>CM076572.1:984156842-984475576 GCA_034641835.2 Pinus albicaulis
ACCCTACAATGCAATACCATAGACTATGGTTTCTTGTCCATTCAAAGAGTTTGTAAACTATTGAGCTACTCGTAAGTGAGAGATTCCTAGTTCGGTGCAAAAATAATACCACTCTTCTTGGATAAAAAACCTTCTCACTTTTTAATTTTCATCCACTAGGTCGAAACTCCGTGCCTAAATTCACTTTATCTTCCCTCCTATTTTTAGTCGTCTTTAAAAATTAATGACTGCGTCTATGAAAAACCGATAGGTGGCAGGGAGCTAGAAGAGATTCACCTAACAAGTGTTGCTTCGTGTCTTCCTCTCGAAATCTCGTGCCGAAATCTAGACTCCTCCTCAAACTAAAAATCTATGAAACTCAACCTCGAATAGCTAGGCTCACAACTGATAATTATCCTACTTTTTCTAGTGGTTTTAAATAGAAACTCGGTTCATCACCCCTTGCAATAGATTTCCATGATGGAAAATATCCTCGACCGTAGTGTGCACCGTGTGATGGCCATCATAATCTTCAATTGGCTGCATAAATTCAGTATATAACGCTAGAAATGGCTTAAGGCAAGTGGATCTCCGATCGCCGCCCACCTCCGTTGCATGCTAGATTATTGGTCTAAATTTTCGGGCAGAGATTATTGTCCACCCAACCAAACGATTATTTCATTAAGTTTGGTGATCCAAGAACTTCTCCATTTGAAAAACACGTACCTTTTCATGAGATTAAACTTACTTGGCTAACAAATAGGTCGCAATTAACAGTTTGGTTTATTACTGTGGGTTGACACCGAAGCACTACACATATACCATGACTTGAATATGAACATAATTGATCGGATATGACTCCTATCACATGATATAAATCATTTAAAAAATGATTTGAAACATATTTACATCATAACACGTGGCTTCAAAAAAAAGTGGATCACGTTTTTTGTTTATTTTTAAAAACGAGGGGTAAATTACCTCGAATTTATGCTAGCATCGTAATAAAAGAAAAACAAACGTAAACCAAAATATAACAGATTTTCAAAAAATGCTAAAAAAGGTGCTACCATAAATTTCGGTAGCAACCCACTTCTTTCCGAAATTTTCAAAGTTTAATCCTATTAAAATGGACTCGTGACTTAGGAAAGAACTATGCTAACAAGAAATAGTTGGAGTTATGCAATATTATGAAGGATCATGGACCTCTTTAGCATAGAATGTAGGGGGATCTAACAATGTATAATAATAGAAGGTCGGGCCAAAGGAATTGGTAGTGGAAGAATTTTAGGTCTTGAATCGATCGAGGAAAGGCAGAAACAAGAGGAAATCCTCTTCAAACATAAATCCAGTGTCTAATGGCTTAGTGAAGGTGAGAGGAACATGAGATTCTTCCATAAGGTTGTGTTTCAACATCGACAACATAATCATATCTTCTCCTTCAAGGATGCTACAAGAAATCACCTTACTCAATGTGAAGAGATGAAAGACCTTATGGTGGATCACATACATCCCATTCCTTCTTAAGCTATTCCTAATCGATCAGAGGCTATTGTTGGTGCCTCGTTTTTTCCCCAATTTTACCACTTACCACCTCTACTTTTACCCTCTTTTCTCAAGAAATTACCCTATCACCTATCCTTCCACCACTATCACTGCCTAGACCTTGCTAAATACTTGACCCGAGGTAAATGAATTTCATTAAATACCTGAGTTCAGTAAATTTGAGTCATACTCCTAAATAAGCTAACTAACTATTATGGGTCAAATATGAAGATTTGTAGTAGCATTAACGGATCAACACAAGGATGGATGGATGTCCGTCATTGGCCATGTTTTGTAATTTTTTTACTCAACAAAGTCAAGTCTTCGATATGTACTTAAAACCATAGTGACTTGGTATAATTCTTGCATGACTTCGTGACTTCGACAGGTTGAATACAAAAAACTCGCAGGGTCTTGATTAAGGCCAAGTTCGACATTTTCCATGATGATGATTCTCAGGATTATCATTGAAGAAGATTTACACTAATGATAGTGCTTGGTTGAATGCAGTTGTTCTAAGAAAATCTATTCGATTCGGGATCGTATCGAAGAACCCAGCATTAGTATTGGTTTGCCGATATTTTCCATGGATAGACATATTGTTAATTTTCAATTGAATTTCTTCCTATAAAGGCCAATGTACTAAGGATTTAGAGAGTGTCGTTATGAGTAATTACTAGTAATATCATTTGTCGGGAAATCATTGTTGCTCAAGACACTATGTAATCTAAGACTTTGTTTCAAGTTAATACATTATGGCTATTTTCTAAACCAGATTATTGTGAATCAAGATTGACTATGAGCTATTATGTTGATATTTTAAATTTCCATTTTACTACAAGTATTTTAAGCTCATCCAGTGGCATGGATGGTCCGCCATCATCCCGGGAGCAAGCTTCATGGTTAGCTTAGGATAGATAGTTGCGTGAAAAAATTATAAAATTAGTCCCGATTTCATTTAATGCATGAATTTGATCAAATTTCCTATGCAAATGTGTGATATATTCTATTTGATTTCGAGTGTCCATAATCATTTTCGCCTCCCATTCATTGATATACGACAAGATCAAGAGTTATGGATATATATATAGATATATATATATATATATATATATATATATATATATATATATATATATATATATATATATATATTCTAAATTTTCATATCAACTATGTGTGAATCCCCAATGCAAAGCTATGCTTTGTTCCTGGTGAAAGAACCAAGTCCCTTTTAATTACCGTTGAACTATACTTTGATCAGTACATGGCTCTATCTAGAACATTTACATGTAATAGTTCATACGAGATGCTGAGAATTTTAAATGAATTTCTTCTCGATTGCATCAAATAGTTAACTTATGATCTATTTGATGAATGAAATTTCAGTGTTATACTAATCAGAATTGAGTTGGGTAACAATAGTTGTTGTGATCTCCATTTCCATAATTTGAATTGTTTTATTTGTTTCAAGTCTTAGGATTTAGTTTTCATAGGGAAATTTACTTTAAATCATTTCATTCAGGAGCATCGCTTTGAGTTATAAATATTGATTTTAAGCATTAGACTCTGTGATTTATATTCCTAATGTAATTCGATCTTTCACATTGCTTTGAGTTGCTGAAGATGGCTAATTCTCTGATAGACTAGATTTCCAATCCGAAATGCAATAACATAGCATTTGATAACAACAAACTTAGATAACTTTGTAGAAGGTTTAATTTTTGTAAAGTTATTCTTTCTAGCATTTCAAAGTGAAGTTGGAAGGCGTTTCATTTCGAGGTAAAAGTAGTTTGGTTTGAATGGATTGAAGACAACAAATCAAGATTTGATCTTAGAATTACGGGACTTAGCCTCTTTATGATATTTTGTTACAAGTAAATAGATTCTTGGTCTTCTTTAATAGTCGGATGTTTAAATCCTTCTTCAATATTTGTAGTTGTAGTGAATTTCATTCAGCCTTTGGTTTCAATAATATTGTCTTTCAATTGCGAGAGAATTAGAAGAAGCATTGAGTTATGTAGATTTCTTTCGGATTGCTTATTTTTTCTAAGAATGAGGTGAGTACTCGTTTTCTTAATTAGTATTGTTTCTTTTTCCATCGTTCGTACTTAAATATCAAAGAGAAATTGCATACTCTAAATTTAATATTGAACCAAAATCGTAGAATCAACTCATGTTTATGAGTCCTAGATTCACAATTAAATATTAGGAGCTTTAATTCTCTAATTGAAAAATCAACATTCTAGTGCCGTTGTCGGGGAGTTGTATTTCTGATTGAGGTAAGATTATTTTATAGAGTTTCAAGGGTATTTTAGGGCATCCAAGAGGGTGAAGAGAGTATGGTAAAATGTGATTCAAGAGCCACCCATTGCTATGGTGGGGTTGCTCTAATGTATGATTGCTTTTCCTTATCTTTGAACTTTTATTTCCTTTCCTTTATGCGTATAAGTAGAAGAAGGCCTTAGATTAGTCTCAAATATTTTTCATACATTTAATTCACGATTTTTTTTCTTTCAATAGATTAAATAGTACTCCGATTCGACATTTTCCCCAAAGACGTCGTTCCCTTAATTTTATGCAAATATTTTTTTATGCATGTGTGGTGAGCTTTATTTTAGCCAATAGCTTTTAAAGTCATTTATCTTTAGATCCTAATATTTAACGTTATACCATTTTTTTTGGGTGATGTAAGAACCCCTATTACTAATCCGTGTGTGGAGACCGGGACTATCAATCAACCATATGGACTTGAAGATGATAACAAGTATGAAGGACCTCTCTCAAACCCTAACAAATGTTGGGATCTTGATCTCTACCTCTCATGAAGAGAACTTCTCGACAATATTCAAAAACTTTTCCATTTCTCCACCACCACAAGCGGAGTTAGAAGTCTCTTTTTGATTTCCCATACCAATAATCTAAGGATACAAATGAATCATGCACTATAATCAGGGTAGAGAACATCCAATGAAACCCGAGATCGAGTAGTTCTTAACATGTATATTAGCGAGACTCTGAATGTAATCAAGAGTTTACTCACCTTAAGAAGGACAATCGACATGACATGGAAGAAGAGGATGTGCAACATGGGCCAAATAAAGAAATGGACCAAAACTACCATGATTACATTGAACATTGGTTCCGAACAATGACTCAAGCTAGGCAACATTCTCCTCTTCTAAAACTCGTGTTCTCATATCATTTACATTTGTTGGTTTTTCATGCTCATGCACACTTCCAAGTTTATATACTAACTAGAGCATGAGTATATATTTGTACGTAATCTGCACATGGCTTCATTGGAAGTACTCTTTTCACTCGTGTTATGCACCTCTAACTATTCCCCCTCCTAAATTAATTTCATATCCCTATATTCCCTTCCCTATCGTCATCCTATATTCAAACAACCCTATAATTATTTAATCCTATATTCCGTTCCACCTTGTATAGTCACATACTCCTTCGTCGTCTCCCCCACTAATGATCAATCGTGTTGAATCGTGAAAAATTTCACTCGGCCTCAACACTATCACTCGCATCATTTACATATGTGTCATTGATATCATTGCCCATGCTTCCCTTAATTTGTAATCATTGAATCCATGATGTAATTGGGATGCACAAATAAACCAATGATATTGCTTGCATTCTCACACTAGTAGAATACGATACCGAGTTGATGATTAGATCAAACGAGAAACTTCCATGACACAACCGTGCTCATTAAATTCTTAAGGCATGAATTCAACAAGCTTGGATATTTTGGGAATGATGTCAATGACGTCTTGTTTGATTATGTAAGGGAAGTCAATAATCATATTAGGAACACTAATCTTCGACTATTTTCTCATAATGATGATTTTAAGAGGAAACATAGACAATTATTGCATTGGAAGGCTTCCGTGTTTAGGCCCACTCAAAACATTTATTACACATGCATTCCCCTTAGAGTTTGAGAATTTTTTCTACTCGAGTTAAACATGGAATAGAAGTTTTTTTTCAAGGCTATTAGTCTTTTACGAGGGTCTCTTTTTTATTTTTTTCATCCTCTCCTTTTTTTGGACAATTGTAGCAGTATGCATGAGGACATGCATCCAAATCAGCATGGGGGGGGGGTGTTGGTGCCTCATTTTGTACCCGATTTTACCACTTATCACCTCAATTTTTGCCTCTTTTGTCAAAAAAGTACCCTTTCACCTATCCTTCCACTACTATCACTTCCTAAACCTTTCTAAACACTTTACTTTAGGTAAATGCATTTCCTTGGTGTCATTTTTCTATTTTATGGTTAAATTTGAGTAAATATGAGTCATATTCATAAATAAGATAACTAAATATTATGGATCGGATATGAAGATTTGTAGCAAAGCATTGATAGGTCAACACAATGATGGAAGGATGTTTGTCATCGGCCTTTTCTTTCATTTTTGTACTTGATGTAGGAGCATTAGAGAACCTTAATTAAAATCCAAATTCAATGCTATGAAAGATGAAACGTGGACAACCATTTGTAGATGGGGGAAAATTTTCGTGAAATATATTTGAAATGATGGAAGCGATATCTCTAGAAGACTTGATTTATCATAATTATCCTCCATGTAATCAAACAAAGAGATTTAGGGGGTTTAGTTGAGAAATTGTGGTAGAAGAAATCATGGATTTTAGATGATGATCCACTTGCTTGTAATTTCTTTATAAATGTGAGTCCGTATGTCCCGCAGAAAATGACGAACACCACAATGTAGCCCGAGGGCGAAATTTCCGATTCGAGTGCAAGTGTGGCCTTAGTATATAACTCGAGTTCATTGTATTAATGAAATTGTGTGCTACTATATATCGAAGATTAATGTAGATTTTTTTTGTATTTATGTGTTATTATATATGGTTGTTCCTTCGTACACATGAATAGACTATGTGAATGTGAGTGAGAAGATGAATTTCCTATGAAATTTGTATAGCATGAAGGTATGAAAAAACATGTATTGTTGAAACATGATTCCATTAACAGAGAGATTAGTGCGGGCAGTGAAGAGATGATGAAGAGCCGCGTGAAGGATGAGCAAACGTTCATGATCAAATCATAGATGTGAAGGTCGTGAGATGAACGAGATGAGATCACATCGCAAGATAAGTTGGGAAATTTTTTATGCGATGAAGGGAGAATAGTGAAGACCATTAGATTTGGGTGTAGATCAACGGTGGAGGATAACTCTTCAAATAGAGTGATTTCGCAAATCACGGGTTTTAGAGGTTATCGTTAAGACTACACACAGTATGTTATTTGGATTGCGATGCGATGAATAGAGCGCCACGTGTTTACATTGCGCATTAGCGCACATCACATATTTTATGGTTTAACCGTTATTGGTATAGAGTTAAAATTGTCGGCGGTGATTTGTGATAAGACGGAAGTTGTGATGCGACATCATCATCACAACTTCGCATCTCCACTCTTCCCGTTTAACATTAAGGGTATTTGTTATATGTTGTAATCTCGCGATATCGTAGAATTTTTGATATACACCGCTTCGATTGGTCACCGTGTTGTGAGACCCTACAACAAAATTTAATCTTGTATGCATGTTGTTTGGTGAAGATTGTGAGTTGTTTAAGAACTACGTAACCTACGACAAAGTAACCGATGTTGATTGTACAAGTATGTATGTTTAATAAACCGCAAGATTGTAATCCACTAAGAGTAAAGGGAGTTTATGTGGGCTCATAACCACACATCCACAATATTAAATGTAATTTTAGTTTCATGCTACATCAAATGGTGTCATAGAAGGGAAATATTTCGTTCGGACAAAAGAATAAGATACATTTCTGTTGAATATTTATAATTTTGTGGTCTTTATATTGTTGAAATGCGTGTAGCAGCCAAGGAATGTGAGAAGATTTGCAGCAGACTCTAGAGCTAGGAGTGCTCAAATGGTTAGAGAGAAGAAATAAATAGAGAGATGTGTAGCCGTAAAACTTCGCTATCGTAAAGATTTTTTGCAGCTCACAAAAAAAATCACAAAGGAAATTCCATAGAGGATGTGGGTAGAATTGTTGAAGAAGAAGATTTGGTACCGATAACAAGTAGTAGACTTTTTCCGAGAGATGAAGAAGGCATATGACCGGGAGGTCATAAGAATTTTTGTACCTTGGGAGTCCGATAGAGGAGCATCGTGCACCTTAATTAAAATCCAAATTCGATGCTATGAAAAGACGAAATATGAACAACAATTTGTAAATTGGGGAAAATTTCTGCGAAACGAAGCCGAAATGATGGAAGCGATAAGTCTCTAGAAGACTCGATTTATTGTAATCTACCATGTAATCAAACATAGAGATCTAGGGCTTTATTTCAGCCGACTGTGGGAGAAGAATTCATGGATATTAGATGATCCACTTGCTTGTAATTTATTTTTAAATGTGATTATGTATGTCCAGAGAGAGAAGAAGAAGAGTACGATGTAGCCTACGGGAAAAATTGTGATTTAGGCCAAAGGGTGGCCTTAGTCCGTAAATCGAGTTCGGTGTATTAGTGAAATTGTATGTTGCTATATATCCAGGATTAATCCGGGATTTTGTTTCCGTATATGTGTGTTATTATATATGCCTATTCTTCCTTCAAATGAATAGACTGTGTGAGTTTGAGTGAGAAGATGAGTTCCTATGAACTTCATATAGATGAAGGTATGGTAGAACATGTATTGTTGAAGCGTGATTCCATTAGGAGAGATGAGTGTTGGCGAAGAGAAGATGAAGAGCCATGTGAAGGATGAGCGGATGATCATGACCAAATCATATATGTGAAGGTGAGAGATGAATGAATGAGACCACATCGCAAGATAAGTTGGGAAATTTTTGAAGCAATGAAGGGCGAGAAGTGAAGACCGTTAGATTTGGGTGAAAATCAACAAAGGAGCATAAATCGCAAATAGAGCTATTTTTTCCAATTGTATGTTTTAGAGGTTAACGTTAAGAGTTCACACTCGTATGTTATTTGGATTACGATGCGATGAGGAGAAAGCCACATGTCGGCATTACACATTAGCGGACATCGCATATTTTATGGTTTAACCATTATTGGTATAGAGTTAAACTTTTCGATGGCGATTTGTGATAAGATGGGGACGTTGCGATATTGGGATGCGACATCGCTCATCACAACTTATCATCAGAATTCTTATCGTTTAATGTTAAGGGTATTTTTTATATGTTTTGATTTGCGCTATCATAAAAAGTTTCAATATGCGATCCTCTTATGATTGGTTACCGTGTTGTGGGACCCTACAACCAAATTTAAGCATGTATGCATGTTGTTCGTGGAATATTACAAGTTGTTTAAGAACTATGGAACTCATGCGATAAAGTAACCAATGTTGATTGTACACGTATGTATGTTTAATAAACTCTAATATTGTAACCTCGTTGCAAGTAAATGGATTTTTATGTGGGGTCATAACACGTAGTTCCACAAAGAGTATTATATGTTAATTTCAATTTCATGCTACATTAGTACTCAATAGTCAAGTCTCCGGTTCGTACTCAAAACCATACCGACATTGTAGAATTCTTCAACTAGCTTTGCGACTTTTAGAGGGTCAAATATGCATAGCTCAAGGAGTATTGATTAATGATGAGTTTAATTTTTTTCCATGGTGAGGATTCTCCATATTAGCATTTAAGCGAATTACGCTAACAATATCAGCTTGGTTAAACGTAGTTGTTCCAAGAAAATATGGTTGATTCTCGATCGTATCGAAGAACCCGAATAGCATTGGTTTTGCCTAGATTTTCAATGGATAAACATATTGTTAATTTTCATTTGAATTGTTACCTATAAATGCCAATGTAGTAAGGATTTAGAGTAGGTCATTATGAGTAATTATTGTTAATATCGGTTACTAGTAAATTATTTTTTTTAGTACACTATGCAATCCGATACTATGCTTCAAGATAATACATTATGTCTATGTTCTCGAACCATATTATTGTGAATCGTGATTGACAATGAGTTATGATCTAAATATCTTAAATTTCCATATTATCGTTAGTTTTTTAAGCTCACCCGTGTAAGGTTGGGCACCGGCCATCATCTCGAGAGTGAGCTTCATGGTTAGCTGAGCATAGATATTTGTGTGAAAATATTATAAAATCAATATTTTATTAAGTTAATGCATGAATTTGATAAAATTTCCTATGTAAATGTGTGAGATATTCTATTTGATTTTGGAGTGTCCATAATCATTTTAGCCTCACACTCATCGATAGATGACAAGACCGAGAGTTCTTGATTATATATATCCTATGAACTATTATATGTAGCTGCTTGAGCCACGTTTTTTCAAAGGATAGTTCAACGAAAAATTAAAATGGACTTAGTTATTTCACGAGGAATAGAGAATAGATCTGCATTGTAGATTCAAACAGTAGATATGACAAATGGAAATATATATATATATATATATATATATATATATATATATATATATATATATATATATATATATATATATATATATATATATATATTCCCATTTGTCATATCTACTCGTTTGTGAATCTACAATGCGTATCTATTCTCTATTCCTCGTGAAATAACTAAGTCCATTTTAATTGTCGTTGAACTATCCTTTGTTCAAAACGTGGCTCAAGCGAGAACAACTACATATAATAGTTCATAGGACATGCTAAGGATTTTGAATGAATTTCTTCTTGAATGCATCAAATAGTTAACTTATGATCTATTTGATGAATGAAATTTCAGTGTGATACTAATCATAATTGAGTTGCGTAACAATAAGTATTGAGATCTCCATTTCCACAATTTGAATTTTTTTGATTTATTTCAAGTATTATTATTTAGTTTTCATAGGGTGGTTTAATTTAAATCATTTCATTCAAGAGCATCGCTTTAAGTTATGTAATTATCATAGGATAATTTAGATCTACTTTTTCATAATAGAGTAAGATTGATTTCCATTTCTAGTCATCGTAGAATAAATATTTATTTCAAGCATTAAACAATGTGATTTATACTCCTAGTGTCATTCGTTCTTTCACATTTTTTTTGACTTTATTTGAGATGGCTAATTCTAGGATAGACTATATTTCCATTTCAAATTCAATAGCATAGGATTTGATAACAACAAACTTAGATAAATTTTTCGACGGTTTCATTTTTCGTAAAGTTAGTCTCTCGTATTAATTCAAAGTGAAGTTGAAAGGCGTTTCATTTAGAAGTAAAAGTATTTTTTTTTAATGGATTGAAGACAATAGATCGGGATTCAAACTTAGAATTACGACTTTAGCTTCCTTATCATGTTTTGTTACAATTAAATATATGCTTGGTCACTTTAATAGTTGGAATTTTTAAATCCTTGCTTAATATTTGTAGTTGGAGTGAGTTTCATTGAGCCTTTGGTTTCAATAAGATTGTGTTTTGATTGAAGAGAATTAGAATAAGGATTGAGTTAAGTATATTTCTTTCATATTGCTTATGTTTTCTAAGAATTAGGTGAGCGCTATTTTTTCTTAATTAGTATTTTTTTCTTTTGCATCATTCTCAACTTAAAAATCAAAGGAAAATTACATACTCTAAATTTAATCCCGAAACAAAAACACAAAAAAAATCATCTTTACGAGTCCCGAGATTGACATTTACATATTAGGAGCTTTAATTCGCTAATTTAAACTCTCAACAACTATTCAAAGAATAACTTGATATATTCATCATTTGGTCACAGGGGATCAAAACCTTACCTTCATGAGGGTAGTGATGCTAGAGTAAATAGAAGAAGTGGTCAAAGGTATGGCCAAAAATAAAGCCCCAGTGGGACTAGATGGATTCACAAAAAACTTATTCCAAGATTTTTGGAGCTTCATAGGGAGAGATATCTTAGGGATGGTGGAAGTATCTCGAAGGACACAAAAAGCTAAATCCTAGTCTCAATACTACTTTTATTTCGTTAATTACTAAACCGTCCCATTATGAGGATTTGAAGGGTTTAAAAACTATTTCCCTTTATAATTTTCATTGATAAAATTATCTCCAACATTATGGTGAAAAGGATAAAACCTCTTTTACCTACTCCCATACATCTCAAACAAGATGGTTTTGTTGAAGGTCGTGAAATTTTGGATGGAATGATCACTTCCCAGAAGTTATCCACTCTCTTAAACAACTTTAGATTCCTGGTATGTTGATAAATATATACTTATCCAAATCGTATGATCACCTTAGTTGGTCCTATGTATGTTATGTATATTTTATGAATTATTAGTTATATATAGTTATCTTAGGTTTATTAATGTGGAAGGGCATGATCAACGATCACGCTCGCCAGTGGGGACACCATAAGCTCGTATTTAAAGCCTTGGTGATCCCCACTTGTAATCATCTCATATTTTATCAGTAATTATATATACTTTAAAGTTTACTTCCGAGCTTTTACACTCCATTGGCATTGGAGCTATCACTCTTCTGGATCCGTGTGATCATCGCATTAAAGACTTTCTAAGGAAATTGGCGAAATTTTCAAACCAAGTGCAAAATTGCTAAGGAATTTGATTTCACACAATTCCCCCCCTACCCTATTCCTAACGCTCTTATGCTCATTCCATTACTACACTCACATTACAACTCCCGTCGACTCAACCCTCTATTACATTACATTCCCCCCATTCCATGCTATTAATTAATTAATTAAAAATATTTATTAATTAATTAAAAAAAGACTACGAACTCCCTCACCCTACGCTCCCCTCACCCTCCCCAGCCCCTCCACCCCCTTCCTCCTCGATCGCACTCATCAAGCACACCCCCCTCGCTACCCTTTCCCCCAACCCTACGATCTCCCCTCACTCTCGGCCTTACGATCCTCACTCCCTCCTCCTCGCACAATGCTCCCCATCCACTCCCATTCCCCTATCCCGCTCGCTCAACTTACTCCCCGCCAAAACTCTCATTCCCCCCTACCTCGCTTGCTCAACATACTTCGCCCTCGACCCTTCCATCTCCCCGTCGGCCGTACTTCCACCTCGCCACCGTGGCACACGTCACTTAGCCCACCCGCGGCCATCTCCAATCCTCCCCAACCACCCCTCCTCCCCTCCACCTTCCGCATCCCCCCTCAACTCCCTACCCGTGGGCTTCCTACACTCCTTCCCGACCCTCGCTACCTGCCCACTTCGTTGGCCGTCCACCCTATGGCCCTCCCACCCGTCCTATCCCGTCCTCCCTCAACCCGCCTACCACTCGCACCTCACAACCCTTTCCCCCTCCCACGCCGCTCCAACAGCCATCCGATACACCATTCCTGCTCTACCCGTGAACACTACAACATAATCATTTTTTAATTTTGTTTTGAACCATCGTGTCTATTGGTGTGGTCATTCAAATTAAAAAATCTATTTACACATATATATATTCAATTTTTATTTATATATATATATATATATATATATATATATATATATATATATATATATATATATAAATTGATTCAAATTTTTATATAAACTTTAATTTAAAAATTAATTTTTATATAAAAAATTAGTTTAAAAAAAATTAAATTAATTAATTAATTAATAAAAAAAATTTACTGACTTTGAGGACAAAGCTTTTAAGGAAAAAGGGGGATAAGTCGTAACAAGGAGTATGGGGGAGTATGTCGTCATCAATGTCGATGGCCAGTATTCCAAAAAAAATGTTGGATATTGAAAAACAACTCAATAATAATTCCGATGACTTTGGAAAAAAGATTAGCTCGATCTTGAAGGTACGGATGCGAGTGAAAACTCCAAAAAATATCAAAAAGGTTCATGATACGGCAAATTAAATAGAAATAAAAATGTGGCTAAATCATCACGAGGCCATAGAAAAGAATAGTGAAGCAATGAAGAAGATGACTGTAACTCTTCGATAAGCTAAATGATAAGATAGATAAGCTAATTCAGATCATAATCATGAATATAACATGTTTGAAAAAGAAAAATTAAATGAGGTTGGAATTTGAAATCAGCTCACATGAAAACTATAGTGTTGAAATACCTAGAAGAAGAGACTCAGAAATCAACCATGAAAGTTATAGAGCCGAGAAAACCAAGAGAATAAAATGCAACTCAATCCACTAATAAAGACAAGTAAGGTAGCAATAGAAGTTATCGAGAACTTTTATATAAATAAAAATCCAATGGCAAAAAAAAGAAACAATGTTGGTGAAGGAGCGACATAAAGAATTCAACATGACTACTATCACAAATGCAACAACAGACATAGTCATTGAAAATGAAAGAAACCATGAAAATACGTATGCTTATAAACGACGAAAATGTTTCATCCCCCGTAAATTGAAAGAAAAATGTGAGGAGACAAACACATCCGAAGCCACTAATACAACGCCGTGGTTGTTGAGGCCTCCAATGATGAAGCGTATATGGTTATTAAGAAGGAAGCATTTCGATGATGTCGAGAAGTTGCATCGAATGATAATTTTTGGTAACTTACCTCTAAATCTAAAAAGAAACTACGAAGCATCACCGGAAGAACAAGGAATAGTTCAGCAACACAAAAAAATTGTTCCAAGACCTACTAATAAAAAGTACCTCTTAATAGGGGAAAAAAAACATCCAATATAACTTAAGAAAGGACCGAATCCCTATCTATATCAAATCTTGTCGCTATCCTCATCACTAAAATATTGAGCTCATGAAGATGCTCCATGATCGTTTTAAAATGTGGGAAGCAAGAGCTTGCCGCTCGAGAAACCCCGTACGTTCGTCAACGTTTTCCATCATTACGTATACTTTGAGGAAAAAGCATCTTTAAGAGAGGGGAAATGTTATGTATTATTTATTAATTATTAGTTAGACATAGTTATCTTAGGTTTATTAACGTGGAGGGCATGATCAACGATCATGCTTCTTGCTAAGGGACACCATAAGGCACGTATTTAAAACCTTGGTGATCCCCACTTGTTATCTTCTCATATTTTATCAATAATAATATATACTTATCAAGTTTACCAAAGTTTTTACACTCCAACATACTCGCGTATCTTGAAAGCTTATGGTTTTGATTTCGTATGGATCAGCTTGGGTAACCTCCCTCATTTCTTCACTTATATTTTCCATACTAAACAATGGCCCCCTTCCAAAACCTTTAATCCACCCTAGAGGTATTATGAAAGGATATCCCATGTATCCCTTTCTTTCATCCTCGACTACGCTAAAGGCTTGTGCGGATAAATCAAATCAGCCTCCCAATCCTCTCATCTCAAAGGCCTTCATCCATGGCGTAACAATCTCCCTATCGCTCACCAAAAATTTGTGGATGATATCATGTTATTTTTTAAAGTAACCCTCTGTGAAGTTATAAAGTTAAAATATACCATTCATGAGCTTACGATATCCCTTAGAACCCTAAAAAATAATGATAAATAAAAAAATTTTATATTTCAATACCCCTCGTTCCCATCCAAACCTTTCTAGCTCACTCCTTAGGTTTGGTATTGGATCCATGCCACTCAAATATTTAGGTGTGCATTTGCTTATAAATTCCTTAATAAATTACTTTTGGAAAGATATTATTCATAAAATCCAATCGAACCTCAATGAGTGGGATTATAGGTCCCTAAATCTAGTTAGCAGAGTGATTCTACCGAAAGTTGTGTTGCAATCCATTTTTCTTCTGCCATTTCTCAAGAATGGAAACTCCCAAATAATCGTGTATTGCCATGAAATATATTTAAAAAAACTCCTTTGGAGAGGAGACCAAAAGGAAAAGAAATGGGCCATAGTTTCCTCGACAAATGTTATAAAACCAAAATTGGTAGGAGGTTTAGGTCTTAGAGATCCATTGATCCTAAATCAAGTTCTGGGGGCTAAGTTTTGGTGGAGCTCTGTTAAAGGGTGGTTCTAACTTGTGGAATAATATATGGAATATAAAATATATAATGTCGAGCTTAGGATAGATATCTATGTGAAAATATTATAAAATCGCATTTTATTCACCAATGCATGAATTTTATAAAATTTCTTGTGTAAATGTGTGAGATATTATATTTGATTTCGGAGTGTCCATAATCATTTTAGCCTCGTATTCATCGATATATGACAAGATCGAGAGTTTTGGATTTCTCTCTCTCTCTCTCTCTCTCTCTCTTTTTATATATATATATATATATATATATATATATATATTCCCAACTCGTCATATCGATTATGTGTGAATCCCCAATTTAGAGCTATGCTCCGTCTCCTCATGAAAGAAATGAATCCCTTTTAATTTATGTTGAACTATATTTTTACCAAAATGTGGATCAAGCTAGAAAAATTATGCATACTAGTTCATAGAACAAGTTTCGGGATTTTGAATGAGTTTCTTCTTGAATGCATCAAATAGTTAAATTATGATCTCGTTTGAAGAATGAAATTTGAGTGTGATAATAATCAGAATTGAGTTGGGTAACAATAGTTGTTTAGATCTCCATTTCCACAATTTGAATTTTTTTTATTCGTTTCATGTCTTAGGATTTAGTCTTCATAGGGTTGTTTACATTAGATTGTTTCATTCAAGACAATCGCTTTGAGTTATTAAATTATCATAGGATAATTTAGATCTTTTCTTTCGCATAAAAGAGTAAGATTGATTTCAATTTCTAGTATCGTAGAATAGATATTGATTTCAATAATTTAACTATGTGATTTATATTCATAGTGTGATTTGATATTTCACATTTCTTTGAGTTGGTTGAAGATGGCTAATTCTAGGAAAAAAATAGATTTCCATTTTAAATCCAATAGTATAGGATTTTATAACATCAAACTTAGATAAATTTGTCGAATGTTTCATTTTCGCCAAGTTACTCTCTATAGTAATTCAAAGTGAAGTCTGGAAGGAGTTTCATTTCCAAGTAAAAGTATTTTGGTTTGAATGTATTGAAGACAAAAGATTAGGACTTGATCTTAGAATTATAGTTTAGCCTCCTTAACATATTTTGTTACAAGTAAATATATGCTTGGTCTCTTTAATAGATGGAACTTTAAATCCTTGCTTAAGATTTGTAGTTAGAGTGAATTTCATTGAGCCTTTGGTTTCAATAAGATTTCCTTTCGATTTCGTAGAATTAGAATAAGGATTAACTTTGGTATATTTCTTTCGCATTGTGTATGTTTCTAAGAATGAGGTGACTTCTAGTTTTCTTAATTGGTATTGTTTCTTTACCATCATTTTGTGCATAAAAATCAAGGGAAAAGTACATACTCTAAATTTAATCTTGAATAAAAAATGCAAATAAAAAAATTGTGTTCACAAGTCCCTAAATTCACAATTAAATATTAGGATCTTTAATCTGGCTAATTAAAACTCTCAACAACTATTCAAAGAATAACTCGACATATTCTTCACTTGGTCAAGTAGGGATCATAACCTTGCTTTCATGAGGGTAGTGACACTAGAAGAAATAAAGGAAGTGGAAAAATCTATGGCAAGAAATAAAGCCCCCTGGACTAGATGGATTCACAATGGAATTATTCCAAGAAGTCCGTAGCTTCATAGCGAGACATATCTTGGACGTAGCCGAAAGAATCCCGAAGGAAACAAAAGTTACATCCTAGTCTCAATTCTATTTTTATTTCTTTAATTAATAAATCATCCCATTATGAGGATTTGAAGGGTTTTTAGACCTATTTCCCTTTATAATGCCATTCATAAAATTATCTCCACCATTATGGTGAAAACGATAAAACCTCTTTTCCCAAGTCTCATATATCTAAAACAATATGGTTTTGTTGAAGGATGCCAAATTTTGGATGGAATGATCACTTCAGAGGAAGTTTTCCCGCTCTCTTAAATAAATTTAAATTGCTGGTATGTTGACCAAGATATCATTATCTGAATCCTATGATCATCTTAGTTGGTCCTACCTCCTCGTAGTCTCGAAGCTTATGGTTTTGATTTCATATTAACTGGCTTGGGTAACCTCCATCATTTCTTCACTCATATTTTCCATAATGATCAATGGATACCCCCTCCAAAACCATTAATCCATCTATAGGTATTAGGAAAAGA
Organism: Pinus albicaulis; assembly: GCA_034641835.2. Lineage (NCBI taxonomy): Eukaryota > Viridiplantae > Streptophyta > Pinopsida > Pinales > Pinaceae > Pinus > Pinus albicaulis. The sequence goes on from CM076572.1 coordinate 984,174,436, forward strand.
GATCCCATGTTTCCCTTTTCTTTCATCCCGACTACTGAAGGCTTCTGAAGATATATCGAATCGGCCTCCCAATTATCTCATCTCAAAGGCCCTCATCTATGGGACAATAATCTCCCTATCCCTCACCAAAAAAATTGTGGATGATATCATGTTGTTTTGTAAAGTCACCCTCTCGTAAAGTTATAGATTTAAAATATGGATTTCGTGAATTTATGAAAGCCTTTAGAACCCTCGATAAATAACGATAAATCAAAAAAATTTATTTTTCAATACCCATGTTCCCATCCAAACCTTCCAAGATCACTCCCTAGGCTTTGGTATTAGATCCATGCCAATCAAAAGTTTGGGTATGCCTTTGGTTTTTAGATTCCTTAAGAACTTACTTTTGGAAATATATTCCTCCTAAAAATCCAATTGAAGCTTAATGGGTGGGATTTTAGGGCCCTAAATCTAGTTGGCGGGAGTGATTCTATTGAAATTTGTTTTACAATCCATTCTAATTTATGAAATATCGAGCATGGAAACTCCTAAATCATTGTGTATTGCCAAGAAATATATTTTTAAAAAAATTCTTTTGGAGAGGATCCCAAAAGGCTAAGAAATGGGCCATGGTTTCCTTGACGAATGTTATAAAACCAAAATTGGTAGGAGGTTTAGGTGTCCGAGAGGTCCATTGATCCTAAATCAACTTCTAGGTGCTAAGTTGTGGTGGAGATGTTTAAAGGGTGGTCGTGACTTTTTGGAATAATATATGGAATATGAAATATAGAATTTCGACCTCATTAGAAGGAAATTTAAGACACTCATCGTTAGCTAAGGATAGATAGTTGTGTGAAAGTCTTATAAAAATCAGCTTTTTTATTCAAATAATGCAGGAGTTTGATAAAATCTATTATGAGAATGTGTGATATATTATATTTGATTTCAGCAGTGTCCATAATCGTTCTAGCATCACATTCATTGATAGATGACAAGATCATGAGTTCTAGATACAAGATCATGAGTTCTAGAACTCACTCCTTTTAATTTCAATTGAACTATATTTTGGTTAGAACGTGGCCTAGCCAGAAAAATTACACGTACTAGTTCATAGGACATCCCGTGGATTTTTGAGTGAATTTATCCTTGCATGCATCGAATAGTTAACCTATGATCTATTTGATGAATGAAATTTCAAAGCGTGACACTAATCGTAATTGGGTTAGGGTAACAATAGTCTGTTAAGACTCTCCATTTCCATAATTTTAATTTTTTGATTTGTTTCAAGTCTTAGGATTTAGTCTTCATACGGTGGTTTACTTTAATTCATTTCATTCAGAGCATCGCTTTGAGTTATTAAATTATCATACGATATTTTAGATCTATTTTCACATAATAGAGTAATATTTATTTCCATTTCTAATACTTTAGAATAAAAAATTGATTTCAAGCATTGAAATTTGTGATTTATATTCCTAGTGTGATTCGATCTTTCACATTGCTTTGAGTTGGTTGAAGATGGCTAGTCAGCAGGATAGACTAGATTTCCATTTTAAATGCAATAGCATAGGATTTGATAACAATAAACCTAGACAACCTTTTCAAAGGTTTCATTTTCATAAAGTTATTCTCTCGTTGTAATTCAAAGTGAAGTTGGAAGGTGTTTCATTTCCAAGTAAAAGTAGTTTATAATGAATGGATTGAAGACAATAGTCGAGAATTTGATCTTAGAATCATATTTTAGCCTCCTTATCATATTTTTTTACAAGTAAATAGATGCTTGGTCTCTTTAATAGCTGGAATTTTAAATCCTTGCTTAAGATTTGTAGTCGGAGTGGATTTCGTTGAGCCTTTGTTTTCAATAAGATTGTCCTTCGATTGGAGAGGATTAGAATACTCGATTGAGTTAAGTATATTTCTTCCAGATTTCTTATGTTGTCTAAGGATGAGATGAGTGTTAGTTTTCTTAATTAGTATTGTTTCTTTTTCCATCATTTTTTACTTAACGATCAAAGGTAAATTACATACTCTAAATTTAATCTTGAACCAAGAACGCAAGACAACTCGAGTTTACAAGTTCTCGTTTGACAATTAAATATTAGGAGCTTTAATTCGCTAATTAAAACTCTCAATATTTATTCAAAGAATAAATAAACATATTCTTCACTTGGTCGTAGGGGATCGTAGTCTTAATTTCATGGGGGTCAAGGAGACTAGAGGAAATAGAGGAAGTGGTCAAAGGTATGGAAAGAAATAAAGTCCCTGGGACAATATGGATTCATAACAAAATTATTCGAAGATGTCTAGAGCTTCATAGGGACAAATATCTTGAACGTTGTGGAAGAATCTCGAAGGACACAAAAGGTACATCCTAGTCTCAATTATACTTTTATTTTGTTAATTGATAAATAAGACCATTATCAAGATTTGAGGGGCTTCGTACCTATTTCTTTTTTTAATTTTATTTATAAAATGATCTCCACCATTATGGTGAAAAGGATAAAACCCTATTTTCCCCAATCTCCTATCTCTCGAAACAAGCTGGTTTTCTTGAATGCCGCAAATTTTTAGATGGAATGATCACTTCCCAGGGAGTTTTCCACTCTCTTAAACAACTTTAAATTCCTAGTATGTTGATCAAAATATACTTATAAAAATCCTATGATCACCTTAGTTGGTCCTACCTCCTCGCATCCCGAAAGCTTATGGATTTGATTTCATATGGATTGGTTGGGTAACCTCCCCTCATTTCTTCATTGATCTTTTCCATACCGATCAATAGACCCCCCCCTACAAAACCCTTAATCCATCTAGAGGTATTGGGAAAGGAGATCCCATGTCCCCCTTTCTTTCATCCTCGACTACGTAAGGCTTGGGAAAGAAATATCAAATTAGTCTCCCAATCCTCTCAACTCAAAAGGCCTTCATCTATGGGGTAACAATCTTTGTACCACTCACAAATAATTTGTGTATGATATCATGTTGTTATGTAAAGTCATCCTCTCTCGAAGCTATAAAGTTAAAATTTATCATTCATGAGTATATGAAAGCGTTTAGAGCCCCGATAAATAATGATAAATCAAAATTTTTCTTTTTCAATACCCGTGTTCCCATCCAAACCTTCCTAGCTCACTCCCTAGGCTCTAGTATTGGATCCACGCCAATCAAATATTTGGGTATGCCTTTGGTTGTAAAATCCTTAAGAACTTCCTTCCGGAAATATATTCTTCAAAAAAAATCTGATCGAAGCTCAATGGGTGGGATTTTAGGGCCCTAAATCTAGTTGGCAAAGTGATTCTCCTTAATGTTATTTTACATTCCACTCTAATTTACCAAATATTGGGCACCTGAAACTCCCAAATCATCATGTATTTACATGAAATATATTTTCTTTAAAAACTTCCTTTGGATAGGAGCCCTATATGCTAAGAAATGGGCCATGGTTTCCTTGACCAATGTTATAAAACCAAAAATTGGTAGGAGGTTTAGGTCGCAGTAGGTCAGCTGATCGTAGAATCAAGTTCTCGGGGCTACGTTGTGGTGGAGATGGTTAAAGTGTGGCTCTAACTTCCGAATAATATACGTACTATAAAATATAGAATGTTGATCTCATTAGAAGGAAAGCTAAGACATTGAAATACCCCCAAAGGGCTCATCAACTTAGAATTTTGTGTCGAACAATAAATATCCGATTAGATACCATATATTCTAGGAGATTAGGGATGGGAAAGCACCCTTTTTTCAAAATAATCATGGTAGAAGAGAGGGAATTTGTTCAATATGAAATACCTAGGGGATATCTTCCTTTTTATGAGTATCCAAAATATCTCTTTGGTGGATCAATTCCAGAGTCCTACATCAAATGAGATAGTTAGGAGATGATGGAAAGACCAACAAGATTGGATGAACCATATCTAAGCAACCAACCAATGGGAAAACCTCAAAAGAGAACTCCAATCTAGGAAAATTGTGAAATAGGGAGGCCATGATATCATTATATGGGAGTACTCCACCAAATGTATGTTAAATATTTCATAGACATACAACATAGAAGTAGAAGAAACCTAGGATCACCACCACCCTATATGGTGAAAGATATGGAAAAATCACCGCCATAAGGTTGTGCACTTCTTGTGGCATATATGACGAAGTAGGATTATCACATGGGATCAACTACATAAAAAGAGGAATTCAAGGGACCTCATATTGCTTTCTATGTGGCCTTAAGAATGAATACTCTTGAACAGATATTTTTGAATACATTCTCCTTTGTTGATCAATTATGGTGTAAGCTAGGCCACCTTTATGGCTACCTAGATCATGACCAAAATATTATCAAGGAATCTATAGAAATTTGGAGGAAAAATAAATATTTACGAGTCCAAGTCTTGAATCATGCTTGCGGTAGTCAAAATTGGCTTTCTCCTATAAGTAATATGGAAAAAAATAAATAAAATGATATTTAAGGACCCACAAGTATCTCGGGATGGAGTACTAAATGCTATTGTAAAAGATCATTGGCATCCCCCATATCCTCTCCAATTCATTACTCTTCTCCCCCAAAAGGATTCTTAAAAAAAATATGTATGGGGGCTTCCAAAGGAAACCCTTGAGAGGTTGGGTTTGGAGGTTTATATAGAGACTTACAACATCAAATCAAACTCATCTATGCAACAAATTGTGGCTATGCTAACAATAATGAGGAAGAATGTATTGTTGTAATGCAAGGCCTCCTCATAGCCAAAAGACAAGGTTACATAAAATTCGTGATAGAAGGGGACTCTAACTGGGTGATAAAGGCTATTAAAAAAATTGAATCACGGATCACGTAGTGAGAATATTAGTCAAACTTGGAGGACTTCCCAATTAGTGCAAAACATATACAATATTCTACCTTGGTCGGAATATATGATACCCTCCAATGTTAGTAGAGAAGGAAATAAAGTAGTAGATTTATTAGCCAACATGGCTTGTTTAAATATTGGAAGGATGTTGTATTCTCCACGGCCCTCACAAGACCTTTGGGAAGGGATGGATAGTCTGGAGGCATATCATGGATCATGATGTTGGAAATAATAATGATGCTAACAAAGTTATTAATCAGAGACCCTCGATCGGGGTGCGAGCTAACAATAGGGTATATTCGCGATCTGTGCCATGGACATTGCCTCGATAAGAAATTACGTAGAGAATTTAATTTATTTCCCTCACATACTCTGTCCCAACTGCAAGGTGCAACCAAGCATGTACGTTATTAGCGGTGATAGGAGAGGATGAAGGGACATCTTCTTGTTGGGGTTTTATGTTAGTAGCTCTGAACGTTATGTGACATCGTAATTGGAATGGTTACAGGTTTTTTTAAAGAGCTTGGGGACGAACATGAAGTAGCTTCACGAGGTATTCCACCCTAGTGTAGAGAGTTTCATCCTCTTCCCCTATGGTAGGCGACAACGGGTATTTTCTTTTAGTGTGCTTCTCTTATAATCTTTCCTCATTTCAATTTGATATGATATTACGCTAGAGAACCATTTCTAAGCTGATGTATGGGGTTAGAAGGAAAATCATCCATGAAATTTGGGAGGAAAGTGTTATTTTTTCTAATGGTATGCCTTAATATTGTTAAAATATTTATGTCTGTTGTGGAATCTTACTCTCTCGGATGGGCATGTATTTGCAGTCTGTGCACTGGAATTCAGTATGCATATACTACATGGAAATTTGTGTCTATTATCTTATTTTTTTCAATGAACCTGCCGACATTTAAGAGAAGGGGTCTTCAGCATAAGGATACGCCTAAATCAATTTTTTTTTGGTCTTAATATGGTTTGGGGAGCCCTGGATTGATGTGTTTTCCATATCTTGGAAAACTGGTCTCATATTTGTGGAACATTTTTTTTGTTTCTGGCCTTACTGGTAACTATTATATGGATTTCTGTCGTGGTATACTTACAAGTATAATTTTTTAGTGTGTGTACCACGTGCGTACTGGGACCTTAAACTTGTCGGTCACGTCAAGTTCTAGGTCTTGGCTCTCTACTTCAAGGTTTCATATCATTTTGCTGTTTGGTTGAAGTGAAGCATGGTGCTCCCCTCCTGCGGTAAAGGAACCTCGACTAATGGAGGTCGTGGGAATAATAAAAATGTACGTTAGTGAGAAGGAAGCAACCAACCCCATCCACGTCCAATTTGGGTTAGGGGGTCACAACTCCACTTTGATCCTCATTCGTGAATATTCCCAGTCATACCAGACCGACACACAACCTCATATTTTTTTTAATTAATATTTTGCTGGGAAGCATAATTAAACAAACAAGCAAAACATATTCATATGTGGATATGAAGGAGTGGCGAGACCTGAGTGCTGAGATCCTGGACACTCAAGAGGCCAATATTTTTAGTATAAATATTTTTTTTATCTTTACTGGTTGATGATTAATATCATGGAAAGAGCTTTGACAACTCCCCTCATTTAGTCCCTCTAAGAATAATCTTGGACTCCACGAAATTCACAAGGTAGTTTAGCTTATACAATTCCAGATTTATCAACACAATGCTTGCTTTTGCCTCATAGAAAAACATATTCCATGTCCCCCCTCAGATGAACTTACGTGGCTCAACTCCCAAAAACCCAACACTTGTGGATTCTTTGGAAGATTAGTAGCATGTATTACATAATTTGGGCTTTATTTTTTTTATTTGAATAGATAAAGGTTTTGTAGACTTTGATATTACGTTTTAATTATCTACATTTTTTAGCAGAATTAAGAATACTCAAACATATATATATATATATATATTTATATAAATGAAACAAACTCAAACTATTATTTTTTTTGGATGGCTTATAATATGGTTAGATGGCAACGGATCTACTTTCCCCATTAGGGAGATTGAGGCCACCCCGACCATAATAATATGGATGTAACCTATCTCTTTGATGAAAATGAATGAAAAATGTCATGCTAAGCTATATATATATATATATATATATATATATATATATATATATATATATATATATAATGAAAAAAAAGAAAAATATAATATAAAAGAAATAAATTTATATGATTAAATTTCATGTGGTTTGAATGTCTATTTTCATAAATTAACAATATAATTATCCCCTATCCACTCATGGAATCTTCATGGAAAACTTCCCAAATGCAACGATAGAAGTGTTGTCTCTAATTGTATCAGTAGAGATCATATGGAAAAAGAGGAATTGATGTTTGAGAAATCTTGTCGTAAAAAAGTTGTCGCCTTCTTCAAAGTCATATGCCCCCCACAAAACTAAGAGGCTAATAAATTCATCGTATTTATATAAGATAATGTGAATGTCATAAGTGAAATAGCAACCTCCGTATAGGTGCAAGATAGTAGTAGCTCGTAAGTCGAAGGATTTAAGGCGCGAGTCAAATTCAATTTTGTAGTTGTCGTAGATCACATTGTCTTAAATTGATACACTTTTGTCATAATTGTTAGTTGTCTTAAATGAGCTTCGTCTTAATTTCCATTATCTTAACTCGCATTGTCTTAAACATAAAGTTTTGTCTTAAAATATTTTGTCTCTAACTATTTTTGCCTTAAATATAAATTTTTTTCTAAAAACAGCTTTTGTCTATTTTTGTCTTAAAAATAAATTTTTATCTCGAAAATATTTTTGTCTAAAATTGTTTTTGTCTTAAATATAAAGTTTTGTCATAAAAATAAATTTTTTGTCAAATTGTTTTTTTTCCTAAATTTAATATTTAAGACAATTCAATTGATATTAAATTTTAATGTAAATTAACTAAAATAAAAAGTTACTTTTTAAGACAAAAGATTTATTTTGTCTTAAAAAAAGGCCTTAAAGGTGCCCTTCTTGTGGTAGCATTATATTTTTGGTATATTTTTGGCATAGAATGTTATGTCATAGACATCTTTATTTTAAAATAATGTTTTCAGAATTTTAATTTAATTACCAACAATTATTTATTGAATGGTAGAGATTTTATTATGATACAATATTCTTGAATATTCTTAGTAATGTAATACAAATCAAAACTGAAATGATTTATGTTTTTTTGGGTATATAATATTGATAAGTCATGATTGCTACGAGATGTGCTTGCTCCGCAACCCTACAATCGTATAGAGTACATGTGTAGGCATACATGTTTAAAGGTATAAATGTATAACATTTAACATAAATCTTTTTAATGTAATATGTTGTCTTAGTTAAAAATTAATAAAAAGGTTAAAAAGTAATATAGAGCCCAAAGTATGGTGGATGTGTTGTAGTGTAAGAATTTCAATTTTGGCTCAATTAATAATAAAAAGATAAAATTAATAAAAATAATATAATTAAGTTGTTATATTGTAATTTAGTTTTGGGTGAAAAATTAGAAATTATGATTTGGGAAAAATGCATAAATAATTATAAATTATAATGGTCAATGAAAAATTAAAAAATGGTTGACAAAAAAATCATCCCATAGTTTTGGTTTGGTAGTATCTAATAAATTGAGATGTGAAGTGAATAAGTAAATTTCTTGGTGAAAAAGAACTTGCATAAATTGGGTGGATAGTAACCATGTCTACATTAATCGATACATTTTTTTCTCCTACATAAGTACTAAAGAAAACATAAATAATGGTGGGAAGTAAACTCGAGGTAATCATAATGGTGGGAAGAAACTAATGTAAATATAGTTTTTTACATCTTATTCATATCCATTTTTTTATGCTTTCGACTTGCTTAAATTATAATAGGAAGTAATTTATGGTAGATTTGTTATTTAGTTGACTATAAGTTGTTTTCAAGTATTTTATATTTGGATAGTTTTTCAACAAATCTTAAGAATAAAAACTCAACTCATTACACAATTTTCTAGAAATGATGCATCAATATCGTTACCATATCCATAAATTATGGCATAAAATATGTAAGTAAGTTATCATGCATGGAATTATATTGTGCAAAAGCTGCAATAAGAACATCAAGTTATGGTGTGATCATATATTCCAAAATTATTTCTTAATAATATTGAAAAAATAAATATTTATTTTTTTAAAGTTAAACATTACGCTTGTCATGGTCAATAATAAAATAATAGCGATAAACAAACAAATTGATCTTGGAAGGGACTAATAATGATTCCATAATCATATTTAAATTTAATTGATAAGCACATAAAAAAAATTAACACTTAAAATAAGCTTACAATAAGACAATTTTTTTTTAACTGAGTGAATATCCACCCCCCACTTTTTACATGGATATTATTGACTTGTAAATATATTTTTTTACAAAAGCATGGGCCAATACCAAGGTTTATCAATACCCTATTCCAAAAATCCTTGACTAATTTCACAACAAAAAATTAAAATATAAAATATTTTAGACGTTACATATAGCATAAAGAGAGAAACAGTAAGTAGAGGGGGGGGAAAGAAAAAGAGATACTAGATTTTTGGAAAAAATATTTGATTTGAAAATCCACATCCATACTAAATTAAGAAAAATTACATGTGACAAACCAATAATATTATTTCGATACTCTCTTTTGGTTCACAATGGATTAGGTTAAGTGCCGATAGTCATACAAGACTCTTTGACATGGAGCATTGATCTACAATGAAACATGAAACAAAATGCATGGAAACTTTTCATAGTAACTCAAGTGGAAGAAAGAAAGTTGATATTGAGGGTAGTACCCATATGGGTATGCTTCTTTATGTTTAGAATGGTAGAAACATAGAGTGTGATATTTCTCACAAAGCAAGCCAACACAATAGATCGAAGACTGGGTTATCATTTCAAAGTCCCATGAACTTATCTTGTGGGTATTTTTTTTGAGAAAATGATTCTAACCACTAAATTTTTTTCTATTAAGTGTCATAGTTAGTTTAGTTCAAGTCTAGTTTTGTTTAGCTGAGTTCAGTTTAGTTTCACTCATCTAGTCATTTATTACTGTGTGTATCCTATGTAATCTTATTTAGCTATTACTAATTAATATTAATAAAGAGTTTGATCCATTTCTATTTTTTTATTTATTTTCGGTTGAATAAAACTCCTTAAAAATAACCATTTGAAAAGTTAGAGAACATAGATCCATAGTTTCAAAAAGAAGAACAAAGAATCTAGCGGTGACCAATTGAGTGAAGGAGAAGAATCCAAAACCAAAAATGGTCAAAGCCACGACACAAAAGGTGCGTTCGGAGAACTTTATCCACGACCAATGAAAGGTGCATTGGGAGCACTGATTCAATTGATAGGATAAATTCAATTGGGAAATTAGCACAAGAAGTCAACAACAAAGACTGAAGAATTTTTCTCTCAAAAGCTCAGTTTCGCATGAACAAATTTCATGTCAGTAAAATGATCTCCAAAGCTTTATTATTTTCCTTATCCACGTTTGAAATTATCAAAGTCATATAGTGTTAATTTTTGAAGCGTGTTGGAGGAATGGAACTTAAAAGGTATTATATTGTTTTAAAAGTTAGGTAAGTTTAAGAAGGGAACGTTAGATTTAGCCTCGATTGTGAATAAAACCCGTTATCGTGTCCCCCTAGTGAGATTCTCCCAGGATAAACCCTGTTATTGTTTAAATAAGTCCTTTTATTTGTTTTTTTCTTCAAAAAGACCTTTTTAAAAAAACGTTTTTCTTAAAATACATTTTTTTTTGTAAGTAGACAAAATTTTTTTAAAAGGGAGATCATATTAACATTTGGGATCTTTATTTGGGAGATTTGGGGTTTTATCGTAGAACTTTATGTTATTTTTAAAACAAGTTTATAAAAAAATGGAGTGCAACAATATTTTAAAAATGGGAAAAGCCTCAAAGGTTGAGAAAGTCAAAGCAAAACCAAGAGTTGTGTGAGGTTAGGAGCCAAAAGAAGAAAAAAAATCCTTGTAACTAAAATGAATAAAGGAATGCGTAGGTGACATTGTTCTTCCCCTCATTGAAAATGCAAAGATGACAAAGGAGGTTGGGATCCTTGAGGATTTTTTTGTGTAAGGGGGGAGTAATCAAGTTGCGTATGAAACTAAAGGAGAATATATGTAGAGAGACGTATAATTTTGTGAATCTCACTTGAATGTGGATGGCAATAATGATGGTGTTTTACCAAAGACATAAAAAATAGCACACACATACTCGTGAATCCCACTATGCGTAGGCAAAGGTACATGACGATTTAGTGAATCGAACAATAGAGGTTTTTTATGATAGTGAAACTTCCATTAATGCAATAAATATTTTGAGTCGGTCTAACAATTAAAATTGTTGATGTTAACTTTGATGAAGAATAATTATCTAGTTATGAGTGGTTTCACATGACACAATAGAAAATTTTCATTCATGTGATGATATTTGGTGAGAGAATCCCACTTATGCCTAGAAACCAATTGGAACACGACATATTTGCAACAACAAAGGTTAGTAAAGAAGCGTAAAATGAATATTATGTTGCAATGATAGAGGAAAAGAATAATGTGACAGAGGGTAGAGAAGTCTCATTGCATAGTAGAATGAACATAACCAATAGGGTTCTCAAGATTTGTTTTTCATATTAACTTATAATTGGTTTTGAGTGTGCATATGATAGCAAAAAACAGGGGAAGAAGAACCAAAAAATTCAAGAAGAATTAAATTTCCTTGAAGCATGGCTTGAAACATCATTTATTGATGAAGTTATCATAGAAGTTGCAATAATGAATGTTGAAGAAAAAATGGATAATCTAGAAAACGAAAATGTGAATGAAATTTTCATATATTGGATCTCATGAATAAATAAGATTTTTACTATGGACTTATGTTGCAACAAATTTATGGTAAAAAATATTGATGATGAAGTGTTGAAAAAAGGTAGAAAAAGAGCTCAATTTTCCTTAGTCAAATTAAGTAAATTCAAAATTTCCACATCAATAGATAGCTTGGAGGTACTAACTTGTGTGACATTTCTTATTTCACTCGGATTTCTCGAAAAATTTTATTTAGAGGGCTTAGAGTTTAGTTAAGCATGTGTGATTTCTAATTTGTAGCAATAAAGGTGAGTTATTTCCATTTTTTTTAAGTTAAACTAGCTCTAATTGTTTATATAACTAGTGGAATATTAGTTCTGCAGTGGGACAACAATATAACTTGGTGATCATCCAGCTTAACTGATCAATCAACTCAAAATATCTAATGTATGCAAATAATTCTAGTTCCCAATCGTAGTGGGAGATTCCAAAGTAGTGCAATAAGCGTTGTAAACTACTCGAGTGTACAGGTGGTGCATGTAGTCGAGTGTCCAATCCTTGGTAATTGCACAATTAATTGGAGGAAAATTATTTAAAAATAGGGTAATTCTTCAAGAAACAAGCAAGTAAATAGGTGCTCAAGTAGAGGCATCAATTGACTAAGTATGGGTCGAGGCTTCTTAGTGAGCGCAGAGACATAGGTTATTCACGTGTACGTTGTGCTTAGAGAAGGAAAGAAATTGTAATAAATTTTCTATTCATATGATTAATTCAAAGAGGCTTAAGGGATTTTTCCCATTTGGGTTATCCTCGAAACAATATTTTGCATGTCTGATTTTTCTTATTTCATGTTTGCGAATGTTATTCTAAATTGTGTATTAAATTCCGTAGAGAAGTAGAATATAATTGTATCTCTTAATTGTATATTAAACTTCTTGAGAAATTATAATTCTATCGCCACATTTATTCATGGTATCAGCAGCTAGATTCACATTAGAACAAGAATTTTGAACTCGCTTTCTCAGGGAGGTTCGAATTTTTAGCTTCAGTGTAGCAAGATTTCTTCCGAGTTGGGGAAGATTTCTGGAAAGAGTCCACTCTAATTTTTGTGGACATTTCTTAACAACATCCACTCGCTACAAATAAGTACTATGATATTTTTATTGATGATTTCTCAAGAATTTTTTGTATCTTTTTTCATGTGAAAGAAAGTCATGAGAAATTCTCAAAGTTCGTAGATTTCAAGACACCATTTGAGAAAGAGACCGACAACAAGGTAAAGGACTTCAAGGAAATTGGAGGTGAGTATGTTTCAAATGACTTCAAGAATTTTGTGTGAAAGAAGGCATTTAAAGAGAGCTAACAACACCCCCAAAACCCACAACAAAATGGGGTAGTCTGCATAGAAACGATGGGAGGATTGTTGGAGCTGCGAGACCTATGCTACATGACCAAGCCCTACCATTACATTTGTGGGAAGAGCTATGTAACACAAAATAAACTTGCGTAACAAAATTGCTCATCGGATTCTTGGTATGATTACACCAAAGGATTATTTCTTGGGGATAAATTCATATGTATCTCACCTTGGAATATTTGTATCCTCTCGTTTACTACCATGTCTCCAAAGGTTCTAGGGAAGAATCTTCAACCAACAATAGAGTTGGGTGTTTTTGTGGGTTATACCCAAAATTCCACACAATTACCATGTGTACTTACCTTCCCCGAGTGAAAATTGTGTGAATGGATGTAAATTTTGATGAGAGCAAAAGTGATGTAGTGATCTCTTGAGAGGTAGCTTCAAATCCCACTAGAAGAGGAGATTTTAGCTCCAAAGGAGGAACCTCAGAAGTTGTGCACCAAAGAAACAAATGGAGGACTAGAGAGAAGGTAGACTCGGAGACACCCACTTAAGAAGAAACATCTAGAGAAAGTAGTAAAGATGATATATATTAGGTGTAGGATGCAAGGGAGAATGTGCGGGTTCCTTCAAATTTGTGCAATGGAGGTCACTCGATAGGACACTAGCTACATGGCTCTAATGGCTTAGCTTGTTGAGACCGAGCCATCCTCTTTTGAGGAAGAAGTTAAGAAACCTATTTGGGTTGATTCTATGGTGGAATAATAGGAATCTATCATGATGAAAAAAATTTTTGGTAAGTGGTCTCAAGACTAATAGATGAATCGGTTGTGGGTTTGAGATGGATATTCAAGGTTAAGCATGGAGAAAATGGAAGCATAGAGAAGTATTAGGGCCCAGTTTTTTTGCCAAAGGATTCTCTCAAGTTTTATGGAATTGACCATGACAAAACCTTTGCTCCCGTGGCAAGGTATTCATCCATCATAACCATTCTTGCATTGATTGTGCAAATGGGGTGGAAGATCCACCGGATGGATGTAAAAAAACAACATTTCTCAATGATGTTATTGAGGAGGAGGTGTACATTGAGCAACCAAAATTTTTTGAGACATTTTATAGGGATTCACATGTGTGTAGGCTCAGAAGGCATTGTATGGTCTCAAACAAATATCCTAAGATTGGTACATGAGGATTGATATTTATATCATTGGACTAGGCTTTACCAAAAGTTAAGTGGATGTGAAATTCTATAATATTTTGGTAGAAGGTAAAATTTTTAACATTTTTTTATGTGTTGATGATTTAATATTGACAGTGATGAGAAGTTGATGGGCTCTTGTAAGGAGCACCTTGCAAGTTAATTTGAGTTGAAGGACATAAGTCTCATGCACTCGCTTCCTCATGTTGGAAATATGGCAAGGAAATGGGGAATGTTTTGTGTCTCAAGGAATGTATGACAACAAGATACTATAAATATTTCATATCGAGAGTTGTAAGCCCATGGAGACACCTCTAGCAAACGATTGGAGGAAGGACAATGTCACACTGTGTGAAGAGGTCGATGCCAATAACAATTACAACGACTAGTGGGTTCAATCGATGTATCTTGTGAACACACAACCAAATATGTGCTATGCGGACAACTAGCTTAGCAAAGCTATGGTTAGGCTAACCAAATTGTATTGGAAGGAAGTGAGTCACGTTTTATGGTACCTCAAAGGCACTACCAAGTATGGATTATGGTGCATATGGACAAAGGGAGTGAAGTGGTGTGGCTTCACGGATGTATATTGAAAAGGGAGTCCAAAGATGATCGAAATAGTACATCGGGTGGAATTTTCATTGTTGGTTCCACACTTGTTTCCCGATAGAACATGAAGAAAATATATGTGGTTCGTAGCTCGGCAAAAAACATACTACATGGTTGCAATTCAAGCACATGTGAAGTGATCTCGATCAGAAATATACTTGTGGGATTTTTTGGTGAGATGATTGATCCAACATTGATTTATTTTGATAATCTGAATTACTTTAATATTTATGAGAATACAATATTTCACAATCGATCCAAGCATATATATATATATATATATATATCACCATTTATGGGACAAGTGTGTAGAGGTGGATACCATTTCTACCATAAACTCGACAAAGGAACAATATGTTAACATCTTATCAAATTCTTTGCTAGGAGGGAAGTTTGAATTCCATAGGTGCATGATAGGGGTCATTGGTAATCACTTTCTTTCTAAGCAAGAGTATTGAAAACATGTATCAAGAAAGCTCAATTTTACTTTGCCTTAGTCAAACTGTTTTGTTTAAATTCAAAATTTCCACAACAACATGATAAAGTTCGAGGTAGTTAACTTGTGTGAAATGTATTTTTCCACTTATTTTACTCGATAGAATTGGAGTTAGAGGGCTTCGAGTTTAGTTTAGCATGTGTGATTTCTAATTTTTAGCAATCAAGGTCAATTATTTCCGGGCTTTTTTTGTAGTTAAACTAGTTCTAGCTATTTATAGAACTAATAGAAGGTAAGTTGTGAAGTGGGACAATATTCTAAGTCGGTGATCATGCATTTAACTGATCAATCAACTCGAAAATAGCTAATTCATGCAGAGAATTTGAGTTCCCCTATATAGTGGATATTCCAAGGTAGTGTAACAAGTATTTGTGAACTAGCATGAGCAAATAAGTGGTGTACACAAGCTAGGTATTAAATCCTTCGGAATTGTTAAATCAATTAGAGGGAAATGAATAAAAATAAGGGGCTAATTATTCGAGAATTGTGCAAGGAAATACATGCTCAATCGTAGGCATAAATTAACTAATTCTAGGTCATAGCTTTTTAGTGATCAGAGAGATAGGTTATTGACTTGCAAGTTGTAGTTAGAGTAGGAAAGAAATTGTAATACGTTCTATATTAATTCAATTAATGCAAAGAGGTCTCACGGGTTATTCCTAGTTGCGTTCCCCTAGAAAAAAATATCGTGCATGTGTGGATTTTCTTTTTTCATATTTGTGAGTGTTTTTCTAAATTGTGAATTGAATTTCACCGAGTAGTAGAATAGAATTATGTTTCTTGATTTTAAATTAAGCTTCTTAAGAAGTTGCAATTCTATAAGCATATTTCTATATGAATAGCGCACTTGAATATGACATGTGGCAACAATCCACATATAAACATTCTTTTGAAGAAGTTAAGGGAATATATGGACAACAAGAAATAAATGAGTCCCGCAACAACAAAAGAATAAATTAAAATTTGAATCCTACAACAAAAGGACAAAACCGAAACAATTTAGAGGATATTGGTTCTAGAAGAAAAGAAAAAAGGAAAGGAAATTCATTCGAAGAGTTGATGCCAATTCTTTTGAGTCATTTGTAAGCCTAGTTGAAACTCAAACTAGCACACATCTTAGTTTAATTTTTTTTGTGGTATTAATTAAGGGGGAATGTTGGAAAAAAATAATTCCAACTACTAGATCTTCTCTCGTTAGGTGTCATAGTCAATTTCTAGTTCATTTTTGGTTAGTTTAGTTTATTTTAGTTTCAATCAAGTCATTTATTATTAAGTGTCTCCTATGTAATCTTATTTAATTGTTACTAAGTAATGTGAATAGATTTTCACTCGAGAGTTTGCTCAATTTATAATTTTGAGTTTATTCTCTACAATATTTATTAGTATTGAGAAATTTAGTGGACTATTTTTTCATAAACTTGTATGACTATTGCATTGTGCCATTGACTAGAAGAGTAACTGGAAATGAATGAGGAATATTAGTTTTACAAAGTATTGGAATTGACATATTATTTTCTATTACTTTCGCATGAAAAATCGCAACTCTAGCAAAAAAACAAGGGAGTACATTGAGTAAAAAAAGAATTCCTTTTCTTGATAGATCGAGATCCGTAATCCCTCTTAGTGTTTTCTATTTAGCTCATGTTATCACTCTAGTAAATTCTTAAGTTGTGGGATTTTGGATTTAAGTCAAAGAACTCTAGAGGTAACCACAAACCCACTTCAAACTAGAGGATCTAACCATCCTAGGGTTTAGAGAGGGCTCTCTCTTAAGATTTATCTTTGTTTTGATTTATAATACTAGGCGAGTTATGAAAGAACAATTGGTTTTGTTTTAAAAGGTTTGGTGAAAAAAGTCACTCAAAGGTAAAATAGAGAGAAATCTACTTGTCCATTGGGCTATGGAGTCTAAGTCAAGCTAGCAACACTATAAATCAAGACCAAAAAAGGTACAAATATATTCGAGGGAAAGATAGATAACCCCCTGCGGAGATTTCGGAAAAATGGTTTTTTTGTGAGGTGGTATGATCGTGGATAAAGGGTACTTAAGAATCCTTTGATCCAAAAAATTGGAAGTAGAAGTTGTTGGACCATTGGTTAGAAACCGAATGTGAAACTTATTTAATGCAAGTCATGTTCTTATTAAACCTTATTTTATAGTCATTTCACATCATCATTTTGAGATCAACTTAACATAAAAATGAACAACAATCTTAATAAATGAGCAGCAGGTATTAAGAAGAATAAATACAAAGTATCAACACATAATCATCATGCATATAGATAACATATATAAGTGGAAACCCGTAAGGCAGAAAACCACATATTATTATTTTTGTGATGCAAAGGAAAGCTCCAACTCCCTCTCACCACTGATTTTCTGTAGGCACCAACCTACAGGAGGCTCCTACCTCAATTTTTCAAGCTACAACTTGAAAGGTAGCTCCAACTCCCATCTATTTTTCTGTAGGCTCCAACCTATAGGAGGCTCCTACCTCAGTCAGCTACAACTTGATATGGAAGCTCCAAATTCCTCACTCTTTCAAAAATCATATGTTGATTTACCTTGGATATCAGCTCTATTCTGTTCCTTCTTCACTACTGTCCTCCAGCTTTCTTATCTATCTTATATCATCTCTAACTCTTCACATCATCTCTATCTGTTCCTCCTTATTCTTATCTTCTCTGCCTCAATTATGTATTCTCTAACCTCTCTATACATATCTATGAGATATCATTTATAGAGTTCACCTATTGATTGTTTGTATTCTACAGAGAGTTTGAAGTGATCAACCATAACTCTTTGACTTCTGCCTTCTCATTTCTTTCCTAACTTATTCAGAAAAACATATAACAATAGATATACATTTCAACATTACAGTGGGATATTTCTTTTCCTCCAGAGACTTTCCTTTGCATCACAAACAATATAAAATAAATAAAACTTTACATTTTCAGTTACAATAAGAATTTCTATTCAACCCATTCAGTTTTTGGCTCACTGTGAGTTTGTCTTTTCTACTGCTGTCACTGGCTTTTTCAGTTTCTGCTTACTTCCCTGCTTTCTGTGTATGTACCTCTGTCAGACCCACATTCTCCAAGTTCACTGTGTATATAAAAATGCATTTATAATTATGTTTTAAGTTTGGAAGCTGTATTAATGCTGAAGCTTTCTTTTTCATCACTATGGTAAAATCCTGTATCAATGGTTCATTTTGTGGAAGCACCCAATCACTATTTTCTTTGGCTTAATTACCAACGTAAATCTTCGGCCAACACAGAAACCCTGTCTTTGGAGTAACACCCAATAATCATACTTTCATTGTTTGAATTTGTTAAACCCTAAGCAACCATATAACCCAATACACATAAAAGTTTGTTTGGGCCTCACATGTCAATCATGTTTTAAATAAACATTCATATGCGACTCCAATACTCTGCTTCATAACCCAATATATTATATTCTCAAATCTTACCTTTCGCATCTACTATACAACTCATATGTAAGGTTCGGCTTTATTTTATATATATATATATATATATATATATATATATATATATATATATATATATATATATATATATATATATATATATATATATACCTCGACATATATTATAACATTGACTCCACGCATATAACAATGCTCCTCCATACAAATGCTGAGAAACATAATAATAAAGTCTTGTTCAACTCATTTTGGATTCATTTGGGTCCACACAATTCATTCATCGCATATAAAATTTATATTGTATAATGGTTCTGGCATATATTACACCTCCAATAAATCTTTGCCAAACTTTCCACGCACCAACACATAGTCGGGCCCACATATATCTCACCTCATTAACCTCTAAGCAGCTTTAATTGCGATTACCCTTTGATCTTTCGTCATTTCCATCGAATGGAAATCGCATATTTTAAAAACAGAAATTTAACTCGAACCCACAGTAGCCATACAATGTACCTTCCGCGTTATCATCCAGGCAACTCCACGATGTGATTGTCGTTGGATCCTCCACCCATCATATCGGACGCAATTCACATTTTATTTCCCACAGAGTCTTAACACTTAAAAAAAGTGTGAAACTCGTGGTTTTTCCAAACCACTTATGGCAACGTGTCAGGAAAAGGCCGATATCGCATTTTATTTTCATAGACCGCTTACCGTTTTAAACTTTTGCGAAAACCTCCTGTGGGTTCTAAAAATCGCTCTTACTGTTCATGCTTTTTGGTTCCATGCCCTCTGGCTCAAGGTTCCGTCCCACACGCTTATCAACAATTCATTCCTTTGGTTTGTAACTTCTCGTTCCAGTTCTTCTCCCTTGGATACACAGTTCTATTCCAAAATTGCTTTGCTATGCCTCTTCATGTATTAACCCTCTGTTTTGTTAACACTTCAACATCTCAAGCAAGCTGAGGCTTCCACGCATTTATGGTTTCGTTTAAAAGCTGGCTCACTACTTTGATTCTGATTAACCCTTTCAACTTGTTGCACTAACTTCTGTCCATCGTCATTACTATGTCTTCACTCGATTCAAATGCATTCAATATCAAGGATTGTGGTATTGCCTGCGTTCTATAGTAGAGAAGATAGAAAATATGTTCGACTTCTATCAAACCCTCCATACAGGATCAACACGCAGGTAACTTATAAATAGAGATCATGTATTCAAATGCATTTTGGTCTGTATATAATGCTACAGCCCTCTTTGTTGTTATGACTCACAATACTGTGGCCACTCCATCACTGTGTAACACTATGGTACTCAATTCAAGGAAACTGTTGCAATGCGACCTGATTGTTATATCCAATCTCTATGTATCAATGTATAAACAACCCTCAATATCCATACTCTGCCTCTAATTTCTCTGCTGCTTCTGCTGCTTGGGCTTCCTTGCTTGTCTCCTTTGCCATCAATGACAATATTTCCAATAGTCTCCCCCTTTGAAATTGATGGAAATTCACTTCCTCTACTTGCCTTTTAGAAGACCCTTTCTTCTGTTACTTGCTTTTGCGTGCTTTTCCTCCCCCTTTGACATCAATGGAAAAGGGTGTGGTGTCCATAATACACTGATCTTGAGGAATTGTTCCACACGTTGCTCACTTGCTCTGGTTCTTTTGTGACAATATTTGTTGATTGATCTCCCCCTGGAATGATGTCTTCTTTTCTGATCTCCCCTTGGAATGATGCTTTCTTTACGTGTCAGAGAGTAACATTTGCAGACACTACTCCTAGTTCATCTCTTAGATATTCGAATGGTTCTTTAGCAAGGGGTTTTATGAATATGTCTGTTGTTTGTCCCTTTGTTGGTACATATTCCAACTTTACTACTTTCTGTGCTACTTGTTCTATGAGGAAGTGGTACTTTATTGGGATGTGCTTTGTTTTTGAATGAAGTACAGGATTTTTTGATATACTTATTGCACTTGTATTGTCACATTTGATATAAATAGGTTCATCATTTCTTACCTTCATGTCTTGGAGAGTTTGTTTCATCCACATTACTTGTGCGCAACATGCTGCTGCTGCTATGTATTCTGCTTCTGCCATAGATAGAGATATGGAAGTTTGCTTCTTGCTTAGCCATGCCACCAGAATTTTTCCCAAATAAAATGCTCCTCCACTTGTGCTTTTCCTGTCATCCACACAGCTGGCCCAATATGCATCTGTATATGCTGTCAAAGTGAAGCTTTTGCTTTTTGGATACCATAGCCCATGATATGCAGTTCCTTGTAGATATCTGAATATTCTCTTGATTGCTAGCAAGTGATTTTGTTTTAGTGCTGCTTGATATCTTGCCACAAGTCCTACTGCAAGCATAATGTCTAGTCTAGAGGTAGTTAGGTACAGTAGACTTCCTACCATGGATCTGTAAAGTTTTTGATCTATATCTGCAGATCCATCATTAGCACATAGCTTGCATCCAGTGATCATGGGAGTTGACACAGGTTTGTAGTCTTCAATTTGGAACCTTTTCAACATCTCTCTTAAGTATTTTTCTTGTGAGATGAATGTTCCTGTGTTATTTTGTTGAATTTGAAGTCCTAAATAGAAGGTGAGCTCTCCAATCATAGACATCTCAAATTCTCATTTCATTTCTTCATCTAATCCTTTTTCTAATTCATATTTGTTGCTTCCAAACATGATGTCATCTACATGCACTACTACAATTAAGACTTCATTTTCATTAGCCTTTATGTACAAATTGTTGTCTAATCCTCCTTTCTTGAACCCTTGTTTTTGCAAGTATTTTTCTAGCCTTGAATACCATGCTCGAGGTGCTTGTTTCAGCCCATATAAGGCATTCTTTAATCTACACACATAGTCTCGTTTATTTGTTAAGGAAAATCCTTCGGGTTGTTCCATGTAGACTTCTTCCTCTAAATCTCCATTCAGGAAGGTAGACTTTACATCCATTTTATATACCTTGAAGTCATGGTAGCATGCAAAGGCCAAAAACATTCTGATAACTTCCATTCTGGGTACAGGGGCAAATGTTTCATCATAATCAAGACCTTCAATTTGTGAATATCCCTTGCATACAAGTCTGGCTTTATTTCTGATTACCTAACCGTGTTCATTCATCTTATTCTTGAATATCCATTTTGAGCCAATGACATTTTTCCTAGTGGGTCTTGGAATTAATTCCCAGGTATTGTTCTTCTCAATTTGGTCCAGCTCTTAATTCATAGCATTTACCCAATTTTTGTCTTTGTTGGCTTCTTTGAACTTCTTTGGCTCAATTTGGGATAACATGGCTAGGTGTACTTTTTCTGTCTGTTCAGCAAGCTATCTTCTTGTCTGGACTCCCACACTCTTGTCCCCAATGATTTGGTCTTCTGGATGATTCTTTTGAGTGTGTCTTGAGGGACCTTTTGATTTTAATTCAGTATCTTCTATTGTCTGGCTTAGTTCATCATTATCTTGGTTTTCTTCTTCATTATCTTCTGGAGGATTGCTGCATCTTGTACTTCTTGTTCTGTTTGGTAGATCTTCATCAAATCTTACATCAATGCTTTCCACAATTTTATGTAGAGTTTTATTGTAGCACTTGTAACCCTTGCTCTTGGATGCATATCCTAAAAATATTCCTTCATCAGCTCTTGCATCAAACTTCCCCAGTTTTCCATCATTATTTTTTATGAAACACCTACTTCCAAAGACTCTAAAGTGCTTGATTGAAGCAGGTTTACCATGCCATAGTTCGTAAGGAGTCTTGTCACTATTTGGTCTTAAATGAGCTTTGTTAAGAATGTGCACAGTTGTGTGTACTGCTTTTGCCTAGAAAGTTTGGGGAATGTTACTTTCTTGCATCATTGCTCTGGCAATCTATTGTACTGACCTGTTTTGTCTCTCTGCCACTCCATTCTGTTGAGGTGTACCTGCAATTGTAAACTATTGTTTTATCCCATGCTCATTACATAGATCTGCAAAATCATAGTTTGTGAATTAACCTCCTCCGTCTGATCTGATGCGCTTTATCTTGCATCTTGTTTAATTCTCTGCCAATGTCTTGAATATCTTGAATTTCTCAAGTGCTTCAGATTTATATTTGAGAAAAGCTACCCATGTCATTCTAGAAAAATCATCCATTATCAGCATGAAATAAGATTCTCCACTAGGTGCTTTAGTTCTTGAAGGTCCACACAGGTCCATGTGTACTAGCTGAAGTGGCCTACTAGTTGATAGTTCATCTTTGGTCTTAAAATATGTGCGGGTCTGTTTTCCCAATTGACAAGCTTTACATATGGTATTTGAAGGCTTCTTTATTGTTGGCATATCTCTGACTACACTTTTCTTGCTCAGACTGATGATGTGGTCAAAGTTAAGGTGTCCCAATCTTCTATGGAATAACCATGATTCCTCAAGTTTGCTTAGGTGGCATGCTTCATTCTCTTCTTTCACTATGTAGACATTACATTCTATTCGAATACCTTTGATCAAGGTCTTTCCTGTGGTGCTTGATCTTACTTCATAGTCTTGTTCTCTAAAAGGAACTTTACAACCTTTATCACACATTTGACTGACGCTAAGCAGATTTGCTTTCAGCCCATCCAGAAATAGTACATCTTAGGCCTTTCCTCTTCCATTATCCAGATTGACTGAGCCTTTTCCTTTGATTTTCCCTACTTTATCATTGCCAAAAGTAACATTTCCAGATTTCTTTTCATCAAAGGTTATAAACTTGCTTCTATCTCCAGTCATATGCTTTGAGCATCCACTGTCCAAATACCATTGGCTTTTCTGATCTTGGGCTATTAGATCCAGGTCACACTTATTCAACTTCTTTTTCCACTACAGGCAGCTATTCGTTTGGCACCTTTTCTGGGAAGATGTACCACATTCTTTGAGAGGACATTGGGAAGACATATGTCCGATTTTATGGCATACACATCATTTGATCGTATTTTTAGCAGAATTATGAGTATGAGTGAACTCTCCATAATTCATAAATCTCCTTGAGGTTTTGAACATCAGTCTTTGTCCATATGTTCTGCACTCCTTGGCTTTATGGCCGAATTCCTTACAGTAAAAACAATACCCATAAAAAGAATTAGCATACTTGATGAAGGGTTGTCTTCTCCATTTGTTTGCTTGAGGTCTAGTATTTTCACATTTTGCATCCTTTGCTGGTTGGAATCGATTCTCCTTTTAAGACAGTAAGCAACAATATGTCCCAGTTTGTGACAGGCATAACAAGTGAAATTTTTCATGGGGGGAAGAATCTCCTTTAATAGCTTTCGAAATTTATATACTTAGGAGTATATGAGCCTTTTTCAGTTGACAGTTTATTTCTTTCTTTCTTTGTCATTTGAGGTTCCTTCATGTTCCTGTTTACTTCATTGTAGGTTTCTACTTCTGTAGTAAATTTTTGAGCTGCTTCATTATCCTTGACAGCTTTTACAAAAATGATATTCCTGTTATCTGTTTCTTAAACTTTACTTGTTTCTCCTTCATAGCCTATCCCATTTTTTATCAGAGGAGATATTTGAGCATCTAGTATGTTATTCAACTTATCAGAGCTTCTCATTTGAGAATTGTTTATTGACAATTTCCTTTGGGTGTTTTCTAATTTCGTCCTCAAGCATACTACTTCTTCTTCCAATTTCTCTTACTTCCGAATTTTATCTTCAATTTGCTTAAGTAAAATGTCTTCTACCTTCTTGGCTTCTTCAAGCTCTACTTTCAACTGAATGAGGTCTTCTGAATTTTTTTCTTCTCTTACATATTTGAGGAGAATGTCTTTTTGTTTTCTACACTTTAGTTCAAGTCTGTCTATTTCCTCTAGGGCACTTCTTAGCTCCCCCTCAAGATCAACTTCACCTTCTTCCTCATCTTCTAGAAGGAATCCTTCAAACTCTTCTTTAGCCATCAATACAAATTCAGAGGTCCCTTCTTCACTTGGGGATTCATCTGAGTCTTCAGATGCACTGCTGTCTTGCTGAGCATAAAAATATTTTCTATTGAATCTCTTCCCTTTCTGCCAATTCTTTGGTATGGTTTTCTCTGAATCTTGAGTCTGATTCTTTGTTTTCTTATGAGGACACTTAGAAGCATAGTGTCCAATTCTTCCACAGTTAAAGCATTTACATGGAAGTTTACCTTTATATTTAGCTAAGCCTTTGTCCAATTTTCTGATAAATTTGGCCTCTTCTTCATCAGAGCAAGAGCATATATCTTATTTTTCTTCTTTCTTCTTCTCTGCCTTAAAGGCTGCTTCCCTCACATTTGACTTCCTCTGTGGCAGTCTCATCTCATACATTGATAAGTTTCCAAGTAATTGGTTCATGGTCAAAGTTTCCCAATCAGCTGTTTCTTCTATGGCAGAAACCTTTGGGTTAAAGCTGGATGGAAGAGATCTTAGAATCTTTTGAATAATTACAGCTTCTTTTATGGTTTCTCCTAGAGCTTTCATATTATTCACAATTTCTGCAACCCTTAAAAAGAAGCTGACAATGTCTTCATCATCATTCATTTTTATATTTTCAAACTGAGCTCTATAGACTTGAAGTTTGGCTGTCTTCACCTTTTTGTCTCCCTCATGGATGTTTTCTAGTGTATCCCATATTTCTTTGGCAGTCTTGCTGTGCATTACTTTGATAAATTCTGCCTCACACGGTCCATTTAAGAGTGCATTCATGGCCTTTGAATTAGCTACAAAGTCTTTTTTGGCATCTTTCTCTAAGTTAGTGTCCTTTGGGGCATATCCCAATTCCAGTGCAACACAAACTTCTATTCCTAGAGACATTTTGTATGTTCTCATTCTTATTTTCCAGAAGGCATAATTTGTAACTGTGAACAAAGGGGCTTTATTTGATGAGAAACCTTCTAGACTAGCCATCCTGGGGACCTAGGATCTCCTTCCAGTTGTTAAACTGATACAGAAGGAACCTCGCTCTGATACCAATTACTGAACCCTTGGTTAAACTGAGAGGGTGGGGGGGGTGAATCAGTTTAATGCAGTCACGTTCTTATTAAACTTTCTTGTATAGTCATTCAAATCATCATTTTGAGATCAACTTAATATACAATGGAACAACAATCTTAATAAATGAGGAGTAGGTATTAAGCAGAATAAATATAGAGTATAAACACATAATCATCAGATATAAGTAGAAACCCATAAGGGAGAAAACCATATCTTATTATTGTTGTGATGCAAAGGAAAGCTCCAACTCCCTCTCACCACTGTTTTTCTGTAGGCACCAACCTACAGGAGGCTCCTACCTCAATTATGCAAGCTACAACTTGCAAGGAAGCTCCAACTCCCATCTATTTTTCTGCAAGCTCCAACCTACAGGAGGCTCCTACCTCAGTCAGCTACAACTGACATCTATCGAGCTACAACTTGATGTGGAAGCTCCAACTTTCTCACTCTTTCAAAAATCATATGCTGATTTACCTTAGATATCAGCTCTGTTATGTTCCTTCTTCACTTCTATCCTCCAACTTTCTTATCTGTCTTATATCATCTCTGACTCTTCACAACATCTCTTTCTGCTCCTCCTTCTTATCTTCTCTACCTCAATTCTGCATTTTCTAACCTCTCTATGCATATCAATGTGATGTCATTTATAGAGTTCACCTCTTGACTGTTTGTATTCTATAGATAATTTGAAGTGAAAAACCATAACTCTTTGACTTCTACCTTCTCATTTATTTCCTAACTTATTCAGGAAAACATATAACAATAGATATACATTTCAACATTACAGTGGGATATTTCTTTTCCTCCGGAGACTTGCCTTTGCATCACAAACAATATGAAATAAATAAAACTTTACATTTTCAGTTACAATAAGAATTTATATTCAGCCCATTAAATTTTTGGATCACTGTGAGTTTGTCTTTTCTGCTGTTGTCACTGGCTTTTTCAGTTTCTGCTTACTTCCCTGCTTTCTGTGTATGTACCCCTATCAGATCCACATTCTCCAATTTCACTTTGTATATAAAAAATGCATTTCTAATTTATGTTTTAAGTCTGGCAGCTATATCAATGTTGAAGCTTTCTTTTCCATCACTATGGTAAAATCCTATATCAATAGTTCATTTTATGGAAGCGCCCAATCACTATTTGCTTTGGCTTAATTACCAACGTAAATCTTCGGCCAACACAGAAACCCTGTCTTTGGAGTAACACCCAATAATCATACTTTCATTGTTTGACTTTGTTAAACCCCAGGTAGCCATATAACCCGATACACATAAAAGTATGTTCGGGCCTCACATGTCAATCCTGTTTTAAATAAACGTTCATATGCGACTCTAATACTCTGCTTCATAACCAAATATATTATATGCTCAAAGCTTACCTTTCGCATCTACTATACAGCTCATATGTAAGGTTCGGCTTTATTATATATATATATACACCTCGACATATATTATAACATTGAATCCACGCATATAACAATGCTCCTCCATACAGATGCTGAGAAACATAGTAATAAAGTCTTGTTCAACTCATTTGGGATTCATTTGGGCCCACACAATTCATTCATTGCATATCAAATTTATATTGTATAATGGTTCCGACATATATTACACCTCCAATAAATCTTTGCCAAACTTTCCACACAGCAACACATAGTCGGGCCCACATATATCTCACCTCATTAACCTCCGAGTAGCTTTAATTGCAATTACCCTTTGATCTTTCGTTGTTTCCATCAAACAAAAATCGCATATTTTAAAAACAAAACTTTAACTCGGACCCACAGCAGCCATACAACGTACCTTCCATGTTATCATCTAGGCAAATCCACGATGTGATCATCGTTGGATCCTCCACCCTTCATATCGGACGCAATTTGCATTTTATTTCCCACAGAGTCTTAACAATTAAAAAAAGTG
The DNA here is from genome assembly GCA_034641835.2 of Pinus albicaulis. Classification (NCBI taxonomy): domain Eukaryota; kingdom Viridiplantae; phylum Streptophyta; class Pinopsida; order Pinales; family Pinaceae; genus Pinus; species Pinus albicaulis. The sequence goes on from CM076572.1 coordinate 984,202,166, forward strand.
CGAAACTCGTGGTTTTTTCAAACCACTTATGGCCATGTGTTAGGCAAAGGACGATATTGCATTTTATTTTCACAGACCACTTACCATTTTAAACTTTTGTGAAAACCTCCTATAGGTTCTAAAAATTGCTCTTACTGTTCATGCTTTTTGGTTCTGTGCCCTCTCGCTCAAGGTTCCATCCCATGCGCTTATCAACAATTCATTCCTTTAGTTTATAACTTCTCGTTCTGGTTCTTCTCCCTTGGATACACAGTTCTATTCCAAAATTTCTTTTCTATGCATCTTCAGGTATTAACCCTCTGTTTTGTTAACACTTCAACATCTCAAGCAAGCTGAGGCTTCAATGCATTCATGGTTCTGTTTAAAATCTGGCTCACTACTTCGATTCTGATTAACCCTTTCAACTTGCTGCACTAACTTCTGTCCATCATCATTACTATGTCTTCACTCGATTCAAATGCATTCAATATCAAGGACTGTGGTATTTCTTGTGTTCTATAGTAGAGAATATCAAAAATATGTTCGACTTCTATCGAACCCTCTATACAAGATCAACACGCAGGTAACTTATAAATAGAGATCCTGTATTCAAATGCGTTCTGTTCTGTATATAATGCTACAACCCTCTCTGTTGTTATGACTCACAATACTGTGGCCACTCCATCACTATGTAACACTATGGTACTCAATTCAAGGAAACTGTTGCAATGAAACCTGATTGTTATATCCAATCTCTGTGTTTCAATGTATAAACAACCCTCAATCTCCATACTCTGCCTCTAATTTCTCTGCTGCTTCTGTTGCTTGGGTTGCCTTGCTTGTCTTGTTTGCCATCAATGACAATATCTCCAACAGTATAGTCCCTTATTGTTGTTAGTGGAACCCCCATATTGTTATTGCTGTACCCCTGTAACCCCCATATTTTTATTATTGTTTCCTTAAATTATTATTTTTAGGTCGGCTAGGATTACATTGTGGTCCCATGGACTCCTATATACAGAAAGGAGGTATTGTGGTATTTTCGTTATAACGTTTTTTCTACGAAGGTTCAGAAGCAGAAATTTTTATAGAGCGAAGCCGAAATCTTGAGGAACATCGTGAAAACATTTCGGATCTTGGTTCACAATATTTTCAGAGATATGATTTGTGCAAGTTAGGGATTTTTATAGGCTCCTGAATTTAACCTAAACAGGTCATCGTGGAATTTTTCCTATAACATTTTTTCTACAAGGGTTCAGAAGTTGAAATTTTCACAGAGCGAAGCCACAATCCAGAGGAACATCTTCGAAAAATTTCAAAGCTTGGTTCTATAGGTTTTAACCCTGAACAAAAATTATCTACACATGAATCTTATAACATAAAATAAACAATAGCGACAACATAAAACATAAAACAGATAAACACAAAAATTTTCCCCTCGATCCCAAATCGAGACGACCAGCTTGATATTTCATTATATTCCTTTTAGTTTTACAAAACATATATATACATGCCGAAGCATACATAAACCCTAATCCATTAACCTTGGATTAGAACATAACCGTAGTTCCCTTTACCGAATCTACAAAAATACCAGGGGCCGAAAACCATCATACCCCAAAACCATGTGCAAAACCATGCACAAAACCATGGGCGTGGACCACCCAGCAGAAATTAAGGAAATAATATAACACATACCCAACAAGTTCGCAATATTTTCAGAGAAATGATCTATGGAAGTTAGGGCGTTTTCAGGCTCCTGAATTTCATCTCAAAGAGGTGATCGTGGGAAAATCTTCATAACTCTCTCTCTGAGCATCAGATTGGAATGCTGTAAAAAGTGGCCATAAGTACACAGACTTTAGTTTCTTGTCTATCAATTTAAAAGCCGAAGGAGGAAACAGTGACACATGGAAAGTCGTAAAAGTTCGCTCTAATGAACCAGTCCATAATTAGGTCATTGTGGGAGATTGGACATAACTTTTCCTTGAAGAATCCAAATCAGGTCAGACCTGTGGCATTCGAAAGAGGATTTAAAGAGCTATCTTAGGGAAAAAACTTAGATATTGAAGATCTGAAATCACAGAGATAATCCAGTTTCAATATCGAGCTCCTCAAAAGCAAGAAAAATGTGTGTATTTGTTTCTGAATTGCATAAGTCTTGTGTAAAAAATTAGTTTGAAGTGATTCCAAGGGCCTATTGAGCATATATTTATGTATTGGGTTCTGAAATGCCTCATAAAAAGAATTCATTACCCATTAAGCCCTAAGAATACTCTACTATGACTCATGAAGATGAAGAATTGCAACATGATCTATCAAAATTACAAGAGCAAGTGCACCAAATTTCGCTCTCAGAAAGAGCAGCAAAAAATGAAATGGAAGTTTTAAAGAAAGGCATGGAAGCGAAGATGGATGGTTCGAAGAAAGGCATGGAAGCTAAGATGGATGACGTGGAAACTAAGATGGATGGCATGGAAGCTAAGGTGGAGGACATGGAAGAAAAAATGAAAGACAACATGGAAAACATGAAGAATGATCTAAAAGCAGACATCGAAGGTTTGAAAAAATTGATACAAGAAATGATTCCTAATGGTTAAAAGATAGTAGAGGAAACTCATGATGAGAACAAAGTAAATGTTAATCGTGATTTCATAAACTCTAATGTTGGATTGAAGAACCACCATATTCCAAATATGGATATGAGGAAGTTTGATGGTAAGGATTCTATAACATGGATAGTACAGATGGAGCAATATTTTGATCTCAATGATGTGAAAAACACACAAAAGGTACACATTGCAACTTTACATTTATAACAATATACATTTGTATGGTATCAATGGCTTTGCTCCCATTAAAAATTTTTCACTTGGTCAATTTTTACGGAGGAAATGATAGCACATTATGAGGATACAAAGAGCAACACCTTCTTCAGCCAATTGATAAATCTCAAACAAAAGGGTTCAGTGGCATAACACATTCAAGACTTCCAAAAATTGAATATAAGGTAACTAAAATTCCAGAGGAACACAGGATTGATGACTATGGACTGTGAAAAAGGTACACTCTCTTAAATATATTATTTTTTATTTTATATTTTGTAGGATAACTTTATAATTATAACTGTATTAAGTGAGTATTAAATGAATATAAATAAATAAACTTGAAAATTTCTTTATAATTTTTTTTACAATCCAGTGAAATGTATAATAAAGATAAATAATGAGATGTGACTGACTTACTTCTGATCGTTCACCAATTTCACAAGATTTCGAGCGACAAGCTCTATTAAAATTGTGGAAGCCCCTGCCCGTTCCAACCCATGAACATAAACCCCCAAATCTAATAACATATCAGCAAAGATATTTCTGGCCTCTTGAAAGATTCCTATGTCCAAAAAACATTCTCGCACTTATTTTTTCAAGATATCTACACTTGTTCCCATGACTGTCAACGCATTTTTGTGATCATCAGATACCAGTTGTCCTCGAGAAAAGTTTGTCCTTGGCAGTCATCCATGCTTCACGGGGAAGTCCATATAGAGATCTTCCAATCACGTGAAGAGCGAGTGGTAATCCATTGCATTTTGGTATTACCTGTAATGGAAGTGTTGTAAATTGGCTAGCGTCATTAACAGGCTAACTTCAAAAGGCAATCATCATGATTGGTTGGTTGGTGTTGTTTATGTTTATGTATGGGAGTGTTTTTTTTTTTTTCTTTTTTCTTTTTTCTGAAATTTAACAAAATGTAATTTTTTTTTGGTTATAACTTGTTTTCATGATATATAAAAATTTAGTATTTTGAAAAAATTCTGGTATAGATAGATTAAGAATTTACAATTCTAATAAATTTCTATGAATTCTGAGTAAATTAAACTGGAAAGTATGTCAAAAACTCTCCAAAATATATAACAGATAAATTGCAACATCTTGATTTGGAAATTCCTAACCTGATACATTGTCATTGTACAATGGAGCGGTCTAAACTATTAAACTATTCTAATAGATAAACTACAGTATCTTGATTTGATTTGTGAATTACTAACTTACTATTAAATTATTTTGTTCTTTTGGAGATTTTTGCAATATAATTTTAGGTCAAGGTATCAGATTCTAATTGAACATGTGACCAATCAATAAGAAAGGTGCTTTAACCATGGTGATTCTATCAATTGAGCTAGCCCTCTGGGATGCCAAACCGTAGGAAACTCAGATTGGGAAGAGTTCACAACTCAAACTTATAATTCCAACAAATCCGATTACAAGCAAATTAGACTGGAAAATATGTCTAAAAAAACCCTCCAAAATAAATAACACATAAACTACAACATCTTTATTGTAGATTCCTAACCTGGTACGTCGCCATTGTAAAATGGAGCACTGTAAACAGATAAACTATATCATATTAATTTGTGGATTCCTAACTTTATACATTGTCATTGTACAATGGAGCAGTCTTAATTATTATTTTGTTTTTTCTGGAGATTTTTGCAATATAATTCTAGGTCCAAGGAATATTTGTATCAAGCAGATCCACTTGTATAGATAATAAAATTGAACCAGTGACTTGTCAATAACAAAGGTGCTTTAACAATAAGAACTCAATGAATTGAGCTAACCCTCAAGAGTTGCTAATAAATTTTAGTTATTTAAAATGTATTTTAAATATATAAACAAATTCGACTATAAGAAAAATTTTAAAATACTCAATTTCTACAAAATAACAAATTCCAAAAAAAAACCATACCAATTTTTAAATAAAAATTAAAAATAAAAAATACCATAGCAAAAAAAACTACTTGTAAAATAGTGTATCATTGTTTACTGCATATGTACTGATTTAAAGTAGAACGAACAAGTACCTCTTTGACTAGGCCATTGTTTGCTGTTTCTAGAATGGATGCTTCACCAAATGCAAAATGGAAAAAAAGGGACACAGCGTCTGATGCTTCCAACAACTGTTTTTCATATTGCTCATCAGGCCTAAGAATTTGGTTTTTTCTTGTTGTAATGAGAGTCTTGTACCCTGATCCTTCAAACTTCAGTTTATCAAAGTCACACTTTTCCCAGACATCATCCAACACCACTAATGTTGGCTGAGGTTCCTTTAGACAAAGCTTGTTCTGCAACTGTCTACATGCATCTTCAAAGTCACGAAAATTAGGCTTATTCTCACCAACAAGCTGGAGCCACATGCTGCCTAGAATTTCCATGATATTTTAGGATCGTGAAACTGTTTCGAAAACTATCATCTTTTTAAAATGATCTGTACATCAAGAGTGACAACATATAATCATGGATCAGTGGAAATAATTTTATATAACAATTCTCTGCTTTTTGTCAAGATGGTGAATGAGTTATAACTAGACAGGTGTGGTGTACCATGTTTTGAAAAATGAACATAAGGTGCAAGAATAATTTTCAATTTAATATAATTTAGATGTAAGAATGACATTCAAAATATAAATTCAGTTTAATTTAATTTTAAATTAATTAATGCATGAGATTTTCTTGTTTATTTATGTGACAATAAACCTAACTCCCACTTATATAATGATCATAATGATCTAACCGCTGCCAGCAGCTCAGATACTATAAAACTTCCCATCAAATCCATTGCGATAGAACAGAGATTGTTTTAAGCGCCCTATACAAATTCTCGATACTGAAACCCAGTGATTGCAATCGTTATTTGGGTAATCCTGATATTAAATGCAAAAATAAAAATCTTCAGTCAGTTGGATAATCCTAAGAACTCCATGTGGGCATGGAAGGAACAAACAGAAGATTTAATGAAGGATAACTGAGTGAACAAATATTTTGTTTCATTATTCATATCAAACAATTATTTGATAGCACATCGAATTTGAGGCGAGTAAGCCAGGTCGGTTCTTTTTTGACATGTGACAACTTGGTCAGTCAATTGAGACGAAGAGCCCATTCCAACTTGCATAGAGCCCATTCCTACGGCACCCAGCAGCAGGGTAGGAATTTAAAATCTGAAGTACCTGGTCAAATTGGAATTTCAAATATGAATCACCTGTTAAATTAAATTATATGGTTTATGTAAATTTCAAATATGAAGCATCTATCAAATTTGATGGTTTCAATTGCTTACTAAATTACCATATAACTAACAAATACCCATTCAGTGCTCGTTCCTACTGGCATACATTCCATCCTTTGATATCACCATAAAAGTTTTTTTTTTTAAACTTTGACAGTTTACCTTGTTAATAGTCATGGTCTTACATAGATGTTGATTCATTTCATGTTTTAAGGGGTAAGTGTTGAGAAAAATACTGAGAGGGGGGGGGGGGGGGGAATCAGTATTTTGAGCTGACTAAAAAATTTTCACCTTTTGTTTCTCTTAAACCCATACGCTACATTTACTGAACCCAACACACATATATACGCGGATATCTTAAGAAAACGTGCATATGTCCAGGGATCTTATTATGCATTTAATTCTTTACTTAGATCATTGCAACATTCATTCATCAGATGTTTAGTGAGCAGTAAGCATGTGCAGTAATAACAGAATGAACCATCACACATAAGCAACACACATGAACATCAGTATTTAAGGTGGAAACCCAATTTGGGAGAAAACCACCGCTGCTGTCATTTCTGTCTTCAATATTTATTATAAAGAAAACTTCTTACAAATTTGTACTAGCGCAGTCTCATACCAGCACGCAGGCATCCACCTGCAGAAGGCTACAACCTTCTCTCGTTCTCCAGCCACTACTGGAAGGGAGCTCCAACCCCCTGGTTTTAACACCAGCTTCTACTGGCAAGAGGCTTCCACTTTCATACTGAAGGCTTCAACCCTCAGATCCACCAGATTTCTTAAATTACTTCATCAGACTTGCACCAGGTCTTCATCATTTCTTCTGTAGATCATTGTAGGGATTCATCATTTCTAGTTCCAAAGATCATATCCATAGGTGCATCATAGATTCAGATCTATCAGAAACCACGTTCAATCATGTAGATATCTCTTAAAGAGATTTATTCATTATCAACCCTTATGCATGCACACTTTGTACTATAATCCTCCTCTCCTTATATAGTTTTTTCCTTTATTAAAACCATGAGTTAAAACCACCAAACCGCTGATGGTATTCCTGGATGATATCAATTAGATAATCCAGTGGGGTCTACCCAAACCCCAAACAACTTATCATTGTTCTATTTTCTTGGTCAAACAATTAATTAAACTAAGGCTTTTTAATATCTCAATCTGAGAATGAGATATTAATCCAATTCCTCCTTTTGTTATGAACTCCCCAAGGCATATATATATATATATATATCGACCCCAGGTTTATGTGCATATGTTAACCTATGTTTATTACATCATATGTCTCATATTTCGCCGACTTCACATAATCAACTTCCTTTAGTAATGACCTTCATATGTCGACCCCTAGGTTTATTCGTTCCACCAACTTTGGAATAACATACAAAATGATGGCCCAATCGCTTTTCATCATAATTTATATTTAATTTGAACAACCTTGGTTAAACCCGCAAATATTAATTTGAAAAAGGCCTAATTAATATAATTTAAACTAGGCCCACATATATGATCAGTGACCCAATCAAATTCTCACTCCGTACTTTGGTTAATCTTTGCACATCTTCATCAAGCAATCACCGTCCGATGACTCCTTCCCAGATCAACATGGCTCAACAATTTCGCTGGGCATCCTGGGTCGAACAATAACGCGCGATGGCACGCAGTGACAAGCGATTTTGTGGAGTCGTACAGGGACGCGTGTCACCCGTTTTATGGAATCGGAGCCAACCTCTTGAATATCGCTTGCCCGTCGAAGGTGGTGCGATGAAAACCACCGGTTCGCTCTAAATCGCGTCACTGTTCCTCCTTCGTGGTTCCGCCTCTTTGCTCAAGGTTTCGTCAGTACTTTCGCCAATTCGTTTCTCCGCGTTATTAGTTCATATAGCCATAATACTGTTATACAGCTCCGATGAAACCCTTATGGACTATTCGATTTGGTTCTTTTGCATTCAAGAGGGACACCGTGGCTCACTCTCCCAACAGGACTTCACACAAAGTTTCAGGGCATTCCATACGAGAATTGAACCAATCAATACCCAAATACTCTCCTTATTCTCCACCCATCAGAGTATCACCAGAACTCAATCATACACAGGATTTCCTTTATCCTCCATCAGGATGCATACCTACACCGAACTTATTCAAGAAAACATTCACACATGATTTAACTCATCCTTATTGTCATCGATTCTCCCATTAAATATAGAGTGTCGTTCAATTTACATTCAGTCTTATATTATGCTTGAATAGAATTGCTGATGATTTTCTGAGTTCTTCATACCGTCATTATCTGCATCCTTTGTCAAAGAGTTTCCATCAAGGACAATCAATTCAATATAATGAGATACAAGAAACATATTGCCAACAGTAAGTGATAGGGTTAGAGTCTCAAAAATCTCATTTTCATTTCCAAATAAAGTTTGACAACCTCATTCCATGGTTTAAAGGTCCTATATTCTGTTTGGAAGTCATATTTTAACCCTTTGAAATTTTTTTTTTCTGAAATTAGCCACGAAACCACACTTTCGTAGCACAGTCAATGGAAAAAAGTTGTTTTGTGCTACGAAAGCGTTGCTACTTTCATAGCACATTTCTCTGAGTAAAGCTTGTGGTAATCTCACACCATGGCTTCTATTATCCATTATCAAGCGAGGCTGATTACTCTAATCAAGCGAGGCTGATTGTTTTGAATTCAAGAGAGATTGATAATCAGAGTTCACAGGAAACTTTCAAAAATTCAAAGACAAAAATGCCTGAAGAGAAGAAAAATAACAGGTCAGGACATTGTTTAAGGACAGAGCCTGAAAGCATAGGAACCCTAGCTAAAGACAAATCAGTATTGGAAGCTTTCAAGAAGGTAGGGTGTTTGAAATTTTGTGAAAAGTTACAGGGAGGACACAGTCAGGTGACAAAGAAGTTTGCTTTGCATTTTACTGGCTCAAATACAAAAATTGGAATCTTAAACTTGTCAGTTACTCCTGAGATTATTTCTTTAGTAACAAAGATTCCTAGGGGCCAAGAGACATGGTTCAAAGGTTTCAGATTTAACATGGAGGCATGCAAAGTGTTTCTAAAGCCAGAGTTTGTAGAAATGGACTTAAAAAACACAAATCCCAGGAGCTGCATCAAAGATTTATATGCCAATTTTCTATACAACATCCAGAGGTATTTTACCTGTGAGGGAAGGTATCATAAAGTATATTCATATCATTTTAAACTTCTGTTGCACTTTACTGGCATGATATCTTTAGATTTGCCATTTTTTTTGTATAGAAGTATAGCTAAGATGGAAGACAAAGTTCAAATGAAGTTTGAAGGGTGTGAAACCTCTTTATTCCACCATGGTTTAATCAAATTGATGGTCTTACATGAACTCCAAAAGATCAACAGAGAATGGTCATCATTTTTGCTTTTATGTGGTTTTGGAGTGGAAGCACAAACTACAGGTAGTAATGCTAAAGGAAAAGGAACTCCACCTACAGAATCCAGCAAGCCTATAGTGACAAGGTAAAAAATGTTTGTTAAGCTAAAACCCAGGAAACATGTGAAAGAGCTAGTAGGAAAGCATCAATGGTTATTTTTGAAACTCCTCAACCTGCAAAACAAAGGATAGCTAAAGTTAAAGAGATGGCACAGGAACAACCAACTAATAAACAGGTTCAACGGAGATTGACTAGGAGTCAAATTGCAAAAGAAAAGGCTAAAGCAGTGATTTCAGGAGCAAGTGATACTCCAGGTTTAAAGGGAAACTTGGATGATATCTTACAAGCCATTGATATAGAAGAGTCCCCTTTGGTTCGAGCTGATTTCATAAAAATTGATGAAGGAAAGCAGAAAAAGATGAAGTCATCCAAAAAACTAGTATTCAATGATGAAGTTGCAGCATTTGTATTCAAGGCAAGGAAGCCTGTAACCAGATAGTCCAAAAATATGCAAGAGCATGTTGAGCTGGAGAAAATAGAGGAAGCTTCCACTGTTCATGAAGAAATTATAAACCTTTCATCACCTGTACCAGAAAAGGTAAAAAAAAGAGTATTCCCCACTCAAATAGAAAAAATCAGTTATGCAGAGATGGAGGAAAGGTTGACATCAGCCAATCTTGAAATTTCTAGGCTAAGGAAGAGAGAAAGAGAGCATGCTGTTGAAAAGAAAAATTTCAAGAGGATGAAAGCCCTCTGGGAGGTTGAAAGGGTTGCTAAACCTGAAATCATTAGCAGTGAAACACAATATTTCACTTGGACTGTACCAACAATAAAAGAAGTTAGATTTGTGAGAGTAATAAATACTCAGTTGAGAGCCACCAATAGAAAGTTAAGGAGACAGGTTGAAGACCTAGAAATCCAGTTGACAAGATCTCAAGAGGAACTACAGCAACAGTGAAACAGGGTAATGAAACAGGGCAGTAAATGATAAATCTTAAATCAGTTTGTCATTAAGAAGAAGATAATTTTGAGGAAAAACACCTTTAATGTTAAGTTGTTTTTATTTTTGATGTTGATATCAGTACCGGAGAAGCTTTGAATATCCTCAAACTTTAAATTTTTGAAGACTGTACTAAAAAAAAAGAGACCGCACAGCAGTTTCGTAGCGCGCTATGAAACTGCTGAAGATGATTTTTTGGCACTTTATGTATGAAATTTGGAGATAGGGTTGATGGTTCTTGAGTTTAAATGTTGTTGGTGGAAGAATGAAGACTACAGGTAAAGACTCCAATTGTAAAACAAGAGAAAAAAGGGGTTAAAGGAAATTTTTTCAATTACCTACAAACTGCACTACGAAAATAAGCTACTTTCGTAGTGCAGACATATTCATACCCTTTTCATACTATTTCAGAGATTTTTCTTTGCACAGGTGGAGGATTAGAGTTTTCAAGGGAATATTAACACATGTGACATATATGAAACAGTCATCAATGTTAACAAAGCTGCACGAAGATAAACATGGAGGTTAAGGGCTAAAAAGCAGGAACTTTGTCTCTTGGTTTTTAGGACAGTTAGGTCATAAATCAACAAGTTTACAGCAAGGCTGGAGGCATCATCAAAATTCAAAATCATGGATTTGCAGCTGTCAAGAAAGCATTAAAGGTTTAGATAAGGTTGTTTCAAACATTTTATGAGTTTCACTCCTCTTTGTATTAGGACTCTTAAAAGATAGTTTAGTTGTCAGTTTGTAATTAATAGTTTGTTTTATGAATAGAATAGGTGTCAAGGAAGGAAATTAGAATTCTCCTAATGATGGATCAGGGAATCCAAGATTGTAAAGGCTCTATATGAAGCATTAGGTCAAATTAATCAAGGTTGGCATTTTTCATTAGCAAGGAAACTGTGTTACTGTATGTCACTGTGTTCTTCTTAATTTAACACAGAGATTTGTTTGACTACTCAAGATTCACAAGGAGTTTAAGTGTATCATTTTTCTATGGCATTTTCAATTACCTACTTGCAGTAGTATTTGTATGTGTTACTTAGAATTCATTTGACAATGCTCTAACTTCCTTCACATGCAAATAGACTATGCTTTATCACTGTGTTACTGTTTTTCTCATAAACCTAGACTCCAAGTGCCTTGACTTCCATGTTTGACAGATTATGATGTTTTTTTGAAGACTATCTTGACTCCATGGCCCAATGAGTGTTTGCTAATCTTTGCTTCAACCAGTTATACATTTTTATCCTTTTTATTCCTAGAGTTATCCATCTAATCGTTAATCAAAAATTTTAAACCTATTGAGAGAGCCCTCTCAGGTTGAGGAGGCTAAGCCTCAACCAAAAGATTGGTTTGAAAGAGTTACTCAGAGTCTACTTGATGAGCAGTCTATCAGGGTCAGATTTTGTAATAATAGGTTCTTCACAAGTTGAATCACACTGTCGTCAAGAATAACACATCTAAGGTCAGAGGTATGGTTAACAAGGTGTGTCCTTCAATCACTCACACCATGTCATTTTTTTTAATCTGCTAATCCTTTGTTTAGATTGGGGAGTTATGAATCTTTGTATCATTTACAACAACTTAAATGCGTTATTTTTTTGTATCTTTACATGTTGGATAAATAGGGAATAAATTGACCCTTTTTCGGACGAGGCATTGCTATATTCCAGTGAACCAACTCTAGCCCAAATCAGCAAAAAGAATGACCCAAATCTAGCTCAAATTACCAGAAAATCAGTTGAAATGTATGTTTTTGATGCCACAGATCAAGTCAGGGATTGCTCTATTCTAGGAGCCAAATCCAGACCAATTCACCAAAAAAACGACAAGCCAAATCTAGCCCAAATCACTAGAAATTCGGACGGTTTAAATGTATGTGGTCGATGCCAAAAATCAAGTCAAGCATTGCTTTCTGGATAGGGACCAAAAAATGGAGTGGAATAGCTTAATAATTTCTCTGGGGATTTTGATGCATATTCTTGCAAACAACCCTGCTGATCCATGCACGAAAAATAGATGAAGTGCCTAATAAAAATAGTGAATAGAATGACTGAAACTGGTATTGCCACTCTGCTCTAATCTCATAAGTAGTGAACAGAAATCAATTTTTGGGTCTGTGGGAAGGTTTACCCTCCTCAAGCTCTATTGACAGAGATGAGAAGGGGGTCTTAATCCATAACTTTTTGGTTTTCCTCTATTCTATTACCCTCATAAGCAAATGAAAAAATCCAACAACATACTGAAAGAAAAACTAAACAACAGTAAAACTATCAGAAGAAAACTAATTGAATCACAGAAAGCAAAGAAAAAATACAGCAGAGAGGCTGAGGAACATGGATTGGGCCCTATACCACGAGCCTAGCTCTTTGAAACTTAAATCAGTAAAATGAAATCAGTCTGCTCATTTCATAAAAGAATAACCTCATACATTTCTGAAAGTTTGATCACTAAGTAAAAATAAAAAGCTTCATAGCTTGCAACAAAGCTTTTATTAGCATTGATCCCCTTCCTAGATCTATCTCTGCTCTATTTATTCTATGGTGCAGCTACCAACAACTCCCTAGGAAATGGTGATTGATTCCACTTGACTCCAAGTAAACAAAGATTGGGTGCACTCCTCTTTGAGTTTCTTGGTTGCCTCCAGAGTTCGAATTGCTGGAGAGAATCCTTGGCGATCCTTTGGCTACCTTTGGAATTCAAATTGCTGGAGAGAATATTTGGGATCCTTCGATTGCCTTTGAGAGTTAATGAAGGTGGACAATCCTCCTATAATTTCTCTTTGTTGTCTCCTCCAAGTCTTTATGACAAAATCCTTATAAAAATGCTAATAATTCATGATTTTCTGCACTGAACCTCATATTAGGCACTCAAAGTATGTTAGCCTTAATCACCACCTATACTAGCATTATAAAACCAAATAATAATAAAAATGCAAGAAAAAGAGATCTAAGAAGGCAAAAATGTGACCATTAGCCCCTCCAAATATGTGTAATGATGGAGCTCATCAGGATGAATTACTTTTCTCTAAATATTCTAAACATATTTTGTATTTAGAATATGTATACTTATGTAATGGAGTTTAACTAGATTTACTTTAAAGTAATAGAGTCAACATACCACTATGATACAAGTCATCTAGAATTGAGGTCCTCCATATCTAGGTATAATATTGGACTAGGTAAATCAGTATTAGGATAAAACACTAAAAAAAAACATTTATAGCCTTCATTACATACATAGATTTTCAACATGCTTTCAATAAATTACTTGCAATAATATTTTTAGTGTATTTCGTGTTAAAATAACTTTGAGAGGTTTCATTCTTTTAAATGAATGGAATTAAAAATTTATGCCATAAATCTTTTCCACCCACAACCCACTAACCACCACAAAATACTCTTTATAATATGTTGAAAATCGAAGGAAAATTTGTAGTGTTATGCATGTGTACATATTCGGCGTCTAAAAGAAAAATGTTGTGGAGGAATGTTGTTGCAACATTCTTTGGGAGACCTCTTGAACATTACGCACAACAACTTGCTCGATTATGTTACTACCAAGAAACCTCTTCACAACCTTGTCCTTGGGAGTGCATCTTGCAGAGAAAAAATGTCCCTTCGCTCTGCTCCTTTTCTACACTTAGATTAGATGGATTGAATATAATTCTCATAGGGTGAGATGTTGGGTTGTGGTTGTTGTTGGGATTTGTTAATTGCAAATACATTTAAATCTCTGAACTTGAACAAATATTTGGTTGCATATTCAAATTGTTCATCCACTACTGACATCCAATTAGACTAAATTATTTAGTTGTATTTTCCATTCTCAGATGACCACAATTTCCCACAAGTGTGGGAAGGACCAAAAGTTCTCTTTTTTCCCAACATTTCCTCCATAACCTAGAAATCTACTGATGAACTTTCATGACTAGTTGAATCAATGTCCCAGTAAGCATCTAGCCTAGTTGCAAGCCTTCATATGTACTTTGACAACTAGTGAGAGAAAGAGACCACTAGAGGTGCTTTGGCATAGGAAAGTGTTTCTTTTAAAAGGTTTCGTGTAATACTCCTAGATGGAAATATTAAGTGTAAATAGAAGCATGCACTATGAACAACATTAAAAATTTTCACACAGCCATAATTTATCAATTTGCGGAATAAAAATAAGTTGAAACTAATTCATTTTATTAATATGAGTAAAATATAGTACAAAATGAGTGGAATAGAGGCACTTGGGCTTACTATAGCAAGCAAAGCCAATCACCGGTCCCAATGAGTTGCCCAAAAGCTGAAATGACTCAACCCAGGAAATATTTGCACTTTCCTTGAAATTTTGGATGTTGTTTCTGAAGGAGAATGGATGTACAGGTCTCAAATGTAATCAGATTTCAGTTGGTTCCCTTGCTCACACAGCTCCACCAAACCCAAAAAGTAATTTTCATCCAATTTGACCTCCAGAAAACCCACAAAAATTGGGAGTTTCCCAGTCTCATTGGTTGTATGCACTATTGGAAATTAGATGATGGATACCCCTCAAATCCTTCGAAAAACACCCCCCAAAATCCTGCAAATTTCTCCTTAAAACTCCAACCCTTAAGCCCCTAAATTCTTCTGCCTCTTGACCTCTACATGTGTCTACGAGAGAGGACTCTGCTTAGGACCTGGAAGAAAAATTATTGGCTTGAATTATCCCCTCAATTCGCTCACTTCCCAACCACCCAAAATCTCTAGCAATTACCACTCCAGACAAGCCCTAAATTCATCAAAAACTATCTCACTCCACAACGACCTCCCTCTATTGGTGATAATTCCTCCGAACATCCTGGACACACATAGAAATGAATGAGAGCTACTTTTTCCAGCTCTGGAATGGCTCCCAAAGTGTCCAAGGACTCCTCTAGGGTGGCACTCGAAGTCCACAAAAGTAGGAGCTGATATCTTCACCCAAAAATCTCCTTGTGCTAAGAAACGTTGTGTTAAATTGGCTGAGCATCTCAAGAAAAAAACTAGCTTCAATTGTAAAATTGTTAAAAATCCCCAAACAATAGCCCTCACCTCATATTTAAGCTTGGTGCCTCCTCTTTCCTCCTTGAGGGCCCCTTCCTCCGCTTAGTTTGATTTTCCCTCCCTTATTCTCTCTCCAAAAATCTGTGTTACCTCAAAGGGGTGTGTATGCCTTGTGGGTGGTCCCATAACCCACCAACAATTTAATTTCCCCCTTCTCCTAAGTTAAATAACCAAAATTTTGCTAAAATTCAGAAGTATCATTATCACTTAAGAATCAAGGGATATTATAGTCCCCCCGCCAAAATTTTCTTGTCCTCAAGCAATTTCAACATTATTTTGTCAACAACTACTCACCTTCCCATGTGGAATATTCCTTAGGAAGGTCCTTCCACCTGACCAAAAACTCCCTGACTGTCCTATTCCTATGCTTCCTTTCCCTCACCTCTAATATGGCCTCTGGAGCCAGCTCTATATGACCCTCATCATCCAATGGTGGCAACTTTATAGTGGTAATGACCTATTGTCCTAGTGCCTTTTTCAGGCATGATACATGGAAGATGTTATGCACCTCGCTTCTTGGTGGAAGCTCCAACTCATAGGACACCTCCCAAACTCTCTTAATCACCCTGTATAGACCATAGAACAATGGCTTGAGATTCTTGGCCCCTTTCTGTTTTAGGGAGGATTGTTGATATGGTTGGAGGTGCAAATAAACCATGTCACCCACCTCAAACTTCCTCTCAACCCTGTGCTTGTCAACATACATTTTCTATTGATTTTTTGCCACCCGTTGATTATCCTAGAGTTCCTTGAGGATCTCTTGTGTCTCTTAGATCCAATCCTTGGCCCCTGGGGCCCTTCTATCTCCAAAAATCATGTGAGAAAGTGAATTTGCATCATAACCATAGAGGGCACAAAAAGGTAACATACTAATTGACATGGTTAAGTGTTGTTATAGCATAAGTCTCCAACGTGCAACCACTTCACCAATGCCTGTTGTTGCCTTGTTACATAGCTTCACTGATATCCCTCTAGCCACTTGTTTACAATCTCCATATGACTATTTGTCTAGGGGTGATAGCTAGTGTTGCAGGTGAGCTTCATCCCCAAAACCCTGAAAAAATCTTGCCAAAATTCCCCCATGCACCTGATATCCTAATCATTAACTATTGTCTTTGGGAGACCAGGCAGCCTAAATATATCCACTGTGAAGTTGATGATCTAGCTGATATAACAAGGAAATAGGTGAAATTGGTTAATGTGTCCACCACCACATAAATATAGTCATGCCCATATGCAAATAGAAGGCCTGTAATGAAACCCATGGACACACTCTCCCATTTCCTCTTGAGAATAGGGAGAGGTTGTAGTAGACCTGATAAGTGTGTTGGCTCTCCCTTGTTCCTCTAACAAACTCTGCACTTCTGTATGGGCCTCAACACATTCCCCTTGAGACCCCTCCAAGAGAAACACGACTTCATGGTTCTGTAAGTTTTGAGGAATATGGGGTGCCCTGCCATGGTAGTCATGGAATACTTGCTTGATACTCTCTCTGAACTGTGATCCTTGTACCAAGTATATCTATGTGTGGCCTCTCCTTGTTTAACTATAACCATACTCTATCTCCCACCTTGAATGACTTTTGTGTTGATCATACCTGGCCTTATATTTTTTCTGTGACTTTTGCAATGTCAATGCTTGATCTTCTCAACAAATTTTTCATCCTTTAAGGAATCCCATATAAGATCCTCCCTTACTACTCCTTGGTACATATATGCAATATCCAAAAGTGAAGGTGGAAAATATCTAGAACAAGACACTAAGAAAAATGAGAAAGAAAAAAATCTTTGCTCCTAGAATTGTATCGAAACAAAAGTTTGTTGTAAATTAATTGTGTGAAAATATATCATCCAATAGAATTAGTAAACGATACATAAATTTTATCCAAAAAATACACATCATGATAAATTAATCTTATCTAAACAACATTCATAGATGCAACAATTTGACAAACTCAATAATAAACAAAATAATACTTTTCACACCCATATTTTTTTTCTCGTTAAACATTGATAAGAAACCTTAAAAAAAGACTTTAATAATTAAAATCTCTGTTAAAATTAATATATATATATATATATATATATAATAATAAAAAACATATTAAAATACCTCCCAATAAAATATCGTTAACATTTAATCCATTAAATTTGAACGTAACAGAAGAGATTTTAAAATCTAGACAACTAATTGTATTTTAAGTACTTCCTTCAAAATAAAACTACCTCAAACGTGATGCAATATGCAAAATGGGATTTTGAATATTTTCAAAACTTTCAAAAGAGAGATTACCATGCATGTAAATTTTGCATTATCTTGCAAATGCATAAACTTCGTCACTTCATCTTACAAATATTTTGACATTTGATATCTTGCATTTCGAAAAACAAACTGAATCGAAAGAAAAAAAAATAGTTTAAACCATTGAGCTATTTGTCCAAAATACTATTTTATAACGTTATAGCATACTACCATAAAAAGAACATAACAAGAAACAAATCCTAATATGATGTCATTTCCATTGTGACGTGGGAAGGGGCCCAAACCAAAATTTCATTGAGTGGAAATATACGTCCAGCTTACAAGAGGAGGAATAGAGTAGTGGAGAAAACCGTAAACCCAAAGTCCCCAAACACCTAGGAAAGACAGCCATTAATGAATCTGCCTCCCTATTTTGATTAATGAATCACCCATCAAGCCAATCCAGATCAAATTGTTCTTCTGCAGCTTCCACCTTGCCGCTACCAATCATCTGTGACCACCGACGTTGAATCTGCTCACAACAGATGACACGTTGAATCTGAGGCTTTAACTGAAAAGCCGATCCAGGAACTTGCCTCACATGAGAACACTCCCTCATATCAAGTTTTTTCAAACTCGACAATCGGCCTATTTCATCCGGGAGTTGTTTTATGCCGTAACAGGATGAAATATCGAGGAATTGTAGTTGCCTTAGTTTACAAATTGAATCTGGTAGTTCTTTTAAACTTGGACACCCGCACAGTCTGAGAATTTGAAGTGAGCCCAGCATGCCTATATCATCTAAAAATCTATGAAAATCGTGGCAATTTGTGACAGACAACCGTTTAAGGGAAGTCATGTGACAAATAGTAGCAGGCAGTTCCTTCAAATCGCTACAGTGATCAATGGTGAACTCAAGAAGTCGTGGGAAATTGAGACACCATCCCATATTTAATTGGGTCATAGCCTTAAAACCCTCACAAAGAACGAAGGATAACTTCTCTAATTTTGGCCAAGATTGGCAGTATTCTTGGAGGGGAGGAACAATTACTCTCTCCAACCGAACAACTTTCAGCCGAGTTAACGAAGAGAGGACTGATACCCCTTCTAGTGTAGCGCGCTTAGAGCTGTTATTAACAATTATGAGAACCTTTAAATTTTGCATTGACTGCATGAATGGTGGAAGAAAGTATTCGCTTGCAAAAAAGTTTAGGATGAGAGCCTTGGCATTAGGAAAGTCCATTTGACACCAATCCTTCTCCTGCATGGAACCTTGACCTACAACAATCAATAATCAATAAGCTAAAAAAATTACTAATTAGTAAAAAAAATATAAAAGTATAATATAAGAGTAAGTTTTTGATGGTTAACTAAAATTGATTCTAGATTTTAAGAAAATTGCTTAATTAATATAATTTAATAATTAATTTGAATTAATTATTAATTCCAAAAATATTTTACAATCCAAACTAGAGTGATAAAAAAATTGAAATCACTCTAATCCTTTTACTCATATCCATCCCATTCCAAAATAAAATTAAAATCACTTTAATACTTTCACTCCTATCCATCCCATTCCAAAATATTTACCCAATAAAATACTTAACATAGCCAATTCCAAAATAATTAACATCACACATATCTAGCCAATTCCAAAATGAAAATAGCTATTCTTGATAAATGAAACAGTTTAACATATAAAAATAAACAAACAAACAACTATATCTAGCCAATTCCAAAATGAGAATAGCGATTGTGGATAAGTGAAACAGTTTCAAATATAAAAATAAACAAACAAACAATTATATTTAGTCAATTCCAAAATGAAAATAACTATCCTTGATAAGTGAGACAGTTTCATATATAAATATTAAAAAAAAAAAACCAAAAATTCTAAGAAAAGACTAAAAAAATTAGAGAAAAATGTATGCACCACACCTGTGTTGAAGGAAACAATCTCAGCATCGAATGTACGTTCACGGTCTGCATGCTTTTTCCACATTTTCCGAAAAGAAACAGCTTTCCGAGGCATAGTTAACCTTTTGCGTCTATTAACTATAGGCTCCTTGTTGGTTAAATCGATAGCCAATTCTCGCAGTATATCATGCTGAGCAAAGGAAAGCTCGCAGTGCCATTCATAAGAGTCCCACAGGCTACCTCTGAACCAAAGTCACGATAAAAAATAAGCTAATCAATGGTTAACCAAAGATCCGTCATTTTGTCATATTCATATTTAATATTGAGTGTTTAGTTTTCATTTTTATTTTTGGGATATATCTACCATTTATACTGAGGTTCATATATGTATAATTTTTACTACATATTATTTTATAGTAATGGTAATGCTATTCACATGCAGATATTTAGAAATAATATGACTATTTAGAAATAATATGACTATTACTATGATTATGACTATGGACTGTGAAAAAGGTACACTCTCTTAAAAATATATTATTTGTTATTTTATAGTTTATAGGATAACTTTATAATTATAACTGTATTAAGCGAGTATTAAATGAATATAAATAAATAAACTTGAAATTTCTTTATAATTTTTTTTACAATCCAGTGAAATGTACAATAAAGATAAACAATGAGATGTGACTGACTTACTTCTGATCGTTCACCAATTTCACAAGATTTCGAGCGGCAAGCTCTATTAAAATTGTGTAAGCCCCTGCCCATTCCAACCCATGAACATAAACGCCCAAATCTAATAACATATCAGCAGAGATATTCCTGGCCTCTTGAAAGATTCCCATGTCCAAAAAACATTCTCGCACTTCTTTTTTCAAGATATCTACACTTGTTCCTGTGACCGTCAGCGCCTTTTCGTGATCATCAGATACCGGTTGTCCTTGAGAAAGTTTGTCCTTGGCAGTCATCCATGCTTCCCGGGGAAGTCCATATAGAGATCTTCCAATCACGTGAAGAGCGAGCCGTAATCCATCGCATTTTGCTATTACCTGTAATGGAAGTGTTGTAAATTGGTCAGCGTCATTAACAGGCTAACTTCAAAAGGCAGTCACCATGATTGGTTGGTTGGTGTTGTTTATGTTTATGTATGGGAGTGTTTTTTTTTTTCTGAAATTTAACAAGATGTGCTTTAACCATGGTGATTCTATCAATTGAGCTAGCTTTCTGGGATGCCAAACCCTAGGAAACTCAGATTGGGAAGAGTTCACAACTCAAACCTATAATTCCAACAAATCTGTTTACAAGCAAATCAGTCTGAAAAATATGTCTCAAAAAACCCTCCAAAATAAATAACACATAAACTACAACATCTTTATTGTAGATTCCTAACCTGGTACATTGCCATTGTAAAATGGAGAAATGTAAACAGATAAACTATATCATCTTAATTTGTGGATTCCTAACTTTATACATTGTCATTGTACAATGGAGCAGTCTAAATTATTATTTTGTTTTTTTTTTTTTTGGAGATTTTGCAATATAATTCTAGGTCCAAGGAATATTTGTATCAAGTAGATCTACTTGTATAGATAATAAAATTGAACCAGTGACTTGTCAATAACAAAGGTGCTTTAACAATAAAAACTCAATGAATTGAACTAACCCTCAAAAATTGCTAATAAATTTTAGTTATTTAAAATGTATTTTAAATATATAAATAAATTCAACTATTAAGAAAAAATTTAAAATACTCAATTTCTACCCAAAAAAAAAAAAAAAAAAAAAATTCCAAAAAAAATCCATACCAATTTAAAAAAAAAAATACACTACTTGTAAAATAGTGTATCATTGTTTACTGCATATGTACTGATTTAAAGTAAAACGAACAAGTACCTCTTTGACTAGGCCGTTGTCTGCTGTTTCTGGAATGGATGCTTCACCAAATGCAAAATGGCAGAAAAGGGACACAGCGTCTGATGCTTCCAACAACTGTTTTTCATATTGCTGATCAGGCCTAAGAATTTGGTTGTTTCTTGTTGTAATGAGAGTCTTGTACCTTGCTCCTTCAAACTTTAGTTTATCAAAGTCACACTTTTCCCAGACATCATCCAGCACCACTAATGTTGGCTGAGGTTCCTTTAGACAAAGCTTGTTCTGCAACTGTCTACGTGCATCTTCAATGTCACGAAAATTAGGCTTATTCTCGCCAACAAGCTGGAGCCACATGCTGCCCAGAATTTCTATGATATTTGGGGACCGTGAAACTGTTTTGAAAACCATCCTCTTTTTAAAATGATCTGTACATCAACAGTGACAACATATAATCATGGATTAGTGGAAATAATTTTATAGAACAATTCTCTGCTTTTCTGTTTGAGATAATGCCTCCATTATTGTGTTTACTTAGTTTAGATTGAGTTGTTCAGGAAGTTGAGAGATTCTCTCAACTTTTCTCTCTAAGATTAGCATTAGTTTAACTATATATATTTGATGTATCTCTGATTATTGAATATAGAAAATAATTATTTGTGTGTGTTTCTGCTCTCTCTGTAATTTTTAATATGGTATCAGAGCCTAGCTGGGCTTAATCCCTCATGGGAGTGCCTAGGAAGATGAAATAATTTGGGAGAGGTTCTATGTACATACGTAGATTAGGAGTGTTGAATTCTTTTGTTTGTGAGAATGTTGTGTGTTCATTGTGTATCTACATAGTCGTTGTCAATCTAGTCTAATCATATTGCAGATCGTTGGTTGAGGAGTCAAGATTGATGTTTGAGGAGATTCGAAACCAAAGAAGATAATTAGATGTGCAGATCAGCTCTATGATTGCTAGAGCGTTGTTGCAGAGCGTTGTCATTGCTAGAGCTGTCGTGGAAATTGTAATCTTGAGATCAACAATGCAAGAGATCTCAGAGAGGATGACATTTGAGATCTTCCTCCATGTAGATCAATCACATCTTTCCTTCTTGAAAAGCAGCTGCTCGGAAACTGGCAAAACCAGAGGGCCGAGGGTCGTTATATTGGCCTTCAACGCGTCGCTGGTGATTGCCATCAGATCTCTCGAAAGCAAAGACTTTCCCCTGCACGTCTTCTTTTTGATAAATGCACCGATACGCTTTATCGTCTGCGCCTTTGTGAGTTCGAACTGCATGAATGAGCCTGTATTTCGCACGTCTTTGTTCTTTGCGTTTGATAACAAAATGGCGGTGCTGCCCATTCGGAACAAGCAATTCGGCAGCAGCATGGAACTGTTTTGATTCGGATTGAAGCTTGCCGCTGTTGATTTCGTTGCCACTGTTTTGCCACTGTTGTTGCCCACAATCGGATTTCCGTCGATCTGGGTGTTAGTGCCGATCACGTTCCTGTTGCTGCTATTGCACCTATGGTTGACCATGTTATTGTTGACGCCAAATTTCATGTTGTTTCCGGTGAGTTTCACCGGATACTACTGCGAACAAAACGCAGTCAGTTCAACTCAATATGCTTAAGTGCATTATCACATAACGTGAACATGGACATTGATGAGTTACTGTGCATAAATACATAACATGCCTGTGCATTTGCATGGGCAGACAAAAATTAAACACTCTGAGGAAGAAATTATTACAGGTGTCTACAGTGTTTTCCTCCCTCATCCAACTAAGAAGGGGCAACATGGTTTTCTCAGTTTTGCATATTAAATCAGGATTTTGAAGAAATTTTGAAGGTTGCTCGTGTTGATGGAGGGGAATGGCACGGTGTTTGAAGTTTATTATTTTTTGTAGAATATGTATTGTAGTGTTGGGTTATAGCTTATATTTGTTTTTTTGTGTATTAGAGAACCAATTATTGAACAAATTAGCATTATTTAAATTAGTCGTTCTTGACGTCCTACAGGGACGAGAGAACAATTGACTAATTTGATTGTGTGAATTTGTTATATGCTGATCTTGTTGTGCTATGGGCCAAGGAGCATCAGTTACAAGTTACAGTATGAGAAGTAGGTCAAGTTGTTAGATTAGCTCTTGAACACATTCAGTATTCAGACCATTTGCCTAGCCACTGATGGATAGCCGAAAGCGAAATATCCGACATATGGTGATTGGTCCATAGGATGGTTCATCACTTGTCAGCTCTTATCGCGGAGCCCCGACGAGCCGAGTTGTCAATACTGTTGATCTTGAAAATTTCATTATTGCTGGTCAGAAACAAATGTATTTTAAATGGGTTGAATGGTAGCTCGAAAATGGTGGAGAAAAGAGTGTTTCCTATGAGATCTCAGAGTGGGTACAAATGTTAATGAAGACCAGGGCAGACAAATGTTTGTATTAAATTAGTATGTTCTCCATTTTTGTAATGTAGGCATTAAAGGGAGGTGTTTGAGATAATGCCTCCATTATTGCGTTTACTTAGTTTAGATTGGGTTGTTGAGGAAGTTGAGAGATTCTCTCAACTTCTCTCTCTAAGATTAGCATTAGTTTAACTATATATATTTGATGTACCTCTGATTATTGAATATAGAAAATAATTATTTGTGTGTGTTTCTGCTCTCTTTCTCATTTTTAATATTTTCGTTGAGATGGTGAATGAGTTATAACTAAACAGGTGTGGTGTACCATGTTTGAAAAATGAACATAAGGTGTAAGAATAATTTTCAATTTAATATAATTTAGGTGTAAGAATAACATTCAAAATATAAATTCAGCAAATTAATGCATGAGATTTTCTTGTTTATTTCTGAGACAATAAACCTTACTCCCACTTATATAATGATCATAATGATCTAGTTGCTAATTTGACAAAATATATACTGTATCCCAATCAATTTAAATATATAATTTTTTAGAAAGAAATAAATCCATAACTACTCAATATCTATGCACTTTGTCAATACATTAAAATTGAATATGGATCATATTTCCATTTTGAAAAAAAACATAAAAAAATTAGCCATACCAAAATTGGCTTGTATTTTATTTTGAAAAAAAAGCATAAAAAAATTAGTCATACTAAAATTTTCAGCGTCCCAATACTTCATAGAAAGCCTCTAAAAGATCCAAATCAATATAACAACTCTTACCTTGAACTTCCTTGTCATTGCAGAGGGCTGTCGCTAATGTGGTCTTGCCGCTGCCCCCCATGCCTACCACTCCAAGCAATTGAACATCTTTGCACATGAAGAGGCGCTTCTTCAGCTCACGGACCGAAATCTGCAATCCAAGACTAAAATCTAGCAATTTTGGGATGCTAAATGGGGAAGCGCTTTTACCATTTTCCAACTCATCCCTGCGGTCTTTCATAATCCTTTGTAACGACTCTGGAATACTGCTCTCTAAATTCTCAATTTTATCTCCAATCTCTTCAATTTTGACCTCAAATATATCAAATTTAGCCCCCCAAATTTTCTCTCCCGTGACTTATTTCTTGTCCGAAAGCTGAGTGCCCAACCAATTGTCTGGATGAATTTGAGAATATACTGGTCAAGACGTTCAATTTCATTTGCATATTTATAAATCCGCCAGAATTTCAGATGGCTAACCTTGGAACATTTCTGAACCAACCATACAAGTCTTTGAGCAGCTTTTGTAGATCATCGACCTGCAACTGGTTATATGCGACCTCTTCCAATGTAGGTATCAATCCTTCCAAAGTCATTTGGAGTTTTTGGCAACAATCCTTGAAGTCAACGTTCTTCTTTACCACATCCTTAACCGGTGCCAGCAGCTCGGCTACTATAAAACTTCCCACCGGATCCATTGCGATAGAACAGAGATTGTTTTAAGCGCCCTATACGAATTCTCGATACTGAAACCCAGTAATTGCAATCGTTATTTGGGTAATCCTGATATTCAATACAAACATAAAAATCTTCAGTCAGTTGGATAATCCTAAGAACTCCCTGTGGGCATGGAAGGAACAGACAGAAGATTTAATGAAGGATAACTGAGTGAACAAATATTTTGTTTCAGTATTCATATCAAACAATTATTTGACAGCACATCGAATTTGAGGCGCGTAAGCCAGGTCGGTTTTTTGTTGATATGTGACAACTTGGTCAGTCAACTGAGACGAAGCGCCCATTCCAACCTGCATAGAGCCCATTCCTACGGCACCCAGCAGCAGGGTAGGAATTTCAAATCCGAAGCTCGGTCAAATTTGAATTTCAAATCTGAATCAGCTGTTAAATTAAATTAGATGGTTTCTGTAAATTTCAAATATGAAGCATCTATCAAAGTTGATGGTTTCAATTGCTTACTAAATTACTATATAATTAACAAATACCCATTCAGTGCTCTTTCCTACTGGCATACATTCCATCCTTCCATACAGGTCCCTAAAGCTGCGTAATACAGCGCCCCTTTCTGGGGGCGCGCAGCGTGCCGCAATCTTCTCCTCAATTAGATTCCAATTCGTTCCGGCACACAGTTGCGGAGAAGATATGACATTTTAGAACAGATTTAATATAGAATTCTTCATTGGCGACCATTAGCGTGAAAGTCTTTCTCAAAAATTTCATAAACGAAAGCCGCAATCTTCTCCTCAATTAGATTCCAATTCGTTCCGGCACACAGTTGCGGAGAAGATATGACATTTTAGAACAGATTTAATATAGAATTCTTCATTGGCGACCATTAGCGTGAAAGTCTTTCTCAAAAATTTCATAAACGAAAATTTCAACTGAAACTTCAAAAACGAAAACTTGAAATTTCAACTGAAAACTTCAAAAACTAAAAATTGAATGTTTGACATTGTCGATTGTTTCTGAATTTTTCTGTAACGTGTTTGGTCGTATTCAGCGTTTCGAATGGGCCGTGCGCATATAGTAGTATAAATTTATATTCTTATTTAACTTTTTGTCTTACTGGTGTAAAATTATGGCGTTGGCATTGTCCACTATGATTGTTATTTTTCCTTGTTTGAAAATTTGGTAGTGGGAGTATTTGATTTTGTTTTACAAAAGTGGAAATGGATTTAGTATTATAAAAAATATTTTGAATTTTGAATTTATTTCTAGAATTTAGTTTTTTTTTTTTAATCTGGTAATGAGAATATTTGACTTTGTTTTTTTTAATTGTGTAAATGGATTAAGCACTACCAAAAATTTCTAGTTACTCAGGAATTTTGAAGTTTTTATTAGAGTTTTATCAAAATATTGCCAAAATTTCCATGATTTTCTAGACCAAAATATAGCTTCCTTAGAGTAAGGGTAAAATTTTATAGACACATTTTAATGACTCTTATTGGGACACCCAAAATCCTCAAGCTTGACAACATATTTCCAAAAAAAATACCAAATTTTGACAAAACCTAACAAGAATTTCCATAATTTTTTGGGCAAAAACATAACCTCCTTAAACTAAACTAGCTTAAAATTTTATAAACACATTAGTGTTCAACTAACATTCAAAATTGAACACATCACAACCCATCTGTAGGGGTCTAGCACATCTCAAGGGCGATGTTAAAGTTATACATTAGAAAAATTGTTGGTTTTATTTCTACTAGTTTTAAAAATAATTAAATAATATGAGAAAATGTCAGCTAAAGGTCTACCGCTCGCTGGATAAATTGCTAGATATGTCCAGACGCTGGACCCCTGGTTCCACTTGCATTTCTCTGATTTCTAAAATCGTACAGATCCATTGTTTGAACGGTTGGTTCTAGCAATTACTTTAAAGTCATTTATCCATCCTTTCAACTGTCACTTAAGGGAATTATTTCGAAGTCATACAATCTTTGTTGGAATTTCTGAAAATTCCATAACAACAATGGAGAGAATAATACTCTCCTCTACTAACATAGAGAAATTAAAAATTTCACACACAGAAGACAGAGTTTCCACACAAAAAAAACTTTTATTCCTTCAAAAGAAAATTGTTACAATGCTTCCTCTAACAGAGGGATTCAATATAGTGACTGCTGCTGACACAGTGCACACACAAGACTTCACTATCTCTCACAAAATAAACTCTTTGTCTCTGTAATAACACACTGCTATGCAAAACACAAAACACTCTGTCTCAAACAACGCACTGCTGTGCTTTTCAATTTTGTTCTGTGTAAAAACAAAAACAATTACAATACAGGCTCTCAAGCCTTTACATTATATATGCTGCGTATGTTAAAACATGACGTAACAAACTATATTAAAAACAAATATATTTAAAAGAACTGTCGGGGGCCCACGCAATACAAATATTTTAATATATATTTGAAACATATATATAAAACATATATATTCATCGCGCGATAAAAATCAAACAACAAACAAAACCTCCGATCTCCGATTGAGAATCGGATGCGAAATACAATTATGAATGCCGCTGCATAACCCCATCAGGTCCGGATCAAATAACAAAACACATGGTTCACTTAAAATCTTCGATTGCGATTTCATAACGAACGCGATGGCCCATATTTATATCCGCCATATAACATGGCGTCGGGTCCGGTCTTCAACACAACACAATCAGCCCATAACTAAAAGTCCTCCTGATTCAATACTTGCGACTTAACATTGTAATGTCGTGTGGTCTGTGGGACCACCCGCGGACCTTAGCTTCGGTGGAGGGCGATTTTAATATGAAACGATTGCGATTACAATTTATCTCATCGCATCGCAATGTTTCAACACACATTGCGGTTGTATAATATGAAACTGCCAATTGCGATGATCGCATCGGACCTCCTTCATCAACAAGACATTGCAAGTAAAACTTGCAATTGCGATTAACGCTTAAGTGGTGGGGACCACTTTGTTGTGCCTTTTCAAAAATTTAAAGTCTTTCACCGCTTAAACAAATTTTCTTCAATTTCGGTTGTTGAGGACTTAAAAGCCTGAAAAGACTGTCTTAAATAAAACTCTGCTCTTCCGTGCTTTTAACCACGAAAGTCTTCATTCTCTGCTAAAACGGCTACGCACATATAAACATAACTTCTCCTCTGCAATGGTGGTTGCTTCCCATCAAACATTAATTTCTACTTACAATTTTCTCCATTCAACTTAAATGTGCAGTGCTATGCACGCAAGCTCTGCTGCCCCTGTACTCTATTTCTTCCTGCTCAAGGCAAGCAGGCGACTTTAATATTTTCAACATCTTTTAATTAATTTCTATGACTATCTAACGAATTCCCTTCTATTTCTTTTCATTTTCTGGCGCTGCTTCCTTCACAGAAAATGCAGTCATAGTTCTTGGTTCGACCATTTTAACTTGTTTCTTCATTGTAGTGGTTGTTCCTTGAGGATCTAGAGGTGAATTTAGGTTTCTAAAGTTCGTGCATAGATGTCGATAGCGATGATGGTTTATTCATCGTGGGAGGAGAATGTATACATGGAAAATTTGGTTGAGCAGGCAAAGCATTATGAGGCGATGGTGGAGTTCATGGAGAATGTGACCAAACTAGTGGAGGAGCACAACCTGCTATCTATTGCCTATAAGAACGTGATCGGTGTTTGTAGGGCCTCTTGGAGGATCATCCTCCATCAAGAAGAAGGAGGAGAGTAGGGGCAATGATGAGCATGTGGTCACCATCAGGGAGTACGGGGCCAAGGTGAAAGCGGAGCTTTCCAATATCTCTGAGGGCATTCTCTACCTCCTCATCTCCCATTTCATCCCTTCTTCCACTACCTAGGAATCCAAGGTCTTCTATCTCAAGATGAATCACGATCGATACCTTACAGAGTTTAAGAAAGACGCCGAGAGGAAGGATACCACCGAGAACACTTTGGTTGCTTACAAGTCTGTGCGGTATATTATTGCGGCAGAGCTGGCTCCAATGCACCTATTAGGCTAGGGCTAGCTTAACTTCTCTCTGTTTTACTATGATATTTTGAATTCGCCAAACAGAGCCTGTAATCTCACAAAAAATACATTTGTTGAGGAAATTATGGAGTTACATGCCTTAGGTGAAGATTTTTACAAGGATAGAACTCTCATCATGCGGCTCGTTCATGAAAATCTAACATAACATTGTGGACCTCAGGCATGTAGGAGGATCTGTGGAAGAGATCAAATATTAATTTAATAAAAAAATGTTTCCACCCTTGTTGAGAATAGCAGAAGACATTGTTGAGGGCAGGAGAAAAGGGATGGGAATGTTTGTATATGGAGGCACCAAGGCGGTCACTCCCATCGCATGGAGTTCATTCTTGTATACAACTCTTCTGAGGGGCCTCCCGAGCACCAAGGAACTCCAAAGACAACCTCTCCAGGCTTTGGGTCTTCGCAAGTTGAATCACATTGTCCTCAAGAATAACACATCTAAGGTCAGAGGTATGATTAAGGTGTGTCCTTCAATCAGTCACACCATGTCATTTCTTTTAATCTGTTAACCCTTTGTTTAGATGGAGGCACTATGAATCTTTGTATCATTTACAACAACTTAAATGCGGTATTTATTTTTGTATCTTTACATGTTGGATAAATAGGGAATAAATTGACCCTTTTTCGGATGGGGCATTGCTCTATTCCAACAAGCCAAATCCAGCCCAAATCACCAAAAAAACAATGACCCAAATCTAGCTCAAATTACCAGAAAATCAGTTGAAATGTATGTGGTCGATGCCATAGATCAAGTCAGGGATTGCTCTATTCGAGGAGCCAAATCCAGACCAATTCACAAAAAAACAAGAAGCCAAATCTAGCCCAAATCACGAGAATTTTGGGCGGTTTAAATGTATGTGGTTGATGCCACAAATCAAGTCAGGCATTGCTATATTCCAACCCAAATCAGAAAAAAAAAATCGGGTTTATTTGAATGCAGTTGATGCATGATCAAATAAGAGTCATAAAATATTCATAAGGCATCCAAAAACATGCAATCTCAAAAACTGGATTTCATCAGTACAATAATGAAAAACAATTTTTTTTTTTTTTTAATTTGTGATGAAATTTAATAAAAATAAGGTGATCTAAGGCTTGTAATTTCGAATTTATTAATATAAATTTTTTTTTCTACATTTTTGGGAAGAAATTCAAGATTTCTCAACAAAATATCTGATTAAATTGGATATTCAATTTTGATTATTCTAGAAAAGGTCTACATCTTTAAACGAAAATCAACATTTCTTTACTAAATCTATGATTAAATTGGATTCTCAATTCTGATTATACTAGAAAAAGTCCTACAAATCAAGTAGTTCTCAAAAGGATATGAAAAAACAAAAGGTAGAAATCATATGATAGAGAAAAGCATCACTTATGTGGTCATTTAAGTTCTTAATACATATTTATAATATAGATTCAAGATAGATGATTTAAGAAAGCCATTAGAATAAAGTTGATTGCAAATGAAATGTAAAGAAAGTATATTATTTTCCATTGAAATATATATATTTTTTTAACTTTTCAGTATAGAAAGGTTGCATGAATATATACTCTTCTAATTGAAAATAAAACCGACCCTTCAAATTTGATCACTAGTGTAATCGATTTAGTTGTCGTGCATTGACAAGTCCTAGTGCATATTTGCATTCCAAAGGTGGAATCGATTTCATTGTCCTTGGAAATCCAAGCAAACGTGCCAAAAGTGGTTGTTGTATCTTTTCTTATTTATCGTTGTGGGATAAGCATGAAAGCTATGGGTAGCCTAAATAGTGTGGAAGTTTATCACCTAAGAATATTGTGGATATTATTGTATTAATTGGGGTTTCTTAAGATCTTTATTGATCCTACCTTTTTAGATTTAGGGTAGTTTTTTGTTTTTTTTTTTTTAAATTGTATTTTTTTAAGATATTTTCAATAAGTTATTATGTGTTTTAAATGAAGATTGTATGTAAAATTTTCACTTTCCAAAAGTTGATGGGTGAGCTATAATTATTCCAGGGTTTTTAATTCTTTTGAGTTTTAGTCTTTTAGGGTTTTATGTCTTTTAGGGTTAGCCCTTTATATTAAAAGGTTATTTATGCCCTTTTGTAATGGAATTTTGCAAATAAACATAGTTAACACCTCACTTCTCAAAGATAAGTTGCTACCATTTTACTAGTTTCTATTTCTTTGCAATTTACAATCTTTTACCATTTATTTCATTAATAGAATCTGAGTTACATTGTATTATTGTGTTTATACCATTTTTTTTTGTGTTTCCATGCATGTTCCTACCTTTTATTTTGTTCTCTATACAATCCAAATATTTGGTATTATATCAATATGCTCTTTGTTGTTACTCCATGCATGCTCCTCACAAGGTCAAGGCATAGGGAGTTGGGTCTCGACCACTCTTGCTAGCTTAACAAACCTTCCTTGGTAGAAGAGAAGAGAAATGATAAAGGAATAGTATGATGGAAAATATCACCCAAATCTTTTGATGATTGTCAGTGGCGGCCATGGCACCTCCAACAAGAAACCATTTTGTAGGTGCAATGTCTTTCAAGGTACAAGATGATTTTGGTATCTCTTTATTTGAAAGCCAAATATATGCAAATACTTTGGTGAAATGGTTAAATTTATTAGAAGGTTATTACTTTGTTCAATTTTATTTTGGATATTGATAAGAACAACCGTTAACACTCCTTAAAGTCTTTCTCCATGTTAAATATTGGTGGAAGGTTACTAAGAGAGATGTAGCAAATACACATCTATGGGATTTAGGATAGAACTCACTTAAGTGATGTTTTTTGATGCCCTCAAGGAGGAATTCTCCCTTGTTGGAACTATGGTGATAAATACACAAGATGGGAAAATTTGTGCTAGGAGAGAGACTTGATGGTTCGAGAGTACATTAATACCTTCTATACCTTGAGCTCAAAGTTTGGTATAGATATTCCAAGTGCCACTTGGTTTTGCAATACTCTAATGGCCTATAGAGGTGCATTAAAAAATAGATGGAATTCTGGGACATCTCCTCACTAGGAGACACTTATTAATACATTATCAAAATTGATTTAGTATGTTATAGAAATTTACAAAAAAAATTAATAGAGGAATAAGCGGGAATGGGGTGTATAAATCCATCACGAAAAAAACACGATAAAGGTGGCCCTAATTCATAAAATAAAGGAAAGATAAAGTAGAGTCAACCTAAACACAACTAATTTAAGCCATAGGCAAAGAAGGGTAGTTGAAGTAGAACATCGAAAAGTGGTGTGAGTTCCATAAAATCCCCTACCACAACCATCATAAATGTCATTTGAAATTATCATTACTATATGAGCTTAAAGAAAATAAATTGGAATCGAGTTTGAACTTTGATTCAAATCGCGATAATGGAAATAAAATCATTAACATAGGGCCCACTTCTACCATCATAACTAGAAGTATCCAATTAGAAGGGCCAGAAGAGATTGAGGAAGGTAAGTGCCTCTTCCATTCATAAATGTGGGTGAAGAGGACTTGAATACATTTCATTGTTCAGAATGGTAGCTAGAAAAGGTTGATATTAATCGAGGTCATCAAGAGATTGAATCCACCAATAATGCCACAATTACAACCATATGCCATCAATGATTTGAGCAAAGGATGAGACATATATGTTATCCATTAATGTTACCTATTTTATGACATTAAAACCATCAAAGATGAGGTACTCTTTGATGTTTCCTTGCTTATAGTTTATGATGTTGCTTTAGAACATCCTTACATGTGGATCCATCATGTTATTAATGAGTCCATACATAGTAATTTCATCATTACTATGGAAATTCCGACACATAGGAAATATTTAAGTATAAATTGGTCTAGCTTAGAGTTCGGTAAGTGTGTTTCTTTACTATGTACATTTGTAACCTATAATCTGACGGTCACAATATATAGTGATCTAACGGTTCACTCTCTCCTCGGTATTACTGACACTTGATATGTGGATTAACACCTAATTGGTCCATGATCTCTATTTAAAGAGCATGGAGGGTCATTTGTCCAGTAACCATTTATGAGAGTAGCTTATGTAAATTTCCTTTCTTTATAATAATAAATTGTCTGAAGTGGCGGCATTGGCTCAGGCCATGGAGTGTTTCCATCTTCAAGGGTTTAAGCATGTCAAATAATGGTGCACTGATCTATGATTTGTTTGTGAGTGGTGAACTTTGGTGTTTTATCTAAGGAACTTACCCTATAAATTCCTACATGTTATCAGAGCCGTTTTGAGGGCCACATCCATTGTTAATCCAAATCCGACGCCGATTTGACTGCATGCGACTGTCATTTTTAGATCTATTATTTCTGGCCACTGTCGGGTCGGGAGAATTATTCTGTTGTGTCTGGAGCCTCTGTTACAATGAGGAACCCCTTTCATTCCATGCGAAAATGTTTCTTGTTGCCCAAGTTATGCCATTTTAAATCTGGAGGTATAAAGTTTTTTTTTGCAGTTATATTTATTAATCCTTCTATTTATTTCGGTTTATAGTTTTTTTATTACCAGATCTATACCCTCTTCTCTGTGTATGTTATTTTCTCTACGTTGTGTGCAATCTTGAAAACCAGAAACATGAAGACGATATTTTTCTACTGCATATGTTCTTTCCCCGTGACTTTGTGCGATTTTGGGAAATCACAAATAGCGAGAAAAAAATATAGTTGCGAGATGGACTAACCATAAATTTAACGTTCTGTAATAAAGTTTTCATTTTTTTTTTGGTATGGTTGTTTTTTTTCACGAAAAAACATGCAAACCAAAGAGAAAAAAAACTCCTTCCTCCTTTCAAACAATTAAATAATCCTTTTACTAGCTCACTTGGTGTAAAGTTACTTTATGAGAATAGAGGTCTTAGGTTCAAGTCTATTTGTCAAGCTTCTTTTTTTTAAAAAGCTTTTTGTTAAGTTACTTTTGCTTAAAAATATTTTTGGCAAGTTGCATTTTTTTTTAATGGTTTTATTTAAAAAAAACATGTAAAAGTAACATTGTAAAAGTGACTCTCACTTATTTTTAAAAGTGGGTCACATAATGTAGTATTTTTTTAAAAAGTGAGCTTATTATATTATTTTTGGAAAATGGAAGAGTTTTTTTTTTAAGTACAACTTCATCATCAATTTTGAACCTATCACGTAACTACTCGGCATCTACTCCAAATTTTCTTCAAAAAGACATAACTTCTTCATCGAGAAGCTATTTTCAGAACTGTACTTTTTTAAGCGGTCTAATTTTTCAAGATATTTCCATTGGAACAATTAGTTTCAACATTTTCAGCTTTAGATTTAAAAAAATGGAAATTACATGCCCGGTTATTCTTAACAACATCAATTATTTCCAATGGGGATGGTAGACTTACTTAGAAGTAAAGGGCTTTATAGAATAGCCACACGACAGCAATCTAAACCTATCGATGGAGATAAAATGGCTAAATGGTAAAATAAATAAGATCAAGCACGATATTTGATAGGAATGTCGATTGCTCAAGATATTAGATTTCATATCCAAGAAATTGACTGTCTTGCTAAAGCTATGAAAAAGGTAAATAGTATTTTTGGCATTAAAAATGAAATCAGAGCCCACTAGCTTGCAAATGAGTTTCTTATTTTGGACCCCAATAATATCTCCTCTATTAAAGATTTTTTGTCCAAATTCAAGACCCTTAGAATTCTTATTGAAGGTTGTAAGGTAAAAAAAGGAATATGGTAGCCTTATCTATTCCATTCTTGCTAAGCTAGGCCCTGCATACTCTGTATTTGTTTCCACCTTCCATTCCACTAGAGAAACCCTCATTTCTCAATGAACAACCTACAATTCTCCCTCTTTTGATGTCTTTTCTGATTCTTTGATAAGAGAACAAGAAAAACTCTTACACCTTGGTCTTATTAATACTAGAAACTCTTCTAAGAAATCCTTAGCAGCCCATCATCAACCATATCCAAATAATCCTAAGAAGCAGCATCCCAAAAATAATGGTCCTAAACCAAACAAGGGTCTTAAGAATTTTCAGCCGCAAACTCAAAAAAAAACTGAATAAACTGATAAGGAAAATAAAAACAAAGTGAAAAAGACAAATAGAAATTGCAACTTTTGTAATCGTGATGGCCACTTAGAGTCAAAATATTTTAAGAAGATGGAAGCCTTGGAAGCATCAATGAAGAAGCACAACATCAATTTGGAGAACTCTTCAACTTTATCTTCAAGAATGACACTTTCTTTTTATGGTTGTCAAGCATCAAGATCTAGTTATGCAAAGAATGTATCTTCTTCTTCTCGTTCTCATGAGTGGCTCATTGATTCTGGAGCCTCTTACCACATAGCCAAAAATAAAGCCATGGTTTCTTCTTTAAATGATTGTAACACCAAAAAAAATTATGCTGGTGATGATAGATCTCTTAGTGTTGTAGAGTTTGGAACCATTTATCTAGATAATGGTCAATTTAATGATGTATTGTGTGTTCCTACCTTGTACTGCAACCTATTGGGCCACTAAATTGTCATTATTATTACCACTTTTTAATGTCTATTTCACCTGTTCTACCATTCTTTATCATAATTTATCATTTGATTCTATTTTATAATTATGTATGCTCTTATGGGCAAGTAATACTTATTCTCCTTTATTTTTAATAAATTGATAATTATTATGCATGATTTTGTCAAATATGGTTTATTAAGTTGTTATAACATCACTCATGCTTTTAGCCTCCAATATCTCTTCCAGATTGGAAATTCGATCTCCAACTATTCCAACTCAGAAATTCATTAGGTAAAAAGTGACAGTTTTGCGTTGCTGATTTTGAAAAAATGAAGATGAATCTTGAAAATCTGAGACACGAGTTTTATGCAGAGCAGACCAATTTAATTTTATTTTGAGAATTTTTCCAAAGTTCGATCTGGATTGGGAGAAACGGAAGGTTCTCTGAAGATTATTTTCTTAGATTTTTTGTTATGGTCGTTTCCCAAATTCTTCCAATTGCAATACGAGATTCAACTTATTCTAGGTGAATCATGATGGAAAGATATTTCAGATATGATATTTCTGATCAATTTGTTGTAGAAAATCTAGAATTGTAATGGTAAATCATTTTGTAATAAAGTTAGTTGTAATTTCCCTTTTCTCTTTGTGTATTTAAATGAAAACAAAGATCAAAAGCGGAATGAACAAATGTTGAATTGGAATGAGCAATTGCTGAATTGAAAATGAATAATTGTTGAACTTGAGGTGAAGCTAAGAGATTCATTCTGATGTAATTATTTCTCTCATATATTTTAATGAAGAAAGTTATCCATTGAGTTCTACATATATTTCTTGTAATATGATCTGAATTATTTCTCAAGGCAAAACTAAGTCTTGGGCAGATGGGCCCACTACCTTGGATGAGGTGCTACCTTGAACATTGAAATTAGTTTAGTTGTGTGCTTGTTTATTTGAATTTCAACTGTTGTTATTTAAAGTAAATTTCGTTCTTTAAAAGTAATTTGTTGGCTGCTGCATTTTCCATATTTGTTATTTCTCGCAATTTCTAGATTTCATTTAATTTGATGCTCTAGATTAACATTTGAATTATGTTGGGTGCAATAGGTTAAATTTACAGTTCGGCAAGATGTGATTTAATTTATTATTGATTCAACTGGTGTGAGTAGCATAATTATTTTCTTGTCATTTACTTTCTGTTTTTGAGTTTTAGTATTGTTTTTCAAGTCTTGCATTTTATTTCTTTTCAAATGAACTTGATAGTGTAGAACATAATCATATAGAACCAATGTTAGTTGTTGGTATTTTCTTGCATATATTTTGTTGATTTCCTCGAAACAAAAGGACGTTCCTTGGTTGATAATTAATGATTCTAAGGTGATTAGTTCTTTTTATTAAGAAAATAATTTTACCCAACATTTTGGCGTCGTTGTCGGGGAGGAATAGCACTACCACACTAATATCTGGTTGTAGATGCATACTTGATTTCGTGAGGGTTGTATATTGAAGATGAAAGGTAAGAACATGTGCACTCATCCTAGGGAACTAGAGAGGGGTCTACCCTCAGTACACAGGCTTAGGTCATATAGCATGCATGATCAAAAGTAGGAACATTGAAGGTAGGAACTCGATTTTTTTTTTAATCATTTCACTTAAGTGGTGATGTAAGCACCACCTATTTTACTAACCTATTCACATAAACATTTGAATAAGGAGCTTCAAAGTAGCACATGAAGAACATGTTAGGTCCCTATATTACAAGTATATTCCCTTATTGTTGTTAGTGTAACCCCCATATTGTTATTCTTGTACCCATGTAACCCCCATATTTTTATTATTTTGCCCTTAAATTATTATTGTTAGGTCGGATAGGATTATATTGTGGCCCCATGGACTCCTATATATAGAATGGAGGTTTTGTCATTTGTATCATCCAAGAATTGTTCATTTATGTAATTTATTTGAGGTTTCCCCCTCGAAGTGGCTATTTATAAGGTGTTGATCTCTCTTTTCTTCTATTTTTGGAGCTGGTTTCATAACATTTGGTATTAGAGCTTTGGATTCTAGGGTTTCGCTGCTCCAAATAGGCCATCGTGGTATTTTCGCTATAATTTTTTTTCTACCAAGGTTCAGAAGCTGAAATGTTTATAGAGCGAAGCTGAAATCTTGAGGAACGTCATGAAAACATTTTAGATCTTGGTTCATAATATTTTCGGAGATATGATCTATGCAAGTTAGGGATTTTTGTAAGCTCCTGGATTTAACCTAAACAGGTCATTGAGGAATTTTTTCTAGAACGTTATTGTTATGAGGGTTCAGAAGCTGAAAATTTCATAGAGCGAAGCCGCAATCCTGAGGAACATCTTCATAAAATTTCAGAGCTTGGTTCGCAATATTTTTAGAGATATGACCTGTAGAAGTTAGGGATTTTTCAGGCTCCCGAATTTCATCTCAAAGAGGTGATCATGGGAAAATCTTCATAAGTCTCTCTTTGAGCATCAGATTAGAATATCGTAAAAAGTGGCCACAAGTACACGGACTGTAGTTTCTTGTATATAAATTTCAAAGCCAAAGGAGGAAATGGTGACATGTGGAAATTCATACAAGTTCGCTCTATTGAACCAATCCATAATTAGGTCATTATGGGAGATTGGACATAAATTTTCCTTGAAGAATCCAATTCAGGTCAGACCTGTGGCATTCAAAAGAGGATTCAAAGAGCTACCTCAGGGAAAAATTTTAGATATTGAAGATCCGAAATCATAGAGATAATTCAGTTTCAATATCGAGCTCCTCAAAAGAAAGAAAAATTTGTGTATTTGTTTCCGAATTGCATAAGTCTTACGTAAAAAATTAGTTTTAAGTGATTCCAAGGGCCTATTGAACATATATTTCTGTATTGGGTTTTGAAATGCCTCATAAAAACAATTCAACACCCATTAAGCCCTCAGAATACTCTACTATGACTCATGAAGATGAATAATTGCAACATGATCTATCAAAATTACAAGAGAAAATGCACTAAATTTTGCTCTCGGAAAGAGAAGAAAAAACATGAAATGGAAGTTTTGAAGAAAGGCATGGAAGCGAAGATGGATGGTTTGAAGAAAGGCATGGAAGCTAAGATGGATGGCATGGAAACTAAGATGGATGGCATGGAAGCTAAGATGGAGGAAATGGAAGAAAAAATGAAAGACAACATGGAAAACATGAAGAATGATCTAAAAGAAGACATCAAAGGTTTGAAAAAGTTGATACAAGAAATGATTCCTAATGGTGAAAAGATAGTAGAGGAAACTCATGATGAGAACAAAAAAAAATTTAATAGTGAATTCATAAACTTTAATGTTGGATTGAAGAACCACGATATTCCAAAGATAGATATGAAGAATTTTGATGGAAAGGATTCCGTAACATGGATACTACAAATGGAGCAATATTTTGATCTCAATGATGTGCAAAACGCACAAAAGGTACGCATTGCAACTTTACATTGAGAACAAAATACATTTCTATGGTATCGATTGCTTTGCTCCCATAAAAACATTATCACTTGGTCAATTTTTACGGAGGAAATGATAGCACATTATGAGGATACAAAGAGCAGCACCTTCTTTAGCCAATTGATAAATCTCAAACAAAAGGGTTCAGTGGCATCGCACATTGAGGACTTCCAAAAATTGAATATAAGGGTAACTTATATTCCAGAGGAACACAAGATTGATTTCTTCATAGGGACTTTAAAGGATAACCTCTAACATGAATTTCATGTTTGGGAACCTGATTCATTGGAGAAGACATTTAGGTTGGCAAGAAAAATTGAATGTAAAATTATGGCAACAAGGAAGCCTACCACTCACGTCTATAAAGATGGAATTGTTGCTACTCCTAGACTTCCACAACCTACAAGGTTGACACCACAATAATTGGAAGAAAAAAGAGCAAAAGGGCTTTGCTACAGTTGTGATAGAAAATACACTAAAGGTCATAAGTGTGCTGAGAAGAAATTATTTCACATAGATTGTGAAGAGAAGGAAGAAAATGAAGAAGAAACTTCAAAAGTATAGGATATACACCAAGAATAAACCCTAGAAGAAGAAATGAGTCCAACCATATCATGTAATGCATTGGTAGGAATTACCACTCCTCAAACTCTCAAGATAGAAGGACATATCAAGAAGAAAAAAATAATAGTGTTGATTGATTTGGGTAGTACCCATAATTTTATTCATTGTAAGGTAGCCAAGGAATTGAATTGTTTCCTATACCCAACACTATAATGTCAAGTGGTGGTTGCAAATGGAAGAACTATAAATTGCTCTAGAAAGTGCCATAATATCAAGCTAGCCATGGGGGAGTATGTATTGAATGGTTCAATGCTTTCCATCCCAATGGGAGGTGTTGATGTCGTACTAGGAGTACAATGGTTACAATCTTTGGGGATGGTAGCTTTTAAGTTTCAAGAACTTTTCTTGAAATTGTTTTCGAAAGGAAAGGAAATCGAATTATGGGGTATCGCAAGGAAGCCAGGAAAGATAATAAGCTTTAATGTCATGACAAAGCTTCTGAAGAAAAAACAACAGGGCGTAATTGCACAATTATGCTCACTAGAAGTTCCAACATCAAAATCATCTGTTTCTCCATATCTCCAAAAAGCCTTGGAAAATCCTTCCAAGGTGTTTGATACTCCCAAAGGACTCCCACCTATTCGTGATCATGATCATACTATTCATTTGATTCCAGGAATTTTTCCTCCAAACATCAGGCCTTACAGATATCCATATGTCCAAAAGAGCGAAATTGAATGTATGATTGTAGAAATGTTAGAGGCTGGTATAACTCAACCTAGTCAAAGTTCTTTCTCTGCTCCAATATTATTGGTGCACAAGAAATATGGATCATGGCGCATGTGTCCAAATTATAGGGAGCTCAATAAGCTCACAATTAAAGATAAATTTCCCATTCCTGTGATTGATGAATTATTGGATGAATTACATGGAGCAATTTATTTTACCAAGTTGGATCTTCGTTCAGGATATCATCAAATTAGAATGAAGACTGGAGATATTTCGAAAACAACATTTCGAACTCATGAGGGTCATTATGAATTTTTGGTCATGCTTTTTGGCCTTACCAATGCACTTTCTACATTTCAAGGGTTGATGAATTCCATTTTAAAACCCTTCCTTAGAAAATTTGTGCTAGTATTTTTTGATGATTACTAATCTACAACAGGTCTTGGAAGGACCATTTTCAACATGTTGACAGGGTGCTTAAACTATTGGAGGAAAACAATTATATTCAAAAACATCCAAATGTTTCTTTGGAGTACAAGAGGTGGAATATCTGGGTCATATTGTATCTCACGAAGGTGTTAAGGTAGACCCTAACAAAATTAAATCCATTAAGGAATGGAAAGTCCCCACAACCATAAAGCAGTTGTGTGGATTTCTCGGGTTAATAGGGTATTATATCATGTTTGTTAAGAATTATGGGAGAATAGCAGCACCTCTAACAAAATTATTGAAGAAAGATGCATTTTCATGGACTCCTGAAGGAACTAAGGCCTTTGAACATCTTAAAGAGGCAATGTGTCTAGCACCAGTCTTAGCTACACCAGACTTCACAAAAACCTTTATTATGGAATGTGATGCCTCAAGAAATGGAATTGGTGATGTTTTAATGCAAGAAGGAAGACTCATTGCTTTTGAAAGTCGTTCAATCAGAGGAAAGTATTTACAAAAGGCTATTTATGAGAAGGAAATGTTGGCAATACTACAATCACTAAAGAAATGGAGACCTTACCTAATGGGAAGACACTTCAAGGTAAAAACTGATCATGATAGTCTTAAACACTTTTTGGAACAAAGGCTATCTTCAGAAGAGCAGCAAAAATGGGTCACAAATATGTTGGGATATGACTTTTAAATCGTCTACAAAAAGGGAAGCTAAATGTTGTTGTAGATGCACTCTCAAGAAATGATGAAGAAGTGGAAGCATTGCTTTGTGCTATTTCAATTATTCAACTAGATTGGATAACCGAAGCAAGGGATGAATGGAAGAAGGAAGAAGAAGTGTGGACTCTCATTCAAAAGTTGCAGCAAGATCCTAGTACATCTGATGCATTTAGTTGGAAAAATGATTCCTTATGGTACAAATGTCGCTTATATATTTGCAATAATTCCCAACTAAAACAAAAGTTTCTTTTGGAATTTCACACTTATCCTTTAGGAAGACACTCATGATTTTTAAAAACTTACCATAGGGTGAAGAAAGAATTTTTTTGGGATGGCCTTAAATCTGATATTTAAAGTTTGTGGTGGAATGTTTGTTTTTCCAGCAAAATAAATTTGAGACAATTAAGACCCCAGGTCTTCTACAACCTTTATCCACTCTAGGTCAACGTTGGGAGGAGATTTCAATGGATTTTATCACAGGTTTACCTAAGTCCGAAGGAAGAGTGTCATCATGGTGGTAGTTGATAGACTTACCAATTATGCACACTTTTGTGCATTATCTCATCCATTTAAATCGAGTACAGTTGCTATTGCATTTATGGAAACAATTCAAAAGCTACATGGAAACCCGAAGATTATTGTAAGTGACAGAGATCCCATTTTTACAAGAAATTTTTGGTCGGAATTATTTTCTTGTTTGTGTACTCAACTAGCTCATAGCTCATCTTATCATCCTCAATCTGATGGTCAAACTAAGATAGTGAATAAATGTTTGGAAGGATATCTTTGTTGTTTTGTATCTAATAAGAAAGCACAATGGGTCAAGTGGTTACCTCTCGCTGAATGGTGGTATAACACCTCCTTCCATACTGTAGCAAAAATGACCCCATTTATGGCACTTTATGGTTATTATCCACCATCTATCACATCTTCTTTAAGGGAAAATTCTAGGGTTCAAGCGGTGTAGGATCACATCGAGCATCAACAAGAAGTTCTCCAACTCTTAAAGAATAACCTAAATTTGGCACAAAATTGAATGAAACAATAGGCACATCAACATCACAGTGAGAGAAGTTTTGATGTGGGAGACTGGGTATTTTTACGGCTACAACCATACTAACAAATGTCTCTCAAGCAAGCTAAGAAGGATAATAAATTATCGCCAAATTACTATGGTCCTTACAAGGTTTTGTAAAAGATTGCTACTATGGCATACAAATTGGAGCTTCATGCTTCTTCGCGAGTGCATCCACTTTTCCATGTTTCGTGCTTAAAAAAAGTTATAGGGGACAAAATTCCAGTTCAAACAATATTGCTAGAACTTGATGAGGAAGGAAAAACCATATTGGAACCTGAAGCAGTCATGGAAACAAGAACTTGACAACTACGAAATCGATCAATTTTAGAGTATCTCATCAAATGGAAGAACTTACCCACTAAATATTCTGCATCGGAGGATGACAATTTTATACAAAAGCACCCAGAGCTACTCAAGCGTTGAGGACAACACTTTTTTGAAGGAGAGGAGCATGTTAAGTCCCTATCTTACTAGTATAGTCCCTTATTGTTGTTAGTGTAACCCCCATATTGTTTTTGTTGTACCCCTGTAACCCCCATATTGTTATTA
The DNA here is from genome assembly GCA_034641835.2 of Pinus albicaulis. Lineage (NCBI taxonomy): Eukaryota > Viridiplantae > Streptophyta > Pinopsida > Pinales > Pinaceae > Pinus > Pinus albicaulis. The sequence goes on from CM076572.1 coordinate 984,245,774, forward strand.
TTGTGCCCTTAAATAATTATTGTTAGGTCAGCTAGGATTACATTGTGGCCCCATGGACTCCTATATATAGAAAGGAGGTTTTGTCATTTGTATCACCCAAGAATTGTTTATTTATGTAATGTATTTGAGGTTGCCCCCTCGAAGTGGCTATTTCTAAGGCGTTGATCACTCTTTTCTTCTATTTTTGGAGTTGGTTTTATAACAGAACATCTTCTATTTTGAAAAGAAATGACACACACTTCTACTTTTGATTTTCCTATCAGAGATCTAGGAGGAGTGATACAAATGCACATAATTCCCCCATCTACTCTACCAAAATTTCATGGTTTGGAAAATGAAGATCCAGACACATTTTTATTTGAGTTTGACGTACTTTGTAGAGGATATAATTATTGTACTAGTGATAAAAGTTTTAAAGTCTTTCCTCTTACTCTAAAAGGAGAAACTCTCTGATGGTCCATGAGCCTTGGCAGGAACTGCATTCAAACATGGGAGGACATGAAGAATGTATTCTTGAAGAAGTACCAAGAATATTGCAAGGCCGTTGAATATATTTTTAGTATGATACAAGGAGAATATGAAAGATTGAATGACTATGTGGAGTGATTTAAATACACTCTTCAAAAATCAAAGCATAAACATTTGGAAAAAGAGATCTTAAAAACACTCATTCTTAAAGGAATCAGAGATGAACTTTTATAACTATTAAATATTATAGGAAAAGGTGATGTTTTTCAGCTATCATATGATGAGGTTTGTGATTTATGCATAAGGTATTCAAGAGGAATATCCAAGGCTGGTAAGAGTTTTAGAGAATTTTCTTCTTTCCTTTCCAAATATGCTATAAGAACAAGAGATATAAGATTTGAAATCAATGATTTATTTGAACATTTTAAAAGTGATTTTATTAGCTCTCTAAATCACAATTGCATGTTTGTAGGTTAAGAGAAATCAGGCAGAATTTAAAGAAGAGTTTTTTCCTCATTCCCAAAAGGAGCATCCCATGGATAATTTCTCTTTCTTACTTGGGATGAAAACAACGTATCCAGGAGATAAAGAAGCTACAAGCTCACAACCATGGAAACCATGGCCTACATGTATGTTTCGAAACACTTCCTTTCCATTTTCTTAATTTCATAATCCATTATGGAATACCCCTGTGTTAGGGAAACCATGTCAATCTCAATATAACCCCCATCAATCATGTCCACAATTTTGGCATGGTTCATCTTATGATTACATGACTACTCTCCCTCATATTATAGCACAAAAAAATCATCCATATTCTTTACCAACTTTTCAACAATATATTGCTTGTGTATAAAAAGCATCCACACAACCTAATCAACTACATCATCAAAATCCTCCATGCACTACAAATTTTCCTGTTCAACTCATTCCACACCCTCACAATAATAAACCATTACAACATGCTTACAGTGTTGAATTGCAAAATTTACCTACCCATTCTATCTCACATGCACCATTACAGAAAAATTGCATTGAGATTGGGAAGGATTCAAATCCAAAATTTATAGAATTTATGGAAGAAATTCATGATATGAAAACCATGGGAAATCAAGAGAGTCAAGGTTGTATTTAAGATTGCTTTCACTCCATCATTTCTTTGCAACATCGCTCCATACTTCAACAATTTTTGGCACCATCTTTTCAAGGGAACCTGGTCTCTCATCCCCTGGTATTTATTAATGTGTATTTTTCTAATTTGAATATGTATATAATAGAGACTTTATTCAAAGTAAAGTAGATTAGCGTAGAAAACAAAATAAATAAGTACATAAATAAATGGATTTCTTTTCAGGTAAAAAGAGTTGTGTTTGTTGCAATATGTTGTGTAAATCGATATTGGTGTTAGATATTTGGATTTTTTGTTGTGTGTAGAAATATTATATTGAAAATCACATTTCTACAAACACTCATCACCATTTTGGGAAAAATGTTTGTTTATCATATTTTATCGTTTGTGGGCTTCATGAAATTTCTGGAAAATAGTTGAAACAGTCATGTTTGAGACACGAAATGAGAATATTTTTAAATTCCGTTCCTATCATAAATAGCTCTTGATGTCTAATTTACAACCCAATTTGAATCATTAAATTTGGATCTCAAACAAAAAATTTATAACGAAAACATTGACAAGGGGTCTAGTAGACAGCTCAGGAACATAGTTGGGATAATCAGTTTTTGGAGGCTAAAATGACTAGATATTGAAAACATGTTTCTATGGTATATTCTCCTATGAATCTAGTTTACAATGAAAATTTAATCACTCTATTTCGATATTGCATGAGAAAGTTATGACCAAAATATTGATTGCCTATCATAAATCAGCATTCTCAAAAATCTATTTTTCTAGTTGTTCACTAGCATATTTGACCCGTCAATTCTTCTTGCCTACAAAACATCTTTCTATTGGAGATATATATATGAAAAAAATGTAATCTTCAATTTGAGTCAATTCAATTTGTCATCAAACGAAAACTTTATGCTTAAAATATGAATTGTTGGTTTAAGTTGGGAAATTGAAAATGGCTATGTTATGTAGGTTGTTCTGAGAAAATTTGACATATCATATAATGGAATTTTTGAAACATTTTTCTATTGGTAAGAGCTCTTTGAATTAACTTTCATTTGGATTTGGAATTACTCAAATTGGACCAAAAACAAACAATTTATGATTAAAACATTGCTGTTAGTATAGTCGACCACTGCTCTCCCGCATGTAGCAAATATTTTGTTATTTTTTTTTCATGGATTTGTTTTATATAGTAAATACTTGTTATTTTTTTTCATATTCCTTGGATTAAGAGATCCCACATACCTCTCTTCTTCCAAGATTTTATTTTTTAATGCAGGTATATGCTCTTTTTCTACAAGTTCGAGGAGAATAAAGGAAGTCCATTTGTGAAAAAGAGATTCTTGAAGAGAATGTTAATGCAATAAGGGAATTCCATCTAAGCACATATTAATAAATTTAATATCATATGATGTTAAGTTTTTCTAGGTGTCATGATCTAAAACGTCGTATAATGTCTTGCTACAAATTTCTTGTTAATACCTACCAACAAGAAAACGATGTGAAGACATTTTCATTACTTGATGGATTCATAACAGGAAAAATGAAGAATTGAACATTCAAGTCATTTCCACCAAATAATTTTTCCAAAAGATCATTTTTTTCCATTCATTCACCATTGACAGATTGTTGTTCCTGATTGATATTCCCTTAGGAAACAACATTGTTGCAACTGAAATCACAGTTGTTGTAACTTAAGTTATCTATTTATTTATCAAGCTTTTCAATAAAGTGTTGTTTCCTTTCTGATTTCTCTTATGTTTTTATGTTTCAGGTGTTCAAATTCACAACTTTTATTCCTTCATCAAAATAAAAAGAAGTTCTTAAGTTTCATGTTGATCCTCCACATCTATCATTTTATTACCCAATCTTATCAAGTATGTTGTTGCTTCATTTCTCATATTAAAAAACTCTTATGGTAAGTCTTGTCACGAATGATTCACTCTTAATTCCTCATTATTTTGTAAAATGACTATCACTGTTGGATGATTAATCATTCTCCATGTCACCTTGTTAGGATCACCCATTGAGTTAGTTTTTGGGAGGGGTTTTCACAGTCACAATTGATACTTCATGCTTACAAGCTTAAAATGGTATGGGTAGTTTCGAAGTTGTAATGCAACAATGATATTATTGGATAAATAATCCTTGAATCACGATTGTCATTCCTTTGGGCACAATTGTTGTTCCTTATAACTCAACCATGATTTCTTTTTGTGTGTTTAATAATTGTTGTTCAATAGATTGAATAACTGTTGTTCAATCAATTGAACAATTATTGTTTAGAAAAATGAACAACCATGATCTCTTTTTATGTGTTTAACAATTATTATTCAATAGATTGAACAATTGTTGTTCAATCAATTGAACAACTATTGTTCAAAAAAATGAATAGTCGCGATTTCTTTTTGTGTGTTCAATATATTGAACAGTTGATGTTCAATCAATTGAACAACTATTGTTCAGAAAAATGAACAGACACGATTTATTTTTGTGTGTTTAATAATTTTTGTTCAATATATTGAATAGTTGTTGTTCAATCAATTGAACAACTGTTGTTCATAAAAATGAATAGTCACGATTTTTTTTTGCGTGTTTAATAATTGTTGTTAAATATATTAAATAGTTGTTGTTCAATCAACTAAACAGTTGTTGTTCATAAAAATGAACAGTCGCGATTTATTTTTGTGTGTTTAATAATTGATGTTCAATAAATTGAACAAATGTTGTTCAATCAACTGAACAAATGCTATTCAGTGAAATGAACAGTCACAATTTCTTTTTGTATGTTTAATAATTGTTGTTCAATAAATTAAACATCTGTTGTTCAATCAACTGAACAATTTTTGTTCAGAAAAATGAATAGTCGCGATTTATTTTTGTGTGTTTAATAATTGTTGTTCAATATATTGAATAGATGTTGTTCAATCAACTGAACAAATGTTGTTTAGAAAAATGAATAGTTGTGATTTCTTTTTGTGTGTTTAATAATTGTTTTTCAAGAGACTAAAGAGCTATTGTTCAATCAACCGAACAACTGTTGTTTAGAAAAATGAATAGCAGCAGTTTTTTTTGTGTGTTTAATAATTATTATTCAGTAAAATGAATAGTTGTGATTCTTTTTTTGTTTGTTGACACCCTTTTTTATGACTTTCACATATCATTATTGTTCGATGGAATGAACGGTTGTTGTTCGATACATTGAACAGATGTTGTTAAATTAAAAGAACAAATGTTGTTTCGACATCTGCACAACTGTCGTTCCCTTTCTCAAACTGTTGTTGTTTCCTTCCCAGATAGAACAACCGTTGTTTCTTTTATGCTTTGAGTATTTCAGAGTTATTGTTCCCTTAGTCACATCTATTTTTCCCTCTATTACAATTGTTGTTACCTAAGTCACGGTTGTCCATTTTCATTTAACACTTGGTGAATGAAAATGTTTTTAATGTTCTAGGTCCTCTTTGACATAATGATTGGGTAGTCAATTTATCTTTGTTTATCTATAAACATAATCTTATTTTTAAGGAATAATTATGCAAAGATGATTTCACCATGTCAATTTTCAACTTTCTTAAATTTGTCAAGTCCCTGATTTCGCTGATATCTTGAAATATTTTCATTGGATTGCTCTGATTTTTGGAATGGAGAAGCATTAATATAATAGAAATCTTCCTTCAAAATTTCAGCAAATTTGGTTTGTAGTTTTTGTGAAAATGGTTAATGAAGTTAGTTGTTAATTGTATCATACTTTGTTGCAACTTCATATACATATTGTTGAAAGTTAATGTGTCAATTGTTACACCTTCACCAACATCGCTAAAATTGAATATCTATTATTCTAAATAAGTATTTGAGGAAGAAGCTTTTATTTGTTTCCATCAATATCATGAGTTTGGGTGAGAATTTTTATTATTGTATTACAACATGGTTAATACAAAGGCATTGGGTTGCATGACGACATGCAACATGCTCAGTTTGGGGCTATGTTGGGCCACTAAATTGTCATTATTATTAGCACTTTTTAACTTCTATTTCATCTCTTTCTACTATTCTTTATCACATTATTTATTATAATTTATCATTTAATTCTATTTTATAGTTATTTATGCTCTTATGGATAAGTAATACTTATTCTACTTTATTTTTAATAAATTGATAATTATTATGCATGATTTTGTCAAATATGGTTTATTAATATGTTATAACATCACTCACGCTTTTAGCCTCCAAGATCTCTTCTAGTTTGGAAATTCAATCTCCAACTATTCCAACTCAGAAATTCGCTGGGATAAAAAGTGACAGTTTTGCATTGACTATTTCGGACAAATGAAGATGAATCCTAAAAATGCGAGACATGGGTTTTGTGCAGAACAGACCAATTTAGTTTTCTGTTGGAAATTTTTCCAAAATTCGGTCTGGATTGAGAGAAACTGAAGGTTCTCTGAAGATTATTTTCTCATATTTGTTTTTATGACCATTTTCCAAATTCGTCCAATTGCAATATCAGATTCGACTTGTTCCAGCTGAATCATGATGGAAAGATATTTCAGATATGATATTTCAGATCAATTTTTTGTAGACAATATACAATTTTAATGGTAAATCATTTTGTAATCAAGGTAGTTGTAATTTCCCTTTTCTCTTTGTGTATTTAAATGTAAACAAAAATCAGAAGGGGAATGAACTATCATTGAATTGGAATGAAAAATTGTTGAATTGGAGATGAATAATTGTTGAACTTGAGGCAAAGCTAAGAGTTTCATTATGATGTAATTATTTCTATCATATATTTTAATGAATGAAGTTATCCCTTGAGTTCTACATATGTTGCTTGTAATCTAATCTGAATTATTTCTCAAGGAAAAACTAAGTCTTCGGTAGTTGGGGGATCGAACGAGGAGGAGAGCGATGGCGGTTCAAGGGATTAGGGTTTGCAGAGATGTTTCGAGTTTTCATGCCGGCTTGGCCTCTCACTAGGCTAGACGTCTTCTGATTATGATTCTGACTGCAAATATGAAGTCGCCGACGTGCTGGCTTTTGCTCAGGTATGACCGGGAAAGAGATGATGCCGCTGTCTCGGCGGCTTCACACCCTGCAATTAACTTAGATGGCTTTGAAGAGGCCGCCTTCATAGCTGTTTGCTTTGCAAAAAGGATTTTTCCTGAAGACTTCTCCGATCTCGCCTTAGCAGATTGTCAGATATGGATCTGGCCCTCGAACCTGTTATATTGGCTTGCAGGGTTTTCAGCGAAGGCAATCCACTTCGTATGGGTTGCAGAATTAAATCAGTAGATTAGTGTGCCTATGCTCAGTTCGTCCTTTAGCTTAAATGATTCCGCCGTCTGGATGGCAGATTGCATGACAAAAGCCCCAATCGGCCTTAAGGCTGCCGCTTTTGCAGCGGATCACTGTGCAAATAGAAGCAACTCTGAAAACCCCAATAATCTCTTCTCGGGCGCACGTAAGCAGTGGATCTGTTCATTGAACCTGCTAGATCAGCCTGCAAAGGCTCCAAAGATAGGCATTCACACTGACTGCATCCATGCTCCTCGACCTGCGTTTGCCATGAGCCTGGCCAACCGGAATATGGATCCGTCCACCACCTCCCATCAGGTATTTTCAATTTTTTTCCAGATTTTCGTCAAATCTCCTATGGGTAAATCATATTTAATCTGGGTTCAAGCAAAAAACTCCATTATGTACCTGAAACAACAGATCTGGGAATTGATGGGATATCCAATCCCGATCCAACACCTGGTGAGTGGTAGACACTCTCTACAGGACAATAGGTCTATGATGGAATATGGAATTAAAGCTGACACGACCATCTCACTAAACCTTCGACTGAGAGGGGGCACTGTACACCAAGGGATAACAAGTTCTGTAGGAGGTGAAAAGGGGAAAAAATCCACACCTCAGCAGCAACCAACTGGCGGCCTCTCCTATAAAAATATTCTACAGGGTAACAAATCTGCAGGGCCACTGCCAGTTCAAGAAGGAGCTGTTCCAAGGCCTTACATCGTGGAACAGTTAGGAAAAACACCTACCTTTAAAATTGATTCTTCAGAAACAAAGGATTATGTTAAGTCATATGAAACCCAGGCACTCATCTACCATTTTAATTTCTTCTGGCCAAAACCCATGGATCTTTTCCATTGGATTTTCACACGATGGACTATGGAGTGTGACATTCACCTCTGCTCCAAAGGTTTCTTCATTGTTAAGTTTAAATCTACGGAGGTCAGAGATCTTGTCATTAGTTCAGGACCTTGGTTTTGGGGTACTACAGGTCTTTTCCTGACCCCTTGGTTTCCAGATTTTGACCCAAATACCATGACAGTGGCCAGAATGCCGGTATGGGTACGCTTATACAATCTCCCTCTCCACTTTTGGAGTGACCAGGTCCTGGAGGGAATCGGCAACAGTATTGGAAAATACATCAAAAATGATACAGAAAGAATTGAGGAGAGAATTTATACCTTTGCTCGAATTTGCGTTGAGGTAGATTTGAGTAAAGGACTACCGGAGAATATTATGCTGTCTTACAAGCAACATAACTGGCTGCAGGGACTCGACTATGAAAATACTGCTTTCATATGCAGAATTTGTCGGATGACAGGACACCTTCAAAGTTCATGCCCAGAACCAAAGAAAGGAAACAATAAAAAGAAACAGAAAGAGAAACACAGAAAAGGGTGGCATTACCCTCCTCCGGTTTCATAGGACGATGAATCTGAAGCAAAGGAGGATCCCATTCCCACTAGAAATAATGAGACTACCCAAGGACAAGAAGTTCAAAGGAAAGGAATATCATACCAAAAGGACCCTCAGAACCACCAGAATCAGTCAGAAAGGACAAACGAGGATATAGGTGTCGGAGGAGTCAAGCGTCATCACTCCTCGGATACTTCAGATTCAGATAAGGATACAGGACCTCAAATATCAGAAAATCAGCTAGTTCTTGTAATGACTGTGCCTCCCTAGAGCGAGTGGCGTAAGGTATAAAAGAAGAAGGGGAGGAAAACCTGAGCTGTGGGACAGCTACCCACTCTCTGGTTGTTGTGGTTCCTTTATGAGCCAACTAGTTTTTCTTTGGTCTTCTCTCTCGACTCTTTTCTCTTCTTTTTTTCATTTTTTCTGCATTGGTAGCTTTGCTACGATGTTTTGTGTGCTACAGCACATGTGCCCTTTGGGCAGTTGTCTGAAATGCTTTGCATATGCTCCATGTAACTTTTCATTTTTATAATAAAAAACTACTGATTTTTTTCTGTGGAAAAAAAAAAGTCTTCGGTAGTTGGGCCCACTAACTTTGATGGGGTGTTGCCTCGAACATCTAAAATAGTTTAGTTGTGTGCTTGTTTATTTGAATTTCAATTGTTGTTATTTAAAGTAATTTTCCTTCTTTAAAAGTAATTTGTTGGCTGTTGCATTCTCCAAATTTGTTATTTCTCGCAATTTCTATATTTCATTTAATTTGCTGCTCTAGATTAACGTTTGAATTATGTTGGGTACAATATGTTAAATTTAGAATTCAACAAGGTGTGATTTAATTTAGTATTTATTCAAGTCATGTGATTAGCATAATTATTTTCCTGTTATTTACTTTCTATTTTTGAGATTTAGTATTGTTTTTTAAGTCTGGCATTTTATTTCTTTTCAAATGAACTTGATAGTGTAGAACATAATCATATAGAACCAGTGTTAGCTATTGGTATTTTCTTGCATATATTTTTCCGATTGCCTTGAAACAAAAATACGCTCCTTGGTTGATAATTACTCATTAGGGGATTAGTTTTTTTTATTAAGCAATTAATTTTACCCAACATAACCTTCTATCTATTCATCAGATAACTCATTCAGGTGAAGGGAAAACAGTAGAATTCTCACCTCATGAAGTTGTAATTAAGGACCTAAGAGATCCTAGACATATTTTAGCTACTGGAATTGCTGATGATTCCACAAGGTTGTATAAGTTTGACAAATTTGGATCATCATGTCTTCCCTCTGTTTTTGTTGCTCATAATGATGAAGTGAGCAAACTTTGGCATGAGAAATTTGGTCACTTAGACTATCGCTCTCTTAAACCTCTATGTAAAGAAAATATGGTGACATGTTTTCCTCTAGTATCTTTCCAAGATGGTGTTTGTTCCAAATGTTTACTCAAAAAACATCATCAGGATAGTTTTGACAAGCGTGCCTCTTGGCACGCTTCAGCCCCTTTGCAGCTTTTGCATAGTGATTTATGTGATCCACTTCTAGTTGTTTCTTTCTCTGGCTACAAGTACTTTTTAACTTCCATTGATGATTTTTCTAGAAGCACTTGGGTATACTTCTTAGAATTCAAGAGTGAATTTTTTAACATGTTCTTGGCCTTTAAGGCCTTTGTTGAGAAACAATCTGGACATGACATTCTCAGATCCGACAATGGAGGAGAATATGTTAACTGTAACAAATTTATCCACTTTTGTACTAAGTATGGAATTTGATTGCAACATACGGTTCCATATACTCCAAAAAGAAAATGGTGTAGCTGAAAGAAAGAATCACACTCTAAAAGAAATGACTAATTGTATGCTTCAATCTAAAGGAATTAGTCTTAATTTTTGGGTAGAATCAATTAACTGTGCAAATTACATAGTAAATCACACTCCTACTAAGGTTTTAAGGAATATCACTCCAAAAGAAGCCTGGATCTCAATCAAACCTAATGTAAGTCACTTTCGTGCTTTTGGAAGTGAAGCTTGGGCCAATATTCAAGATGAGAAACATAAAGCCTTAGAACTTAAGAGTGAAAAATATATTTTTGTTATATTTTTTCAAGATGTCAAAGGATATAGACTTCTGCTACCCAAATAAAAAAAATTTAATCATTCTAAAAGATGTAAAATTTGATGAAAACATATTGGCTTGCGAGTGTGATTCAGCATATGTGCCACCTCTCTCTATCTCTTCTACTTTTGACAGCATTCCTTCTAGTTCGAATGATGACAACGAGGATGCCAATCCTCCTCCACCTCCTCAAAATCTTGTTTCAGCTCCATAGCTTCCAAAATGGGTCCACTCTACTTGGGATGCAACAGGTTCTCTTACAGGTGACCCTGCATATCAACGTCGTACACATTCTCAGTTAGATAGAGCCTCTTCATTATTCTCTCAAGTTCTAGAAAATCCTAATCCATAAACCTTTGAAGAAGCTTCAGGTCATCTAGATTGGGATGCATCTATGAATGGTATGCTCAATGGGGAATCACTTTTCCCATTTTCCAACTCATCCATGTGGTCTTTCATCATCCTTTGTAACAACTCTGGAATACTGCTCTCAAAATTCTCAATTTTATCTCCAAATTCTTCAATTTTGACCTCAAATATATCAAATTTATCCCAAAAATCTTCTCTCCCATGACTTATTTCCTGTATTTCATGAAAGATGAGTACCCAACCAACTGTCTGGATAAATTTGATAATATCATTTTCATATTTATAAATCCACCAGAATTTCAGATGGCTAACGTTGGAACATTTCTGAACCAGCGCCATCCTGATCTGCAACTTCTCATAAAATTATTTGACCAACTTATGTTGATCATCTTGCAACTGGTTATATACAACCACTTCCAATGTAGGTATCAATCCTTCCAAAATCACTTGGATTTTTTGGCAACAATCCTTGAAGTCAACGTTCTTCTTTACCACATCCTTAACCACTTCCAGCAGCTCGTCTACTATAAAACATCCCACCGAAACCATTCTGATAGAATAGAGATTGTTTTAAGCCACTTACGACTCAGTAATTGCAATAGGTATTTCGGTAATCTCGATATTCAATGCAAACATTAAAAACTTCAGTCAGTTGGATAATCCTAAGAACTCCATGTGGGCATGGAAGGAACAGATAGAATATTTAATGAACGATAATTGAGTGAAAAAATATTTTGTTTCAGTATTCATATCAATCAATTCTTTGACAGCACATAGAATTTAAGGCACGTAAGCCAGGTCGGTTCTTTGTTGATATGTGACAACTTTATCAGTCAACTGAGACGAAGCGCCTCTAAGGTAGGAATTTCAAATCTGAAGCTCAGTCAAATTTGAATTTAAAATCTTAAGCACCTGTTAAATTAGATGGTTTTTGTAAATTCAAAATATGAAGCATCTATCAAATTTGATGGTTTCAATCACTTACTAAATTACCATATAACTAACAAATACCCATTCAAATTCCATCCTTGCCAGTGCTCCTTCCTACTGGCATACATTCCATCCCTACCAGCTCTCTTTCGATATAGGTCCCTAAAGCTGCGTTATACAGCGCCCCTTTCCTGGCGTGCGTAGCGCGCCTCAATCTTCTCAAAAATGTGTGTACACATTTCTCCTCAATTAGATTCCAATTCGTTCCGACACATAGTTTATGAGAAGATGTGACATTCTAGAACAAATTTAAAATAGCATTCTTCATTGGCGGCTATTAGCGTGAAAGTTTTACTCAAAATTTTCATAAACAAAAATTTCAACGAAAATTTCAAAAACGAAAAACTTGATATAATAGAATTAACTAAAAATTTGTATGTTTGACATTGTAGATTGTTTTTGAATTTTTATGTAACGTGTTTGGTTGTATTCAGCATTTTTAGTGGGTCGTGCACATATAATAGTATACATTTCTATTCTTATTTAACTTTTTATCTTACTGGTGTAAAATTTATGTTGTCGACTAGGAAGATTATTTTTCTCTAGAATATAGTTATTTCTTTGTCTAAAAATCTAGTATTGGGGTATTTGCTTTTCTATTTTTTTAATAGTTGAAATAGATTTAGCATTATCAAAATTTCTGGTTTTTTTAAGAAAAAAATGTTTAACTTTTCATTAACTAAAAAGAGAAAGTACATAAATATATTTGTTATAGATGTTTCACTTCTATCAGATGTGTGCTATCATGCATTGTGTTTCCATCAAAACCTCTCCAACTCCCTAAAAAAACTCTTCCTTTTACATTTAAAATATTACATTCATTACCAATGTCTCCAAAAACAACATGTAAAACTAAAATAAAACTCGTGTTAGCTTTTATCTCTAAATTTCAAGATGACTAATTCAGCTCAGTTTTATCTTCAAAAAAGACAGATGCTTTCCACCATTGCCAGCATGTAAAATCCTCAGGAGAATCTAACATAACTTTCCTTAATCAATATTCCTTTGTCAAATTTCGAGAAGAAGATTTTTCCTGAATCTTTTGCAATCCCTCGCTTCCACAGCATGTTTGCCTTCCAGTTTTGTTCTGAATATATGTGTTGGAAATGAATGCTCTGGAACTATTTATCAACAAACTAATGCTATTTATCTAATTCCTCAGGACTAGGGGATCAAAATTGGAGAAATATTTGATCCAGTCTATTATTCCTTTAGCATCTCCGAAGAGTTTAATCTTATCTAACCGAAGCCACTTAGCTGCTGACAGAACACCCCACAGAGTTGTAATTTATGCCTTATTGTTAGACCCCTGTGCTCCCCAAACCAGAAGTGAAAATGCATGTCATTTTCCACATATATAATGGCACCACATCCTCACTCCCTCCTTCTGGTTGCTCCATTAAAGAAGCTCATTCGAAAAGTTTGCCAAATTTACGTTTTTTTTCTTATCCTTTTTCTTGGTGGCCTCATTCCTTTCTCGATTTCATTGAAAAGAGCTATGCCACTTATAACTTTGTACCTTACCTTCGCTGGCCTGTGTTCAAAAATTTCTAGTCAACTCAGATTTCTAGTCAACCTAGAAATTTAAAGCTTGAAGGTTGAAATCAACCCCAATTTCCAAATATTTCTGTCAGATTTTTATCAAAATATTGTCAAAATTTCCATAATTTTCTGGGTCAAACTATAGCATTCTTAAACTAAAGGTAAAATTTTATAGACACATTTTAATGACTCTACACTTTAGGTGACCATAAAAAAACCCTAAAATAACCAAAATCTTGAAACTTGACAGCAGATTTCCAAAAAAATACCAGATTTTAACAAAATCTAAATGTTGAAACTTCACAATAGATTTCCAAAAAAATACCATATTTTAACAAAATCTAAGAGAAATTTGCATAATTTTCTAAGAAAAAGAGAAACTCCTTAAACTAAACTAGCTTAAAATTTTAACGACACATTGTAATGACTCTACACTCAATGTGATCACATGCATTGACCAGTCCTTACGCATATGTGCATTCCAAACATATAATTTTTGTCGTGCATTGATGATTCCTTATGCATATCTGCATTCCAAACATGTAATCGATTTCGTTGTCGTTAGAAACCAAAGCAAATGTGCCAAAAGTAGTTTTTTTTATCTTTTTCCTATTTTTCGTTGTGGGATAAACATGCACATTAAAAAATTTGGCCCAATTTCCGATGGCCACTTCGTCGCTATTCCAACACATAGTCGTCGCAAGAGTGACAGTTCAAGGACGGGAAAAATGTAGTTTGCCATTACGTCGCAATTTCGACGCACTGACAAAGTGTCGCACTACCGACACGTTTTCTATCACTTCCAAACAAGCGTCGCTCTTCTGACATTTCCCAAACTGTCGCGCTTCCAACGTTTGTAAACTGTTGCAATTCCGAAGAAATGTGGTCTGACGTTTTGAACGTTGCTCTTCCGACGTTTGTAAACTGTCGCAATTCCGACGAAATGTGGTCCGACATTTTGAACGTCGCTCTTCTGACGTTTTTATACTGTCACTCTTCCGACGTTTTTAAGCTGTCGCAATTCTGACGCCGTACAAAAATGTCGCAAGATAGATGCATTGCAAAAGTGTCGCAAGACCGACGCGTTCCAGAAGCGTCGCAATACCGACGCATTCCAAAAGCGTCGCAATACTGACCCTAGGAAGAACTTTCGCAATATCGACGGACGTCACAAGACCAACAAAAATGGAAATTGTTCAAGACGTCGGAAGACCAACGCTTACAAAGCGTCGGTATACCGACGGTGGGTTCAATTTAAAAAAAAAAATGAAACTTTGAAATAGGACAGTAAATCTCCAATATTTGTTATGAATTGTGGGCGTTCCAATGACCGTGAAATATTAATATAATAAACCATCCCACAGCACTTTGACTATAAACAATCATATAAACATGGCTCTGTATTTCAAAAAATAGGTTTAAAATAGAAACAGGGCAACAATTTTTTTTTCCAATTGTTATGAACATAATTCAACCGTGAAATATTAATATAATAAACCACCCCGCAGCGCTTCGACTATAAATAATAATTTTTTTTTCACAAGAGAAAAAACATTGTTTTGAATATATTATATGAAGAAAAACAGTCCATGAAGTCATTACATTTTCACATCTGAAGATTGGAACCTAAATATCCATCCAGAAAAGTGGAAGTCCCACACCAGACAATGATAGAAAAATACCCCATGTCACATACAGGGACATGATATAAAACCCAGTAACGGTCCACATGGAGATTATCGACAATCTGAGAAAGCATCCAAATATGCCCGAGGCATCTATAAGAAAATGAAATAGCAGTATGTAGAATAGTAAAGCAACAGATAGAGTACCGACGTCCATTGTTCTAAATACAAATTAAAGTACCCAAAATACTTGAACAGAGAAAAACGCTAATCATGTGAGGAGTGTAATATGTCCAAAATATAAAAGACCATCAGACTATATCAATAAACTAGCAACATAGACCAGCATCGCTAGTTTTGAAGGCAGAGTGATAACCTGTCAACACATAAAATAGTATCATAAAGTAGATACAGGAAATGTGCAGAGACATGTACTGTTGATATACGCCTCACACAGAAAGCATCAATGATAGAGAAAAAATATGTATAAACCCAGGGTCGATTGTATGTTTTGGCTCGCTTGTTCCCGGAAATAAAAACCATCTGCAGAAACCCAGGCTCACTTGTAAGATCAGGCTCGCTTGATTCCAAAATTGGTAACCATCTATTGCATCCGAGATGTAAGGTTCAGGCTTGCTTGTTTCCATTAGTAGCTGGCTACAACATCCACCCTGTTCAGAGCAAAAAGGTTCCTGTAGATATACAGAGAAAGAGTATAATACGTAGACCATATAAACATGGCTCTGTATTTCAAAAAACAGGTTTAAAATAGAAACAGGGCAACATTTTTTTTATTCCAATTGTTATGAACATAATTTGACCGTGAAATATTAATATAATAAACCACCCCGCAGCGCTTTGACTATAAACAATCATATAAACATGGCTCTGTATTTCAAAAAACGGGTTTAAAATAGAAACAGGGCAACATTTTTTTTTTCCAATTGTTATGAACATAATTCGACCGTGAAATATTAATATAATAAACCACCCCACAGCGCTTCGACTATAAACAATCATATAAACATGGCTCTGTATTTCAAAAAACAGGTTTAAAATAGAAATAGGGCAACATTTTTTTTTTCTAAGTAAAGTTAATCTATTAACAATGGGAATAAAATTACAGCATGACCGAAGTCAAAAACATTTCCCAGAATTATGGCAAATTTGTCATCAAAAAATCAAAAAAGAAGAGTGCCCTCATACGGGAAAACCACTCTTGAATGTTTACAGAATTCAAAAATGTTACAGAGGTCCAGCACAGTAATATAAGAAAAAACATGCCCAATTAAGTGTGTCGCAAAGCAAGGAAACCAAATTAACCAAAGAGAGCTACTCCTCCAGTGGTTCTTCAATGATTCAACACCATCCTTCGGAAGGTCCAGGATCACCAGGTTCTATCTCCACATTCACGCCACCGCTCCCCTCCTGAAGGCCCGAATGTTGGCCGGCTTTTCTGAGCTCAGACCCGCCGGATGGGTGCATTATTCCTCCACTTGGGCCTCCTCATGGAAAACCACAGTGATTGAAGCTGTGATTTGTGGGTGGTTCAGAGAGAAATTAAAAGAAAAAAGCGCAGTGCACGTCGTGGGAGAAGGTGAAGCAATGGGGAAATGAGGAGCAGGGGAGCCCATATGGTGGCCAAATCCTAGAACCCGACCCCGCCCACTTCTAGTGTTTGGATAGCGACCTGCGTAATAATCACTGGACTGGGAAGATGACTCGGTTGAGGGGCTAGAGGGAGCGCACAGCGGTTGACCTCTAGTGCTCCCCCTGCTGCAACGCATCCTTTGATGCAGGTGAGGCAGGGGTGCATTCTCAGCAGTGGGCACAAGATGAGAAGGAGAAGCATGATTCCAAGACACCAAGGAAGACAGACATAGACCAAACCAAGAGAAATGTAGATTTGCACCAAGGTCTAAGCAACAGTTCAGCTGGCTTCTCCTTCTCGTCACAATGAGCAAGAAGTGTAACCCAGCAACCAGAGAGCATCTGCAATTCAAAGGTTGCGGCTCATCTGAAAAACCATAGTGAAACTCCATTTTATCGACCCGACTGCAATGGCATCGAAGAACGTCCGTCATAAATCTCTCATTGATGAGAGCCGAAGGTCGGAGCATATTGGAGCATGCAGAATCGCTAATAGGAGTGGAGGTCTGATCTTGAACAACGTTAAAACTTAATGCGATTTGATGTGAAAACCTTGGAACTTAAATATCGGCTGATTGAACAACGTTAAAACTTAATGCGATTGATATGAAATTTCCACATCCATGTCCCATCGCCTTAAACGCCATCGAATGCACCGGCATCCGGGAACAGGGCAACTTTTGATTAAGGACACGTGGCAAAAATTGATTGGAGCATATCTTTGTTTGGGCCGCTTGCGCAGTGGAAATCCAGACTCGAAAAAGATTAGGGCGAATTTGATAAGAAATTCGCGTCACAACTCTCTCTCCATATGCCAACCCAAATTTGGACCCGAAAAAGATTAGGGCAAAACTCATTTGGTTTTCACGTCACAAAATTGGCCGACGTCAGCAGGCTATTTTGGAACACGAATTTGGTTTGAATTATGGTTTATTGCCGGTTGAAATCCGGCGGGCTCCACGGCTAAAGGGTTCGTTTGAAGTTTTGACAAAGGTTTTGTTATATGTTTTATATAACGCATGGCGAAATAGTTTTATTTTTTGTTAAGGTCCCACACAGTGATCAAATTTGAAGGGCGGGTCCGAATTTCAATTAGAAGGGCATATATCTATGTCGCCCTTCCATAATGAAAAGCTTTAAAAAAAAAACTTTTCAATTGACCACAATAAATTATTTTTACATTTCATTTTCAGAAAGACAAAACCATCAATCTTTGTATTAATAAAAGACTGTTACATATACAACAATGAAGAAGGCTCCATCTTTCATCGCTTAAATATCTCATTGGAAATGTCAACATAAGTCTTGAAGACACTATTGTAAGAATTTGGATACATACCACCGGGATATAGGAGATTCTTATGTGTCAGATTATGTAATGCAATTTTGACTTTGTCTCACAAGGAGCAGTAGCATGGAGGTCTGGATTTTTCTTATAGAACTTTTTTATTATTACTTGAAACGTTGTTTATAGATATGAATACAACAATGAAATTAGGAGCATGGTGGACAATTAGTCAAGCTCATGATGCCAAACCATGATGATGTAAGTTTGGAATTTAACATTTTTACATGTTAAAGACAAACAGTCAAAATCACTGACAACTTAGTATGCCATAATTAATAATCATTCCCTGTTCACTTTTGTTAATAGGTTTATGTCACATGATGATCTCTCTTCTCTAGCATTTTCTTGTTTTGAAGATCACTATTCTAGGAATAAGGAGTTATTTTCTCCAAAAATAACCCTAGCAAAACATTGACAATGCATCAAGGATATATTTCTACGCTTCATAAGTACATATGTTCTACTTCTAAATCATGTCTTGGAAGTGGTTGTTTTGCTGGAAATTATTCACCAGTTGGTTTCATACCAAAGTCTTTTTTTCATTTTCAGCATCTAATACATGAAAAAGATAATGGTTTAAAACAACATAAATATTTGAAATTTTGCAAGAATTTTCTGGCACACTTTGAATATGAATTTTGAAGTCAAGTGCATGATGCTATATAGGATCAAGTATCATTTTGAATACCAAATGTTTCACAAGCAACTTCTCAACATGCTACCCTGCAGTAAGGATTAAATGATAATATTGCATCACCTATTTCCATAATAAAAGTGCACCTCGGCCATAAGACTAAACAACTACAAATGTTGTAGATCTAACAAGACCACACAATCAAATGTATTCCACAAGGCCAATACTGTATGAAAAATGAAAAGGAGTTTGCAACCAAAAATACCTTAGGCAACTAATTCAATTAGATACACCAAACCATCAACAAAAAGGAAAACCGGCCTACTCAAAAGGCAAGCGTTTACCTCCTTTGACAAAATTTTGAGTTCCGAAACAAGGGCCTTTATTGTCTTGTCAATGCCCCTAGTAATTTGAATGGGGTTTGCACCTGCTGCAACAACCTAAACAAAAAGGTTTCATTTGAAATTATTTTCCACAAATTTAAGATACAACCATTGTCAGTTTTGTATTTCCTAACAAGCTCATAAATTTTGACAAAAGAACCAAAATTTTTTAATACCTGATAGCAATTTTTTCACTCAAAAACTATCTTAGACTCAATAAGCCCAACGCAAAACTAAAAAACCAAACACCATAAGACCCTACAAAAATGAATAGATGATCTTAATCCAGTACTATCGAAAAAAAGTTACCTTTACACCCTCACTTATTAAACCTTGTGCAAGAACAACAAATGTTGTGGTTCCATCCCTAGCTAAATCAATTGTCTTTGCCGCAGCTTGCCTTACCAACTTGGCCCCAATATTTTCAACTGGGCCCTCTAATTCAACCAATAAAAAAGCCAAAACCATAGCATTGAGATACATTTCATTACACTATCAATAACAATAAAATTTGACTCAGCCATAACTCTTTCCTTTTATTGTTGTGAAAAGCTTTATGCATTACTCTAATGTGGCTAGTCCATAGGCCAAGTAGACCACTGGGTAACAAATATGTTTCCTTTCACCTTTGAGTTTTCAAATTATGCCTACCAAATCTAAGACATTTAAGAGGGGGAACTAATACAACGTTAAAAACAAAACCAGAGCACACATCTACAAATTACCTCCTTAGCTACTGTCACACCATCATTAACTATTTTCGGAGAACCATGCTTGCTCTCCAAGACAACAATTTTCCCTTCGCCCCAAGGGTGACTCCAACAAGATCAACAAGTTTGTTCACACCGCCTGCAAGACAAATTGACAATGCTTTCAGTAAGTGTGCAATTGAATGCTAGACCATATGCCAAAACAACCCTCCATGAAAAATTAAAATAACACATTAAAATCGAATATAAGTGGACAAGGAAAGATCCACCGCAGTGAAGTTTCATGTGCAGGTGACCTTCCTTTAAAAATAATTTTTTCTTTGACCTGCAATTTTTTTGCCACTAAGCCATCCTTGTTGAAGTACAACTCCTTTTCCATAGCTCTTATATTAACTACCTTCTCTCTGTCGCGTAATCTCAGAGTCCCTCTTTTTCTTGAGCGATTAAAGGAAATGTGTGAAAAAACTGAAAGAGAAGACAATTGTCTGCCATAATTATCAAACATTGCACCCAACTTCTTCCCCTTTCCATTGTTACCCAATGAGGTAGATGTGGCAATTGTTGTCATACTGCCAAAAGCATGGGCCATCTTCTCTTATCCTGAATATAGAATTACAAGATCTTCATATTAGTATGAATCTTAAAAAACATGACTCCCATTGCTAAAAACCACTTTTAAGTTGTAACAGGCAAACTAAACAACTATCGCAACTTTTGGAAACTTCTGGAGCATTAAGAGAGAAACAACCAAAATCCTCATTTTAATGAGACTGGACTATATATTTGCATTAAGATAATAGAAATAAATCACGACTATATTAAGGCCAGCACAAAACAATCTTTAACCAGTGTCTCTCGCGGCCTTCAGGTTGCCTGCTAGAGGTTGCATATTTTTAATTTAAATTCTTGACCTCTCGTGCCCATTATTGAATGCATCCAATGGGATATCTACATCAAATTCTCCTTTATATCCCCAAAAAAAAATTCCCTACTACAAGAGCACCAGTATTGATGGATCACCCCACACCATCCCACCCGCTAGAAACGGTCAAAAATGAAACCCGAGAAAACTTCTGAAATATCTCAAGATGACTATATGGGTGGTTCTTATGAATCAACCAACCATTCAGAGCATGCTCATCAATACAAACCATGAGTATTATGTGATGATATTCAAGCAAGCAATGAATCATATTTCTGAAGCTATGTTAGAGAAACCTTAAACTCTCACTAAAAAAATAAAAATATACTCAGCAACAAAGATGATCACACTCTGGGTAGCCCTGGAGGCTATTTGGGGGTGATGAGTCCAATAGGTCTCAATGAACTGTTGCCCTCGCCGGGGAATACTATTGCAGTGGAATTTGATACTATTTTGGATGTTGAATTCCACGATCCTAATCGAAACCAGTACCTTCAGCTCCAGTACCTGTTCACAAAAGAGGGTGCCATAGTCATTCATGCGTGCAGAGAGGGTGAATTGCAGGCATTGCAACAGGAGGTGTTGTTGTTGTTGCATTGGTCACTAGATTGTTTGTCTGGTTTTGTTACAAGTGCAGAGTATTGAAAAGGACAGACAAATTTAGTTCAGATATTGTGAAATTGCCTCGGAAATTCACCTACAAAGAGCTCAACAATGCTACGAAAGACCTTTTTTGAATGTGATTGATAATCGATAATTGTAAGCAAGGGTAATCCCCTTGTGAAACCCAAATTTCTAAGCATTTTCTAAAACCTGATGACAGAGTCATTGTAATGAACAAGTGCCTAGGTCCATATTAAGTCCAAATCTACCAACCACCAAGATCTATAAAAAAAATCCATAGTATCTACAAACTAAGAAGAAGAAGTAGAAAATGTATTCTGCTTACCTGTTCGAATAGTGGTTGGGGTTTACATCACGGAAAAAATTTGACAGAGCCCATGTAGCATTTCTCATCATTGAAATTCTGGCAGTATCATTCAATTGGGCAAGAACCTGCCTTAGAGCTCCATGACTGAGGGAAAGATCCCTAAATGTTGTAGAGTCTCCAACAATATTTCCCAAAGCCCAAGCAGCCTTACACGAACACCAGTTGAACTCAAAGTTGGGTACTAGTTTTTTAAATCAAATTCCAAAATTACAGACATATAAAGATAGTTGGGAAGAATAATTTTATGCCTCTAAAATAAATGTGCTACCTGTTCTTGAACATTATCATTCCCAGAGGTAACAAGTTCCAAAAATATAGGCAGTGCGCCGTAATCAATCACAACCTTCGTATTCTCAGAGGTTCCTGAGACTATATTAGTCAAAGCCAAAGCTGCTTCAAACTGCATTATCAATCACAAGGTATCACCATCAAAGCTATAATTTTAAGATAGCAATTTATCTACCATTGAAACTATAATTTTAAAATAGATACACCTAGTGATATAGACACCTAGTGAGAGTAGAGGTTAGGAAATTATAATAAGAATTATTACAAGATATCACTCACAGTGCAGTTGATTGTTCATTGTCTGTTGTAATTATAATTTTAAAGAAGACACACTTAGTGATATAGACACCACCAAGTGAGAGCACAGGTTATGAAATTATAATGAGAATTATTTCAAGATATCATATTACTCATAGTACAGTTAATTGTTTATTGTTTGGTGTAATAATTGTTTATTATTTATAAACACAATCAAACATATTATGAGGGACGGTGATGAAATTGACAACGGTATCATAACAAACCATAACATGCACATCCCCTGGCAAGATAGACTCTGAATAAGAAATAAAGCAAAACAAAGTGATTACTTACAGGATCATAGGCTTCTTGAAGAACAAGATCCAGACCAACATTTGTAACCACTAAAGCAACACCTCTCTCTACAAGATGAATCACTACATCTTTCATATGTAGTCTAGCAAATTTTCTGAGCTCATCACGAGAAAGAGGATCAAATACAACTATATCATCAAGTCTATTCAATAGCTCTAGCCTGAAATGTCTTCTAACCTGCAAAAATATTCAAAGGCATGTCAAAGCACTGCAGCCAAATTCGTGATAAAATTATATGAAAAATATGCATACACAGAGTCTAGGACAATGAAACAGCAGGGGTATTGGCAGTTGCCAAAATGCAGCAACTAAAACGGCAGGTGTATTGGCAGTTGCGGAAATGCAGCTACTAAAATGGCAGGTTTGTCGATGGTTGCAGGTGTGTGGATTGTTGCTAGTATTTTCAGATCGATTCCATGGAGATATACCAGAAACTAGTGGTATGTCAAACCTAGAAGGTAACCTGAGAGACTGTGACCGTCAGATTAAACAAGTAACAGGTGTCGTGCCTAGATAAGAAGTGTTGACAAAAAAAAAATTATCTCTTTCATAACAGAAGGCCTATCAGCCTAAATATCTAGGACATGTGGCACTCCATGATAAAGACACATGGTGTGTGGATTTGAGTTTTTCAGGTGGTCAAGTGGGCCAAAAATAGGTGAAATGTGGCACCACTCAGAGATTGACATGTGCCAATTGGTACAAGTTGTAGACAATTGGCATGCTCAAACAACGAGGTGATGCAGGAATGCCATGAGGGAGAAAATATCAAAAAAGCCCCAAATCTGGAGAACTAAAGCTCATTACCAACCTGAGACTGACAACTTTACATGATGTAACCCATGAAATCGTAAATGGAGAAATCATAGTAACAATAAAGTAACTTATGTAACAATAAAGTCGGATTCATCCTGGGAGTGGTAATGGGAGAAATCATAGTGAATAACAGGAAACATGCAGAGTTGCTTACAATCAAATAGATGAAAAAACACATACAAAAAACCTAGATAATAATCATGAACAAGCTTAATATTGAATTATGAACTGTAAAGGAACTTACAAAATGTGACATTACGAACTTGGTCAGGCGCACAAGCAAAAATATCCTGGACATGACCCTGGTTGACAAGTTGTATTTCTCATGATGCAAGAGGATTTGTACCTGCACTGCCAAGTCAATCAAAATCCATCATTATCTATAAAATAAATACAAGTAATTGATGTAGTATTTTTTACTCTAAGATGCATTCTTATGATAATGTTAGAACATATGTTGAAAATGTCAAAATATACCTGAATAAGCTCCTCTTCGTTTCAAGAACAATTTATTGGAGTCGCATGAACTTGGAACAAGCCTCCCACGATCTAAAAGAGTAGCAACTAAGTCAACATTGACTTTTTTGTTGCTACGCTGGATCGAGGGAGGTTTGCTCCAAGATTAAATCGCTCCAATAAATTATTCTCTACTAAACAGGGCCAACCACGTGAAGGTGGAAGCTCTTATGGCCCCTCCCCCCCCCCCCTCACATCACTCTTAATTCCCCAATACCCAATCTATATTTCATTTTTTACTTTCATGAGCATAAAAAAAAATATTCAATAACTAATAAAAAAACAATTCAACAAAAAGTACGCAAGGAAACATTGCAATTAATGCTTGACATAAAAATAGTATGATAAATGAGTTTTTTATATAACGCAAAAAACGTTCAAGTATGGTAACGTTTGTCTTATAATAATACAATATTTTACATTATCGAATTTTCTTTTTCTTCTTCCTATTTTTAAAGCTCCTAATTACATCATCAATATCATCATGCTCTGCTCCTGTTTCGTGCCTTTCGACCCGCACTGCTGACCTAGTTGCGTAGTCACGATGTCTGGTCTCATCCAATGACGGGGCATCGCCTACAAAAACAGATAATATTAAATTTTAATTGTCAGTTTTTAAATATCATTGAACTAGTTCGGTAATATTAATAAAAAAATTGCAATGAGATTATTTACCTGGTGCACCAGTTGTCGCCTTTGGGACTATTTCCCTGTCTTCCTCTCTAGTGGTAAGATCCTCAAGGGAAACATTCTCTGTCATTTAAACAAAAAACGTTATAAGGACAACCATCAAGGTATAATTAGAAAAAATTGTAAGTGGAAATTAATTACCGTCACGGCCCTCACTGATAGTAGCATTATCGGCCTGGTCCCCACTACAATGATTAGGTTGCACATGAGGATCATCTACATCTGGCTCTAAAATTGGTTATTTGCCTCATCGGTAGTGTTGCTCCCCTGATTTAAATAAAGTTATTAGACATTAAATTTATGGAAGAAAACAAACATATTGAAAGGTTAATGTTTTACCTTATCAGGTATTCTGGATCTTAGGACCTGCCCCAATCTTCTGCGACGTTCAACTACGGCTTGATAGCCGAAATGGAAAGCGATATTTTTATCTTCCTCTGTAGTTTCTGTTCCGAAGTCATCACCCTACATTACATATGATTGTATATTTTTAATCATATTTGATAGGATTACAAAAATGTTGGAAGGCGATACAATTAATTATAAGATGTTTAGCTACTTAATTACAATTCTTGCGGCTAATTTCAAGTAGTCGCCCTGGCCTAGCTTCTGATGGCCCTTTTTTTCAATCCTAGCTTTGGTTGCCTTCGAGGTGTCAGGCAACCTAGCATCAAAATATTGAAGTTAGATATGACGTAGCACACTTTTATTTTAGACATAGAGAAAATTAAAGCTATTGAATTAAAGTTGTAATTTACCTAGCGGGTCCAGTTGGCATTTTTCCTTGTTTCTTTGCCCTTTTCTCTTTTCCATCATGGATGAGTGCTCTCCACTCACTCTTTGGAACTGTGAGAGGATGCTCGTATCTAGGGTTAAATTGAAATTGCGTCCTATAGGTGTCCCTGGTATATTTCAAATATTTGCCGGCTACCCGAGCCACCACTGTTCTGTCAAATGTGTCGACCCCAAAAAGGGCTTCTAGATAATCTAGAAGTTCTTTTTTCAGGTTGGAATTCTGGGAATTCCACCTTGTGCGTATGGTTGGGCCAAAAATTACCAACGCATTGCTCTCCAAAAACCTGCAGAACTCATTATTTCCTACACAGAAAAAAAATATATTATCATTAATTTAAAATAAAAATCATGATAAATATGTTTTAGATAGAGTACATGAAATAGTTAAAATATTAAAATTTACCTGGGAGTTGTACATACTTTATAGGGACACCTTCATCGTTCACCAACAACGTGCCATTAATGGTCCCTGTGGAGCTGACACGTGTAGCTCCAGGAAACGCAATAATGTAGTTGACCATATCAGCCTCATCACTGCCAACACGTTCAACAGTTGGCTGGGTGTCTGCTTGGGCAGGGTGTGTTTATTGGCTAGCACCTAAAGGAGTAGAAGGTGTACGAAAGGGTTGTTGGGCAATCTCTTGCCCTTGTGTCCCACTACCACCAACACTGGGTTTAGCAAGTGCCAGAAAACGCTACATACAAAAGAAATTTTTGTTAGTTTAGTCAATGTAAAAATTAAAAATCAAACTATCACAATTCATCTCATGCAGAACAAAAAAAATATCCTTTTGAATTTTTATTATTACCCGATATCTTTCTAGCTGGCTCATAAGTTGTTTTATCCTCTCTTCTGTTTCAGGTGTTTGAGGCACGTCTATCAAAGTATTAAATTCCGACCTTGCATCTCGTGCCTTTTTTCGCAACAAGAACACTGGAGATAGGGATGAAGAAATCTCTTCCTCAAAGAGGGAATCATCAGGCGTACCATGGCTAGGTGTCTACATATTTGAAAAAAATTAATATTATTTCAATTATGTAAATAACTAAAATACCTAAAGATAGAGCAATGCTGGCACTTTACATGTTCTTCCGCTGGCCTCTTTCCGCGATCATCCTGTCTCGGGGTTGTTCCTGCACTGCTCTGATCAGTCTGCCACATTGCAATAAAATTACAAATGTAAAAACTTGAAAACAATATCTAACTTGAAAACACAAAATGAAAACTGAAATAATTTCTAATAAGACACCCGAAGACAGAGTTAGAGTTTCAAATATGCCTTGCATTGAATTCAGTCCAGGAAACATGTCATTGCACATTAAGGCACCCAAACAAGAGACAAGTTGACAATGAAGACCTTATTGAATACATTGTTGGAGCAACTTCTAGTAAACTTGTTGTGAAGATATTTAGGACATTTTTGGAGCAACATTGTTGAAGCTGATGGTATAGCATTGTTGGAGACGATCTTGAAGGGCCTTGAAGTGAAGCTTTTGGAGCAATTATTGAAAAATCCTTAGAGCATTTAAGTAAGGCACTTTGAATCTTTCATCACCTTTTTCCGTTCAATATCCTTTGAACGATTTTTTTGATATTTAATGTTTTAAATCACGTTATAATTCCTTGATTATATGTGTTTGGGGACTTTCCCTTTGAAATTACCCAAAAATACCCTGGCAATTTTATCTTCAGGATGCATGTCTGACCCTGTTGTTCAATATTTTGATTGATAGTAGTAAACATAGAGAGTTAGGGGGCTCTTGACTTGGTTTGGTTGGGCCATTAGATCCCTAACATCTACTAGGGAGAACCCCCCTTGAGTTGGAGGAGAGCTAGCCCGAAGTGAAAAGAGGTTAGTGAGGTGACAATGGGGATATTGAATTACACATGGTATCACACTTTAGCTTTAGGAATTTATCTTGAGAAGTGCAAGATTTTGCTATATCAATTCTCAAATTGTTTACAACACTATTGTTAAGAACTAATAAGAAGTGATGTTGAGGATTTTTGGGTATAAAAACAATACCATTTAAAAACTATGGTTCTCAGTCCTTGGCATTCCTTCACATGGGCCTAGGGGCACACAAGAATAATTTCACACTAAACCATGCAAACTTAAAAGTAACTTAACAGATCCATAAAGTAATAATAATCATAATTCCTAATTTCCTATTGTACGATATAATGCAAATTGTTCAAACATGAAGCAATGAAGACATACAATGTCTGAATTTCAAGATTGATGAACCAATACAAGAAGTTAGAAACTACAACTTTGATTCAATACTCTGTGTCCTAACTCCAGGAAGGAATCTAGTTTGTAGTACAGAACATGCATCTTGTATTATCAATTCTTAATTTACAACAACTAAAGGTCATCTACCTCGTCAATTCCTTCCCATTTTGTGTTTTTATGTTATATTCCTTATAAAAGTGTCAAATTTCTCTCAAAGTAAGCAACCACTGAATAAAATAAAAAATAGTTGAGATATGATTGACAAATGGTCATTTATTTCTTGAAAGGATCTTCACAATTTCTTTGGTTGTTTTTCATCTCAAGAAACAAGAGATGACCTAAGAAACTATCGTGATGTAATATAAGAAACAACATGGTGCAATGGCCATTTTCAAAGCCAAAGGATGTACATTGAGGACATGGCCTTTATTTGGTTCCTGTTTCATAGGAGTTTCGAGTAGAAATGGAACTTTGTTGTACCATTTCCAGTAGTAAAAAGGGAAAACCTTCTTTTTCCATGGGAAATAATTTATCTTTCCTTTTTCAAGATAATCTAAATCACAAAAAATATGAACTATACTGCACACATTCTTGGATAATGTGAAAGTGGAAAAGGAATACCCTACACAAGTGATGCACACATGTGCATTTGAACACTAATAGATTTTTGTAGTTGAAATGCAATGCTTGTTTTCATTTAAATGTAGGGTTTTTAAAGCAGGGAGAAATAATGGCTGCCAATTTAATAAGCGTTTCTTTGGGAAAAAAATAAATCTTGTATTGGGTGATGAAGATAATAGAGGGTATTGAATCTTGATTCTTGACATTGTGCTTAACTTGAATAACTCAAATGATTATAAATATCAGCGGATGAGTTCTTTTTTTCAAGTATGTCACTCAAAACTCTTATGTCAAAGAATTGTATGATGGATAGCATTTGCTTGTTTCCCTTTCTTCAGTTCAATGTAAAAATTATATTAATATATTGGAGCACGAATGATAACTACAATTGTTTGCTCTACAGTATATCCATCCCCAACAGTATATCCATCCCCAAGATTATGAAAAGTTTTCTCAAGTGGAGCTATTGGTTATTGATGAAGCAACTGCAATTCCATTGCCTGTTGTAAAGGCTCTGCTCGGGCCATATTTAGTGTTTCTGTGCTCTACTGTAAATGGGTAATAATTATAAATGAGCCAACCACAATCACAAATTTTGTAACCATTTGGTTTCCATGGATAGTGATGATGATATTAACCCTATATATCAGTGACCTATATCTATATGAGAATGATCTCAACATTGACCTTGATATGGTTGTATGGATGTGACCTTTGGTATGTCATCGGAAAATCCCCAAATCTGGAGAACTAAAGCTCATCACTTTCGATCTGGAGTACTACCCTTGTGATAAAGTTGATGACTTTCGATCTCCCATTCTCTACCACTTTGCACTTCACCTTCAATATAGATCAGACCAAGGGCAATTCGTTAGTGGGTGTTGAGATGGATGAGTTTGTCGAACTAAAATCCATAGCTTAAACTTCATGAAACTGGTGGAGTCAAATTCATGCAAGCACAAACACATCTTACACATCCTCTTTGAAACTCATCTGAAAGAACATTGGAAGACATATAGAGAGAACCCTATAGCCTAACACAATCCAATGGAATTGACCAAAAAAACCCAAATAGAGTCAACCCTACTATAGGAGGAAGGGCCTGCAGTAAGAACTTACCATTTTGCAAGAGCTGAGGGCGAATCTTTCGTGCCGCAGAGGCGGGGGCGAATGCTATTACGCAGAGGCGGGGGCGAATGGGGCGAATCTTTAATTCTGCAAGAGGCCCGAAGGGGGTGAATGTTGAGGGCGAATGCTATTTTGCAAGAGCTGAGAGCGAATGCTGAGGGCGAATGTTGTTCTGCAAGAGCTGAGGGTGAATGTTGTTCCGCAAGAGATGAGGGCGACTGCTGAGGGCAAATGTTGTTCTGCAAGAGCTGAGGGCGAATGCTGAGGGTGAATGCTGTTCTGCAAGAGCTGAGGGCGAATGTTGTTCTACAAGAGCTGAGGGCGAATGCGCGTGTGATATATGTTGAGTCTCAAAAGTGTTTTCCATATTCATACATTTTTCCATTATGTCATAACCATTTAGCTCTTATTTCATAGCCATTTGACCTAAAACTCTACATCAAGTAACCATTTTCATAAATATATGGGTTAGGATCCTTGTTTTCCAAATTTATTTATTTTATGTATTTAAAGTGAATTTATGATTAGAAACTAGAAAATTAACATAGTTTCATATATCTATATATGTGTTATGAGTTTTCTGACATGTGTAGGTCAAAAGGAGACTTCTAAAAGACCCTTATGTGGCACTCTAAGGCTAAATTCGAATTTGGTTGGAGAAGATCATGGGATCATGAGAACATGTGTCTCATTTCCTTGTTGTATTGAAACTCTAAGAGGATATGTGTCTCCTTTCTTAGTTGTGTTGAAATTCTAGAAAGACATGTGTCTTATCATTTCCTATTTTGATTGTAACTCTAGAGTTGGAGGGAGAGATTCATGGACTCCCATTAATGAGATAACTTCTCATATTTTGTATAGATAGGAGAAGCTTTCTCCTATCATGGGTAATGAGAAAATAAGAGAAAATAGGAGAAAGAGAGAAAGGAATAGAGAGTATTTTGTAACAAAGTTTAAGATGGAATGGGATGTAGATTTGTGAGTTTTTCAATAGAGAAATTCAATTCTTTGATGTTGTTTTGATTACAAATTTAAAAAGCTGAAGGATTTCACCAAATTGGTAGCAGAGGGCCCCTGCTATCCAAGGAGGCTTCTACATGCTTTCTAGATAAGTAGCTTTAATTCATGTCTTGCATTATTTGTTTAACTAAAATATCCTCATTATATTACAATCATTCTTTTTCTTAAAACGCTCTTCCAACATATCAATATTAGATAAAAGAGATTTGGTTGTATCATGTTGAGCTAATTAACATTTTCTGTTTTGCAATTAGATTAAAATATCTTCATTATCTTACAATCATTCTTTTTCTTAAAATGTTCTTCCATCATATCATTATTAGATGAAAAAGATTTGGTTGTATTATGTTGAGTTAATTAGCATTTTAGTTGCAATTCCTTTCGTTAATTATCACAATTAGACTTACTCTAATAAAATCTTCCAAAATATCATTATGATGAATAAGGCATAACTGTGGTATTGTAGGTTTTAGTTGCTTGTTTACACTAAGTGGCATAGCCATTCTTACTCTTACAAAGCTCTTCCAAAATATCATAACAATGAGTAAGAAATAGCTGTGGTGTCTTAGATTTTAATTGTATTTGCTTTCAGTTTTACGTTTATGTTCAATTGCATTGGATAATACAACCATGACTGTTTTACAAACTCTTCCAAAATATCATTCATCATGAACAAGATGGGCTGTAGAATTCCATAGACTAGTTGCATGTTAATTTAGTTAGAGCACTCCGGAGGTAGATTACATTTAGTTCAGTTCTGTCATTTCATTTCATTTTTAAGTTTGATAGAAGATCCTTATTGCATTAAAATTAATCTTTTTCACAAGCTCTTCCAACAAATCTCAAACTAAATGAATCAGATTAAGTTGTAATGTCTTGAGTTACATTTCATGTTCATTTGCAAGCTAGGATATCCATGGATTAGAATGTCATGTTCCCAAAAACAATAAGAAAAACACATACAACGAAGTAAGGAAGAGGTCACTTCAGCACATATAGTGCACCACACTTCATCAGTTTACTAGCCCTGGTTGATAATGTATGTTAGCAATTTAGGACGCTAAATTGACTACACATTTTGGCGCCGTTGCCGGGGAAGTGTAATTAGGAGACCTTATTTCTTACATCTAGAAAAAAAATTTATTAATAATTCTTGAGTATGCTCTCCTCCTGCACTTCGTGTGATCTGGAGGATCAGAAAAAGGATTGTTATGTAAAAAAAAAAAAAAAAAAAATGAATAATTCTTGAGCATGCTCTCCTCCTGCACTATGTGTGATCTGGAGGATCAGAAAAAGAATTGTTATGTAAAAAAGGAAAAAGAAAAAAAAGGGAGACAAAATAAACTTCATCATTTCAATTGATTCAATATAAAAAAAATTAAAAAAAAATAATAAAAAAAAATTCCAATACATTGCTTTGTTTAATGAAATATATATGTGTATTTTTAATTTTTTTGAAAATATAACATACATAATTTTATTAAACAAATCAATTATAAAATTAAAAAAAAAATAATAATTTTTTTGTTTACTAAAAATATATATGTATTTAAAAAAAAATTTGAAAATATATATATAATTTTAATAACAAATCATTTAAAATAAAAAATAAAAAAATAAAAAATAAAAAATAAAAAATAAATTCAATAAATTGTTTTGTTTAGTAAAATACATATGTATATTTTTAATTTTTGAAAATATAACATGTGTAATTTTATTAACAAAAACAAATATATAAAAAAATAAAAATAAAAATAAATAAATAAATCATTTTGTTTAGTAAAACATATATGTATATTTTTAATTTTTGAAAATATAACATATGTAGTTTTATTAACAAAACAAATAAACAAAAACAAAACAATAACAAATCAATAAACAACCAAACATAAACAAAAATCAATGAAATGGCCATGGCATTTAAAAAAAAAAAAAAATTTGAACAATAAAACAAACGCCAAAGTTTCTCCACGCCGTGAACCTTTGCACAAGCTCGTAACTCCACCTAAACAAAGGGCTAAAGAAAGAATGCGAGAGTTAGTACCCCAAAAGAATTCTGAGAGCGAGCCTTACAATCTTGTTGAAGTTGAAAGGGATTTCCTATCTGTTAGCATACGCTACTCAAGACTCTATATATCTCCAGAGTTTTCCAAGCTTGTTGTGAACTGGTTAAAGGAAAAACTTGATATTTCATTAAAAGCACCTGTCAGCTTTGAGCATGATGCTGTAGTAGAGGATGAGAGCGTTCCAAAGGAGTCTTCATCAAAGTCGTCTGACAACCGGAACTGCAAAAGTCGGCTTTGATGCCCAAAAATGATGGAGAATTCAAGCGTTGAAGGAATTGCAAGCACAATACAGCCACAATAATTCTTTAAGCCATGACCAGCGACGCAATCCTTCAAGCCATGCATGAGAATCCTGCTTCAATATTAATCTGTAAACAAAAACATGAAATTTCAAATGTTATTTGTATAGATGCAAGTTGAAATCTGTTGGAATAAGCATGATATGGAACAATTGAACATGATATGGAACAATTGAACAGATTAATTCTCAGAAATTCCATGTGAAATTTCTGAACTCAAAGTTGGCACCCACATATTTGCAGTTTATGGTGATAATTTTTTTCAAGAGTACTAGCTATACCATCGAGGCTATTTGTGCTCAGTCTTTTGAAGAATCAACAAAGAAGCTCAAGGATGTAGAGGCTCAAATATTGGCTAAACGAAATGAACTTCGAGTATTTGAGACAGAATACAGAAAAGCTTTGGCCTGCTTTCAAGAAGTCACAAACAGATATGCACAAGAAAAACAAACTATGGATGAGCTGCTGAAACTACGAGATAGTATTCAATCATCATTCACTGCAAGTACTATAGCGAAGACTACTAGTAGCAGTAACAAAAGCAAGCCCTCAGGTGAAGATTCCAAGATTGAAATTCCAAAAGTTATGGAACTAACCAGAAAACGATTTTTGCCAGAGCATCTCCAGAAACGCAATTTTATCTGACACGTCAATTTGAAATGAATTTTCTGATCGATTGAGGATGAATTTAAAAAATCAACAACATGGGTTTTTTCGCCAATAGCGTCAATTAGATAACCCATAAATCGTTTTACGAAATTTGTGGCGGTCTGGGAGAATTTCTCGGTTCCTTGAAGCCCATTTTTGCCTGCCGCGTGAGGAAAAACGGTTTTTTTGCACAGTGGAGAGTTTGAGAATGGCACTCTACATTGATTTCACCCATAATTCGGTTTTCTAGACCTCAAGAAGACGAGTTTTAATCGAAATCAAAGTCTATCGTGGCATTCAATCCACATTCCACATGATTTATGATGGTGAAGGATGTCGGGTCTTTGGTGTTCTGGATGTTCAAAGGGTTGCTGGAAATTTCCACATTTCGGTGCACGGCTTGAATATTATTGTTGCTCAACATATATTTGAGGGTGCAAATCATGTTAATGTGAGCCATGTAATTCATGATCTATCATTTGGGCCAAAATATCCTGGAATACACAATCCACTTGATGGTATTGTCCGCATTCTTCGCGATGCAAGTAGCACCTTCAAATATTACATCAAGATTGTTCCTACTAAACACAGGTATCTGTCAAAGGAAGTATTGCCAACAAATCAATTTTCAGTAACAGAGTACTTTGTGCCAATAAAGGATTCTAACCGGAGCTGGCCAGCTATTTTTTTTTTGTATGATCATAGTCAAAGCCCTTTCTATTAGGATTCCTTTTCTAACAATCAACCTGAGCTTTATTCCTGGATCTTTTCAAAGAGATTTACTGGGATATGTACCCGAGTTTTTGTTGTTAGACAATTCGTTTTTCCATTTATCGTGTTTGCTAACGTGAATGTTGCCCTTTTCAACAAGCTTGTCTCATTTACATTGCTTGCACACTTTGGGTAGCACTGTTCTCATTTCTCATTTCTGTAGAGTGTTTACGTACCGGAGGATCTCAATGGATAATGGAAGTGAAGTATATTCACTTATTGGAAATGTTGAAATTTTGAGCATTGATGCAATTGACATGTCAGGGAAACATGAAATAGATCTGGACACAAATATATGGAAACTTCGTTTAAGTAAGGATGGTTATATTATTGGATCAGAATATGTGTCTGATATTGTAGAAAAAGAACACACATCTGATGATCATGGTGAACATGAATCTTCCAAGACTGTTGTTAGTCATCATGAAGATAACAAACACTCCCATGGTTTTGGAAATGATCTTTTAATTCGATTTCGTTTACTTTCTGAATGTTGGATTTTGTTGTGATTAATTCTTCTTGAATTGCAATGAGCTTCATTTGTATGAAGAGAAGGTGATACAGCCTGCTATGTTCCAATGGAAAATTGCTCGCAAAGATTGCTACATGAGGATGAGCAACGTGGAAATCAGTGGCCAAAAAAATGGCATTCAATGTTTTTAGTTTTTATTTTTAGTTTCCTTATTTAATAAATTGTCTTGTTTAATAAAATTATATATGTATACATTTTTTTTAAATGTAACATATATAATATTAAAAAAAAAAAAAAATTGCATTTCTCTTTTTCAATTTTTAATTAAAAAATAAAAAATAAAAATCTGCATTTCTCTTTTTCAATTTTGTTTTGATAATAATTAAAAAAAAAAAAAAAAATTGAATCAATGAAATGAATAAGTTATTTGCTCACTTTTCTGAAGATATTGATTAATTTTGGACTGATGATGAAAGATGAATGCCTAACTTTTTATTCAATATTTTTAGCTACAGAAACCGTCGACATTCTACAGCTAAAGTCCAATTCCGCAGCTGTTCTCCAATTCCGCAGCAGAAAAAAACCTCATTGTTCAAATCAGCCTACCTTTCTCATACAAAATCAGATTTTGATGATTCAAGTATCGTTGGAAAGGTCTCAACAAGATCTACACAATGAGAAATCCATCACTAGAGTTTGAAATGGTAAATAATGAAATAAATTGCTGAAAACAAGCAACATTCAACTTGAGGCACTAATTCCAAAACAGGTATAAATTCTTTTAATTTTTCCTTTGAGAACTTGTTTCATTAATACAAATTCTTAGTTTTGTGTGTAAATATCATAATTAGAGAGATTGATCACCTCTCTCCTTTGATAATCTTACATTCCATTGCAGAAGAAGTATTAGTTTTTTTTGCAGGTTCCAGGAGGAAGGACAAATGACTACAAGAGAATGGTGTCTCTCTAAGAGACCAATTTGTTTCATAAGAGGATGATCGGCAACAAAGAGGAAATATGTTGATGTAAAATCAGATCCAAACACTTGAAAAACTTTCAGATACTATTGTCTCCATCACATCCATACCTCATAATAAACCATTCACCTCATTTCACTTCATATTTTCCATTTACATTCACATCCACTTTCCATTTCCTTTTGTCCATTCATAACCCACAAATAAAAGCAAGAGGCTCATTCACATGCTTATCGCCCATTGCCATTTCTACTTTCCATTTTCATCTTCCATTTCTTATCATTTTCATTCCGCAAATAAACCCTGCTTCAATGCAAACTATTGAGTCCATAGTCCTTTGAGTCTAAGTTCTTTGTAAAAACACCTTGAGCCTTGCATGCCTTAATGGCAAGTTCTCATGCTGACAAAAAATGGGAATACATTAATGTTTCTTGTTCGTCAGATCTTCTAGGTGACTCGACATCAGCAAAATCATTCGTACCTAGCAAGATGTGTTTGGGCATCTTGACTCTCATTGTCATCAATGGTGAGAGTTATCGTGTTGACTAGTGGCATCCATTAATGGCCACTAAGTCAACAATTTCCTACTATGTTCGACATCAGAACATCTTTTCACATAGTAGGAATTATGCCAATGAGTTTTGAAGACATGAAGACTATTATTTTCAGCATTTTGGAGCAGATTCAACAAGTTTTAGTAGAAGCAATAAAAGTCATCTTATCTCTTTATCCATGACTCCTCTTGTTCAGCCACTTGAAGAAGAATATGATCAGAATTTTGCAGCCACCACACATGCACAACTCATCCACATTTAAGGTAAGTGAATGTATGTTGTTTTCTAATTTGTAGTCATGTAATTCATTAGAATGCTAAAATTGTAACTTTGGAAAAATTCCTCACTCCCTTTTCCACATTGTCATATCTTTAGTTGGGGGGAAGGGACATCATTTCATATCCACATGTCATACACTATCACACATTTTCATTTCATTTCCACCCACATATACTTTCCAACCAACTATTGTTGCAACATGATCCAAAAGATTATATGCCTTGCAAATGATCAATTCATTGATGAAGTAATTGATTCTAAATATTTTCATGAACTTTGATGCAACAAAGAAAATAAAGCATTGTTACACAAGAACCATTGCTCAAAAAAAATTGGTTGTCACACAAGAACCAACCATTCAAAAAATGTTGCAATCAAATGTATTATACTTTGCCAAAAATAAAATATCAAGAAGCAAAATTTGGAACGAATCTATATGAGTCAAAGATCAACTCATGGAAAAATGAATCATTGTAATAGTTGCATGAGGACATGCAACAATTTTAGTTGGGGGGTATGTTGAGTCTCAAAAGTGTTTTCCATATTCATACATATTTCCATTACGTCATAACCATTTAGCTCTTATTTCATAGCCATTTGACCTAAAACCCTACATCAAGTAACCATTTTCATAAATATATGGGTTAGGATCCTTGTTTTCCAAAGATATTTATTTTATGTATTTAAAGTGAATTTATGATTAGAAACTAGAAAATTAACATAGTTTCATATATCTATATATGTGTTATGAGTTTTGTGACATGTGTAGGTCAAAAGGAGACTTCTAGAAGACCCTTATGTGGCACTCTAAGGCTAAATTCGAATTTGGTTGGAGAAGATCATGGGATCATGAGAACATGTGTCTCATTTCCTTGTTGTATTGAAACTCTAAGAGGATATGTGTCTCATTTCTTAGTTGTGTTGAAATTATAGAAAGACATGTGTCTTATCATTTCCTATTTTGATTGTAACTCTAGAGTTGGAGGGAGAGATTCATGGACTCCCATTAATGAGATAACTTCTCATATTTTGTATAAATAGGAGAAGCTTTCTCCTATCATGGGTAATGAGAAAATAGAAGAAAATAGGAGAAAGAGAGAAAGGAATAGAGAGTCTTTTGTAACAAAGTTTAAGATGGAATGGGATGTAGATTTGTGAGTTTTTCAATAGAGAAATTCAGTTCTTTGATGCTGTTTTGATTACAAATTTAAGGAGCTGAAGGATTTCACCAAATTGGTAGCAGAGGGCCCCTGCTATCCAAGGAGGCTTCTACATGCTTTCTAGATAAATAGCTTTTAATTCATGTCTTGCATTATTTGTTTAACTAAAAGATCTCCATTATCTTACAATCATTCTTTTTCTTAAAACGCTCTTCCAACATATCAATATTAGATGAAAGAGATTTGGTTGTATCATGTTGAGTTAATTAGCATTTTTTGTTTTGCAATTAGATTAAAATATCCTCATTATCTTACAATCATTCTTTTTCTTAAAACGCTCTTCCAACATATCATTATTAGATGAAAAATATTTGGTTGTATTATGTTGAGTTAATTAGCATTTTTAGTTGCAATTCCTTTCGTTAATTATCACAGTTAGACTTACTCTAATAAACTCTTCCAAAATATCATTATGATGAATAAGGCATAATTGTGGTATTGTAGGTTTTAGTTGCTTGTTTACACTAAGTGGCATAGCCATTCTTACTCTTACAAAGCTCTTCCAAAATATCATAACAATGAGTAAGAAATAGCTGTGGTGTCTTAGATTTTAATTGTATTTGCTTTCAGTTTTACGTTTATGTTCAATTACATTGGATAATACAGCTAGGACTGTTTTACAAACTCTTCCAAAATATCATTCATCATGAACAAGATGGGTTGTAGAATTCCATAGACTAGTTGCATGTTAATTTAGTTAGAGCACTCTGGAGGTAGATTACATTTAGTTCAGCTCTGTCATTTCATTTAATTTTAAAGTTTGATAGAAGATCCTCATTGCATTAAAATTAATCTTTTTCACAAGCTCTTCCAACAAATCTCGAACTAAATGAATCAGATTAAGTTGTAATGTCTTGAGTTACATTTCATGTTCATTTGCAAGCTAGGATATCCATGGATTAGAATGTCTTGTTCCCAAAAACAATAAGAAAAACACATACAACGAAGTAAGGAAGAGGTCACTTAAGCACATATAGTGCACCACACTTCATCAGTTTACTAGCCCTGGTTGATAATTTATGTTAGCAATTTAGGATGCTAAATTGACTACACAATATCAGACGTTAATGTAGTTTTAAATAAAATCATTTTTATGTAGCGCGCATATAAGTGTCTTTATATTGACGGGGGCCAAAGCGTCGCTATTGCGATGGATGCCTCCAAACGTCGCAATTGCGACACTTAGACATTGTTTCGCACTTGCGACATTTCAAGGCAGCCGTCGCAACAGCGACGCTTTGGGACATAGTGTCGCAATTGCGATGTCTTCCTCCAAACGTTGCAATTGCGACACTTTGTCTAAGTGTTGGTATTGCGACACTTTTCTCCAAACGTCGGTATAGCGACGGTTTCGGGCGGGATTGAAAAAATTTGGGGAAATTTTCGACATTTGGTCAAAAGCATCGGAACCAAGTGTCGAAATTTCCCCGAAATGTACTAGTATATGAAAGCTATGGGGAAATAAATGGTGAGGCTTATTTCCTAGGCTATCCAGCCATAAATGAGCCTGGGCATATACTGGCCACCATAGGATTAAAGCAAGTACACCATCCAACGGTGGGCAGTATATGCCCATGCGCATTTATGGTTGGATATCCTGGGAAACAAAGCTCGCCGAACTAAATAGTGTTGAAGATTTTCACATATTTTGGATATTATTATATTAATTGGGGTTTCCTTAACATGTTTATTGATCCAACCTGTTCATATTTAGGGTAGTTATTTTAAATGTAGTTTTCTAGGTTTTAAATGTTGTGTGTTATTTTAAATGTAGTTTTCTAGGTTTTAAAGATATTTCTAATAAGTTATTATGTGTTTAAAAAGAATAATGTATGTAAAATTTGTTCCTTCTCGAAGTTGACTTATCAAATATTTATAGTCTGCAATCTCTCTCTTTTTTTTTTTCTTTTTCTTTATGAACTTTTTTTGAGTTTTAGTTTTTTTAAAGGTAGGTTTTATATATTTTAGGGTTATCACTTTATATTAAAAAGGTCATGTTTGGCTTTTTGTAACGGAATTTTTTGAATAACATAGTTAATACTTCACTTTTCAAAGATAAGTTGCCACCATTTTTCTAGTTTGTATTGCTTTTCCAAATTTGCAATCTTTTCTTATTCTTTCATTAATAGATCTGGGTTACATTGTATTATTGTTCTTACAATATTTTTTTGGGTGTTTCCATGCATATTATTACTTTTCATCAGTGGTATTATATCAATATGCTCTTTGTTGTTTCTCGATGCATGTTCCTCACAAGGTCAAGGCATAGGGAGTTTGGTCTCGAGATAATTTCACTTGGGGAAAACCACCCTTGATATCCTAATCAACCTTACCTAGTAGAAGAGAAGAGAAATGATATAGCAAGGGATATTGTCAAGTTATTGCTTAAGGAAGCCCTCGAATGACAAAGGAATAATGTGATGGACAATTTCACCCAAATCTTTTGATCATTATCAGTGGCAGCCATGGCACCTTCAACAAGCAACCATTTTATAGGTGCAATGTCTTTCAAGGTACAACTTGACTTTGGTATTTGTTTATTTGAAAGCCAAATAGATGCAGATACTTTGGAGAAATGGTTAAATTTATTAGAACGTTATTACTTTCTTCAATATCATTTTCGACATTGATAAGAACAACCTTTAACACTCCTTAAAGTATTTCTCCATTTTAAATATTGGT
The DNA here is from genome assembly GCA_034641835.2 of Pinus albicaulis. Classification (NCBI taxonomy): domain Eukaryota; kingdom Viridiplantae; phylum Streptophyta; class Pinopsida; order Pinales; family Pinaceae; genus Pinus; species Pinus albicaulis. The sequence continues at coordinate 984,286,058 of CM076572.1, forward strand.
GGAATATTACTAAGAGAGACGTAGCAAAGATGCATCTATGTAATTTAGGATAGAACTCAATTAAGTGATTTTTGTTGATGCCCTCAAGGGAAAATTCTCCCTTGTTGGAACTATGATGATTAATACACAATATGGGAAACTTCGTGTCAGGAGAGAGACTTGATGGTTCAAGAGTACATTAATATCTTATATACCTTGAGCTCAAAGTTTGGTATAGATATTCCAAGTGCCACTTGGTTTTACAATACTGCAATGGCCCATAGATATGCATTAAAACATAGATGGATTTTTGGGACATATCTTCACTAGGAGACACTTATCAATACATTTTCAAAATTGAGTTAATATGTTATAGAAATTGAGAAAAAAAACAATTAGAGGAATAAGATGGAATGGAGTGTATAAATACATCACAACAAAAACACGATAAAGGAGGCCCTAACTCATAAAATAAAGGAAAGAGAAAGTAGATCCAACCTCAACACAACTAATTTAAGCCATAGGAAAAGTAGTGCAGTTGAAGTAGGACATCAAAAAATGGTGCGAGTTCCATAAAATCCCCTGCCACAACAATCATAAATTTCATTTGAAATTATCATTAATAAATGAGCTTGAAGAAAATAAATTGGAATTGAGTTTGAACTTTGATTCAAATCGCAATAAAGGAAAGAAAATCATAAATGTAGAACCCACTTCTACCATCATAACTAGAAATATCTAATTAGAAGGGTCATAAGAGATTGAGGAAGGTAAGTGTAACAACCCTGGTGAAATTTTCATGTAATAAAGTTAAAATGATAACCACGGTTGATGGGACACTTATTCCAAGTTGAAGGTTGGGAAAAACATCCTAGTGAGCATTAATTTGGTTTTTGCAAAGGCTTTGGAAAGGAAAAGTGCAATTTATTGGCATTGTTTATGAAAATAATGGAAATTAGGAGAAAAGGGAGACGAAAGGTCACCAGTTGCATGTGAGGAGGAAAATAAAGGAAAATAATGGAAAATGAAGAAAATAGAGGCCTCTTCTATAAAAAGGCTTCTGAGGATCAGGTTGTACATTTTTTCAGTGAATTTTTGGAACTCTCTCATTTTTCTCTTTCTCTCTCTCTCACTCACTCCTGGACACTTAGAGTTTTTTGTGGCACTTTGGCATTGGAGCAAGAAAGGCATGAAAGTAAGAATAAGGAGTAAGAAAGCAAGGAGGAGCGGGAATCAAACAACTACATCATGATTCTTTGCATATATTAATTTGCATGTATGACTTCCTTTCTAGATTTGGCATGGATGGTATTGCATGTGGTTCCTTTTTGTCTTGGCATGGGTTTTTTCCAGGTGTGACAATGTCACAATGTATTCAGCCTAGCCTTGCTATTTCCAGATAGCCTTAGTTTTGTGGAGTTCTTGTGTTTGGTTTAGTTGGATTGTCGGATGGATTCAAATCTAAGTGAGGTGGATCTTTGAATTATTATGGGTCTAGTTCATTTGTTGCCTCGATTTAGGGCCTATTAATCTGAGTTTGGATTGCCGTAAAGCTTGAGAGGTGGTTTTCTCTCCATTCAAGCCTAGGAATCTTGGGTTTGGGATATATGGTAAATCCTGGAGAGTATGTCTCAGTTTAGGTCCTAATGACTCTTGATTATGACTGTGGGTTTCAGTAAAGCTTGAGAGACTAGGAGACAGGAAAATTTCTAATAGTTTAGGTGGAGAGAATACGGTGATATCCCAATAAACTGTGTTATTTTCTACAGTGCTGCCTTTTGTACATGCATTTTGTCGGAAACCCTTGCCAGGTTTCTTTTTCTATGTGTAAGAGAGCTTAAACCTCCATTTCTCTGATATTTGATTAATGTAATCCTAAAATTAGACTTATTTCATTATTTTCTACATAAACCCTCATTAAAATAATGCATTCATTGCTCCAGTACTTTCTGCATAAGCTAGGCTATGGGGTTTAGGCTTATTTGAGGCATATTGACATGGGGAGATGTGTCTATATGAGCTAGAGTGATTTGTTTCACCTCCAATTCTTCATGTCAGTTGTAGATCATGTCTTCTAAGGGATCCAAGTCCCATTTCTCACTTGTATATTGTTATTTTCTGAAGGAAGCTATTTTATTCCCTATATTGTTGCATTTCCCCCACCCGAGAAGGAGAATATAGGCCATCTTGTTGCTGAGGTTCTTTCATCTTCTGTTATGATGTTATTTTACATCTAATGAGCTGCTCTACATAGCCATTCTCATGATTTGCTGAAGCTCCACATTGGTAATAACTCAAAATATTCCCAATAGTGTAGTTGTTCCCATTTTGGGATATTACAGTGGTATCAGAGCTGCCATCTTGGCCCAACCTATGGATTTCAAAGCCAGTCAGAAGATAAGAAGGAGAGGAGAAAAAAATGATGGAGAGGATGAGATTACTCTCATCCATTTTCAGATCTAAGAAGAAAGAAGAGAAATGCATTGAAACTCCAAAGGGGTTTCAAGGAGGAGGGAGTTGCAGTGAGACCTCTAGAAGGTTTCAGGAAGCAGAAGAAGATGCATGAACTTCCTGTTCTCATAGAGGAAGTGGAGAGCAAGGAAACCACTTAGAGCATGAAATCTTGAGTGGGTATTTGGCAGAATACAAGCGCCAACCTAGGGCTTTCAAAGAGACCCTAGATTTTCCTCAGTTTATTCAACTGAGAGAAGATGGAAGACCCTGCAGCAAAGGAGGAATAAAAGGAAATAGATTTATATTGTCTACATTTGATGGGTCAACTACAACAATAGCTTGGGCAAGGAAGCTTGAGGCATTCTTCCTATTGCATCCCGTGGGAGAGGAGGAGGCATTAGAATTTGCAACGCTGCATCTGGAGGGTGAAGCCAATGCTTGGTGGTTCAGTCACTTAAGCCATACAAGAGTGAATTATTTTTCTGAGTTCACTCTAGGGCTGATTAGAACCTTTGGTTGAGAAAGATCAGAAGAGAGAAGGCGCACACCACCATGGGAGGAGACATGCACCAGCGCTATCACAGCCTTGGGAGAGCAGCCTTCTACACCAGCAGTTAGGGCAGCCATTACATTGGAAGAAGGAGCCCTTGCAGCACTACAAGAGGATCCCACATCTCACCAAAGTATGGGAATATTTCCACTTTTATTCATTACAGCAAATCCTTCTAGAAATTGTGGGAATTTGTCTTCATATAACCCAGGATCCAACATTACTGCTGAAATAGAGCAGTAGGATTGCACTGCCCTGTGACCACTTGGGAGACTGTTGGTACCCTCCAACACCACATAGAACCTTCAATATTTCTCTCATTATGATGCTGATTATGATCCTATTTGCTGATATTATTCTTTCCTTTATGAGGAGCATGATTGGAGGAGGGACACATGGGGTGGATGTGTTCTGGGGGAGGAGCATCCCCACACTTTCTGTATCACGTGTTCTAAGGGGAGCATGGGAAGAGACATGGCCTCTACAACAAACTATTTATTTCTTTATGAGGAGGACCAGGAGATGGATGGGATGCCATATGGAGGTGATTTCTTATCCATCATGTATGAGATGGTTTGGGCCAGCTTGATGTACAACGCTAGGAGAGGGACCTTTGGAGGTCTAGTTTCCTTCTTGCCATTTGAGGGCAACATTATTGTAGCCCAATATCAGCAAATTCTCTACATTCATCTTAAGTGGAGAGGAAGATAGTGTAGGGTAGGCTATCTTGTCTACCATGTTCAGATTTTTAGCCCACCTATTCTGCATGAGCTTAAGGTGGAAGAGATCCTTCATGAGTTGCCATCCTGGAGGGTGACTCATTTTTTTTGGTTGATAGCTTGGGGAGGAGAGAATAAAATGGGGATGATGAATCCCAATCTATATTAGCCTTCATGCCCCAAGAGGACCTTCAAACAGCCCATTGTTTCCTCCATGGATGATCCATTGTCACATAATGCCAGCTATTTAGGTAGCTTACACACTTGGGAGGGGAAACATGGAGATATATTGATGATGTGGCACCTTGATATTTGGAGGATTTCATTTTATGAGGTGGCTACAGGGGAGAAGAGGATGCTCTTCAGTCCTATCCTTGCAGTTGCATGCTTCTTCTTTGGATCAGCTTGCTTAAGGGATCAAAGGGAAGGATTTGAGCTTCCATTTCATCATTTGGCATAAGGCCACTCAGCCAACAACATCTAAAGTGCAGTCATCTTCAAAAACTGCATCTTTTTCTGCAGGGGTATTGTTGCTGGGTTAAACATTGTTGTTTTGTCCTAGTATTTGAGGAGGAGGTGTTTATTTCCCTCTGGGAGTTCTAATAAGAGGACCTAGGGAAATTTTCTATATTATTCAGCTATTGTATGTTATATTCAGCCATGATTAATATAGATTTGCAGTAAATTGTGTTATTTTCTGCAGTGCTGCCTTTTGTACATGCATTTTTCCAAAAACCCTTGTCGGGTGTCTTTTTCTTTGTGTAAGAGAGGTTAAACCTCCATTTCTCTGGTATTTGATTAATGTAATCCCCAAATCAGACTTATTTCATTATTTTCTACATAAACCCTCATTAAAATAACGCATTCCTTGCTTCAGTACTTTTTGCATAAGCTAGGCTATGGGGTTTAGGCTTATTTGAGGCATATTGACTTGGAGAGATCTGTCTATATGAGCTAGAGCGATTTGTTTCACCTCCAATTCTGCATGTCAGTTGTATATCATGTCTTCTAAGGGATACAAGTCCCATTTCTCACTTGTATAGCGTTATTTTCTAAAGAAAGCTATTTTATGCGCTATATTGTTGCATTTCCCCCACCCGAGAAGGAAAATATAGGCCATATTGTTGTTGACGTTCTTTCATCTGATGGTATGATGTTATTTTACATCTAATGAGCTGCTCTACATAGCCATGCTCATGATTTTCTGAAGCTCCAAATTGGTAATAACTCAAAATATTCCCAATAGTGTAGTTGTTCCCATTTTGGGATATTACACAGATCGATGGAGTGCTTGTCCTAACAGTGTAGAGGAAATTTTGTGGGTGAGGAGAAATGTCCCCATATTCCTCCACGACTTTTTGAATCTACTGCAGGCATGTAGGGGAGCCCTGTTTCGAGGTTGTGGCCAAAATCCTCTTCTTTCCATGAGAGCGAGTTGTAAGGAAAACAAATTTCTTGGTTTGGGAAAAAATACTACTATGTTGTTTTGCAATAATCAAGGAGATGGCAGGAGGCGGTACTACCTCCGGTGTCTTGTACAATATTTTTCCCAAAGTAATAACAACAGAACGAGGCCTAGAGTCATACACAACATGTTGCCTCCACAAGTATGGTTGGCCCAATAATACATCAGCTACATCGAGAGGAGCAACATCACACAATACCTCATCCGTGAATCGCTTGATGTTGTACGGAAGGCGACACTGTTGGCGGACACGGAGATCTCTCCCTAGGTGAAGCCACCTAATGGTATATAGTTGCAGGTGTAATATGGTCGGTAGGCCGAGCCACTTCAGAGCCTATGTTGAAATGAGGTTCTTTCGGCTTTCGCTATTGACAGGAAATTGTAGTGGAGAACCCTTCACCCACATCTGTGAATGGAAGAGGCACTCCCCTTCCTCTGGATCCTTGGGGTCCTCCCTCTAGAGCTTGGTGGTGGAAACAATGGCACTGGGGTCCGCATCAATGATCTGCTTCCCTTTGTCATCTCCCTTGTCTAGTTATGGCTTAGGATCAAAACATGCATCTGATTCGGGTGCCTTCAATTCGGCCACCAACGACTGTTTGGCCCGACACTCGTTTGTGCTATGAGTGGCACTGTTATGAAATTCACACCACTTCCCCGTGTCCTCCATTTGATTTGTGGTGGTATTCTAAGTCGCCCCGCTATGGGGCTGCTCCCTGTTCTATGGTTCGGGGGTGCCTTTCCCTGGCTTCGGATTCGCGAATCCAATGTCTCATTTCTTTTTCTTAAATTTATGCTCGATCTTGGCGGCATAGCGATATGTTGTGCCAAGCAAAGTAATATCGAGGAACTCCATTTCCTTCTGAATTTGTTTGTGTAGATAACTACAGTACTTAAGCATCACATTTCTCTTTGAATCTTTAATACCTAAATTAATGTGCAGGGTATGGAGAAAATTCATGAGTTCGTGCACATCTTGATCCCTTTGTTGTCGTAGCGTGGTCCATTAGATGTGTTTGTCCTCATAGCTCCCCACAGGGTAATATTTTTCCTTGATGCCATCTTGGAAACAATTCCAAGTGGGTGCGGCCAAGAACAGAGAGGTTTCCCCCTCATCTTTTTGCTCACAGTAGGTTTCCCACCAGTTTTTGACATGGGGGGCAGATTTGAGGAGTGAAAAAATAATCTTTTCTTGGTCGGAGAAATCATGGACCGAGAAATACCCTTCTACAAAATTCAACCATTTATCTACGACGTCTGCATCTATCTGGCCTTCAAATATAGTAATGTAAAATTTTACATGTACCTTGTAGGGTGTGGTGCCTCCAGAGTGGTTGTTGCATGCTGATGCGTCATAGGTGGGCAGCCGTTGAAGGATGTGAGAAAATTTATCCATCATCGTGTTCCTTTGTTTCTCGAGGGCCTCCTCGAGAAATATTTTGATAGGATATCCTGCTCCCTCTTCTTTATTTTCTTCCACCATGGGAGGTCGTCTTATCTTGCAAGGGTTCAACCAAATCGAGCCCTAACTCCTTATACCTTGACCTCGTTCTGGACATGTAAAGAAAAAAAATAGAGAAAGAGCTCACCGCTCTTATACCACTGATCCGAATTTATGCAGGAACACAATAACACATAGAAATAAACATAAACACAAAGATGCAGCGGAAATAATCTTTCATTTCATTAATATCAAATAACAGAAATATGCTTACAAACATAATGGAAATAAACTAGCTAGGGCGCTAGGAGCATATCTCTGAGAAGAGATGTGGCGACTACAGGCCTCTAAACCCTGTTACAATGAAGCTTGAGGGCCTATTTATTATTGAGAAATAATGGAAAACACTAAACTTCCAAAAACCTAACCATAAGAGATGAAGCACCAAAACTATGGGCCCTGTTTGGGTAAATTGGTTTTTCAACTTCCAGGGGACGTCACTTTGGCATATGATCCCTGTTTGACGCACACCATACCTCGTTAGAAAGATCTATCCAAGGAGTACAAATTTTGGTGTGAGAAACATCATTCCATGGACTCATGTTGCTCCCAGGTTTCCCAAAAATCGTCATTTAGGGCCTCAAAATGGCTCCAGAAGTTCAGGACCCGAAAAACTACTAAAAATAGTAAGTTGTGCCAAAACTGAAAAGTTGAAAGAACCGATAGTGGGGGTTTAAATGGAATAGGTGGGTGGCCACCAATATCCACTTGGACCATTAGGGAATCTGAACAGCTCTAGAATTTCATGACCCAAAAACCTGCTAAAAAAAGTAAATGTGTTGAAACTAAAAAACTGAAAGAACTGATGGTGCAGGTCCAAATGGAATAGGTGGGTGGCCACCAATATCCACCTGAATCAGTTGCATGAGTACTCAGATGACATGAAGTCTAGGACTTCTATCTTCATCTTTAGAGGTAAAGTAGACATATGGTGGGGAGATGTGAAGTGGGTTAGACACATCAGGATAGATGACTTGAGTTAGCACGAGCTCAAAATAAATTTTAGGAATAAATACTTGTCAGAGAGGTAATACGACTAGAAGGCCAAAGAATTTTATCAGCTAAATATGGGATCAATGACATATGAGGAGTATACGAAAAATTTATTGGAGCTATTGATATATATACCATATATTGAGGATGAGTAAGCTAAAGTTCAGTGATTCGTCAGTGGTTTTCCATTAGCATTCAGAGATCGGATTGAGTATGTGTTACACAACATTTTGTCACTATCCCTACAATCCCCATCTCATACATTGGAGGATAATTTCTGTGACTAATTAGAAGTGTCATGCCTTGCAAATACCATCATTAAATCCCTTGCCATGAAGACAACATTCCTTTTGTTGACCATTTCCTGAGCAGACCACTAAAAGCACTTTTTTTTACCTTGGTGCTGGTAGCCCGTTATGCCCTCGCGCCAATGAGGTAGATTAACATTGGCCCCCATGCCAACTGGTGCTCTGTCTCAGTTAGATTACCACGCCAATCATTTTATGGAAATTTTTTTAAAAATAGAGGTGAAGTTTCCATCACAACAACTTCGAGGATGAGTCATTGGGAGTGGTTGGATTGATTAACCACATACTCCCTTCTTTAGTTTATGGTTTCCACCTCTTGTGGGAACCTTCTAAAGGATATGCCTCCCTTCCACCTTTGTAGGTATCCTAACCTCCTCCTTTTCCTCTATAAAAAGAAGCTATCTCTCCTTGATGAAGCTAGTTGAAGAGATAGCTGAAAAAGTTATCATAGAGAAGAGAAGCAATCATAGCTTAAGGAGAATAGTGCAGAGTGTGATTTTTTGTGTGTGTTGAGAACATAGTGAGATCATGGACCTTTGTTCATGAGGGTGTTGCAAACGTGCTTGGATACAGACCTGCCAAAGGAGAGCCTCAACATCAAGGCTTGGTTGTAAACTACCCTTATCTTTATCATAATAAAATGCATTTGATGTTTATCTTCCACTCTTGTTTACAATTATAATGAGAATTATTGCATTCCTTGATCAGTTAGATAGGTTTTAATTGTTTTGTGGTTGTCGTGGTTTTACGCTTGTCGTGGTGTCTTCACTTTCTGTATAGGTAATCAAAAATTGGTAGCAGCGTGTATCGAGTTTGAGAAGAGCGACGGATCAAGAGGTTATGACGGAAGACAACAACATAGCATCAGAATAGGGTAGGCCATCTTCTTTGCTCTGAATTTCATTTACAATCTAGGAAAGTAGATGTTAGTATATTCCCATAGTTGCTAGACCCACCCTAGGGCTATAGGGATCACCTATGTCCGCAGAGGGATTTACCTAGACAAAAAATTGGCGACTCTGCTGGGGAGTTTCCTTTAAGTTTGTCACTCTTTGAGGTCTTAGTCATTCGACAGATTTAGTCGAAAAACCATTTCCCTTTTTGTTCCTATGTTTTTCATCAATTAATATCTTTTATTTTTTGCTTGAAGTGGTGAGTCTGATCTTGGTTGGGAGAAATTATTCATTTTTTCTTGTTCAGGCATTGGCGCTTTTATTTTCTGACAGTAGCACCGATTGGCGCTAGTTGTCAGTTAGAAACCCGTGCCATTTGGCCATTGGCTCCAGTTTTCCATGAGAAAGTCGGGCCAGTTGGCGCTAGCTTCACCCACAAAAGTCATGCCAATTTCAGGGTGTGTGAAAATTTGAGGTTTTTCCCTAATTCCTCCACCAGTGTGTCTTTCCCTTCCTATATTTTTCTCTGTATGATTTATATGTTATCCCCTTCACTCAAGTGGGTTTGATTGGCTTGTTGGTTTTGTTTTTGGTTGTTTTTCCTATTTGGACGTGCATCCTTACATCCTAGTTTTTTCTAGGACTGTGCATCAATTGCATGGTTGCATGCTTCGCAGGACATCACCTTGCTGATTGAGTCAGTCTCCTTTCTTGGAGAGCCATCTCTAGTTGATTGCCTTTTTCTTTTAGATTGATTGAGTGTTTAAGTCTCAAGTGTCTTTCGAGTTCATTTGGTTCTCTTGTTCACTTGTGAGCATAGATTACATTGCTCATTGTTCAGCTGAAAAGTCTTCTTTCTATGATTTCTTGATGTAAAAGGGAATGAATGCCTTGTTTTGATCTCATGCTTTGAAAGTCCTCTTTGTGCTTGACCTCATATGTCTTGCAGCCTTTTGAGGAATTTTGTTACAAAGTGTTTAAAACAACGATTGCATTCTTAGTGTTGGTTTGCATCCTTTTTGCATTCATCCTTCCATTAAAGAAATTTGTGATCATTTAGTTTTTGTCTCGTAGTTTGCTTTTCATTAAAAATGAATTAGATCACATTGCATTGAAAAGTATTTTTTGAGATTTATCATTGAACTTATATTACATTGTTTAATGATTGAAAGCTAGAAACTGCATTGATTGCATTCTCTTTCATTAAAAGCATGCATTAAATAGATTCTCGTTTCATCGAAAAATGCATTGAGTGCATTCTTATTCTTTCAAACGAAAAAGGAAATTGTGCATAGATTATAATTGCATAGTTTTCAAAAAATATAATTTTGCATAGATTACATTGCATAATTCGCATCGTTAAATGTTTTAGATTACTTTTGGATAGTGAAATTTATCTAGTTAGGAAAAAGTTCTGTTTTCAGCATTACTATTTGCTGCATCATTGTTTGAGACTCTTCCCTTAACTAGATAGCATTCATCAAATTGAAATATTTCTTTCCTCATATAGATGCATATAGAAAGTTGTCAAATGACATGTGGTAGGGCCTTAAAGCTTTAAAATCAAGATCAACTTTAAAATTTATTGAATTAACCTAAGGAAACATTGGAACTTAACGCAAACATTTTAGTGGTCTATGCTAGAGACATGTTCCAATGTCTTAAAACCTAGTAGTTGTCGTTCACCTCCTGGCTTTAGAAAGTGGTAGTACGGACTTGTGCTCCCTGTACAGTCGAGTATATAAAGAGAGACCCTTATAGGTTGCATTCTTTTATCTGTAGGAAGACAAGTCTGCCACCCTGTAAGCGTAATACACCGAACACATCATTCGGGGAGACTACCTGCATGTACGTTAAGTCCTTGGTCATTTCTCTTTAATTTGATCACCAAGGTGTATATGGCAGTTCACGGAAACTTGGTATACTCTCTTGCTTAGATTATCTAAGTAGTATTTTTGGTATTTTCGTGACTCTCTAACAGTGAAAATATCATCAAGCGCTTGTCCTTTCACACTCGTTTCAACCTAAAATTGATAGGGTCACCTTTTGCCTGTTTCTCGACTCTTAAAATATGAAACGGTAGAGTTTTGTTTCAATGTCATAAAAAATTAACTGCCCACGAAATATTCCTAGTTAAAGTTAACTTCCTTAGTATTGTTTTAGGGTTGTTACCATGGCAACATTTTCGGAGTTTACCAACCAACGAATCTCCTTCGAAGGAAATCTTGGTCCTTTTTTTTCTTTTGGAAATGTTGGTGCTCCTTATATGGAAACATTATCCCTTCCTGGGTTAACTGTTGGTTTTCCTATCTGGTTGTTCTCGACCTCTATGGTCTCGATTATTCCACCCTCTATACAACAATCTCCTCCACCTGAACAACATCATGTTGCTTCTGCGATGGACCTCTCCCCCTCTTCGCCTATTTCTTCGTCCTCCTCTTCTACTTCGCCTGGTGAAAATTTGGATTCCAGTACACAGGTGGCTAAGAAGAAGAAGAAGAAGACAAAGAAGAAGAAGTCAAATAAGCGAGAGGCTAATGCTGCAGTTATTGCTCCTAAGATACCTTCCATCAATAAACCATCCAACCTTCCATGAAAAGTCAAATTCCCTTAGATGTTGTGCAAAGGTGACCATTTTCTTCAAGATTGTCCTAGCATTCCCAAGGTACTTGAAGTATGGTTTGACGACTATCCGTCGTTGTCTTTGGCTTCTGGAAGTCATGTTGCTGACACATCTTCAACTAGTGTTGATAATACCGATAAGAAACAGGGTAAGATTACCAATCCCCATAGGTTGTGTGAAGGGCATCATTCCATTCACCTTTGTCTATACATGGATGAAGCCAAGAGAGTGTTGGAAAACCCTACTGTTTCTGCACCCTGCCTTCCAGCTACTTACCAGAAGATTTCTTCGATTCCTCCACTAGTTGATTCAATAATCAGTCAAGATTCATCTTTGGTCGATCCCGCTCCCCCAGAAATTCAAATTCAGGAATCTGTTCCCGACCAACCATTGGACGTGGAATCGGTCGACTTGATCCTGCCTATGGTTCATCAGGTCTTTTTTGTCAAGAGTGGATCTCATCCCCCTCGTGTTCCTATTATTTCTTCAGATTCCTCAGACTTGGAGAAAGATCATCCCGTCCCTATGATTCAAGAATTTTGTTAGGTAAACATGAATCGGGGTAGAGTCAATGTTGACTAGGGTAAATAGTAGTGGTTTTGGGGCACATGGTTTTGTGCACCCATGGTTTTGGCCCATGGTATTGCATGTAATAGAGCCTATAAAAGGCTGGGAAGACTTCATTGCAATGCAAGGCATGGAGCTGAGCAGTGAAGGCTCACTTGGCCGGATTGGCCAGGGTTTTGGCCAATGTTTAATGAAACTTCATTGGTTGGGTTTTTCCCCAGATTTGGGGTTTTCTAGGTTAAACATTGTGTTTATGTTTATGTGATATTTTGCTGGATCTTTCATGGTTATGGTTATTATTCATCTTAGTAAAATTATTTATTATTTATGTCGTAATATCTTAACAAATGGTATCAGAGCCATATTTGGCTTCAGAGGGACGCTTTTGTTGCCAAGGGTTTTATTGGGCTATGAAAGGAGACATGATTTGTTATGGAGATATGCAGATCTAGATTCTTCTCACTGAAGGTGAGTTCAAAGCATACATTGAAAGTGTTTCCCAAGGTGAATGTTGGAAGCATCGGATTGGTGGAGAAAACAAGCAACGAAGTTGAGAAGAGATTCTCGTAACATTCAGATCTGTGCCAAAGAAATCGATCGCTGAAATCAGGCATATGTTGGTCAGCCAGGAAATCACATGGAAAAGGGGGGCACGGGCATGACCACATTAGAATGAGAGGCGCAACCCGTCGAGGATGAGTTCCGCTGCAGGCGGAACGACAGGAAGCAATGGTGCTACCCTGAACGTGCAATGCCCGAGCATTGCCTATGCCAGAAGCACCATCTACAGCAGTTGTTGCGGGCGCAGCAGCCATCAGATTCCAGGAAAGAAGAGAGGGCGGAAACCGAAGATATGCCAGCTGGAGGACGAGGAACAAGAATGAGGATACTGATCAAGGGCTCGTTAAAAGGAAGAAGAGAGCCAAGAGGAATGATGATGACATTGTGTAGGATTCGACCGCAGAGCCTTCACGTAATGGGCGCCCAGGTTCGGCGAAGTCTCCTTTGCAGTTCTCAAAGGTGTTCGATAAGGAAGAAGCTAATGTGGATTCTGGTGAATAGGTCGAGTTTAGTTTGTCGGAATTCGGTGCTCGGACTAAGAGAAAATACGTCAAGAAATCTAAAAATAAGGTTGTTCTGTCAAAGGAAGAGGATCCTGATTATAAACCTGTTGGAAGAGGAGCCCTTGTTGAATGCAGTCACAGTCACGTTCTCTCCGCGTTGAATCTGATAAACACTCTCGCTGGGGACTGTGGCATTGGAGTAGCACGAGTTAAGGGCTGACGAGATCGGCTATTCCTGTGAGTCGAAGAGTGTTGTAAAATTAGGTGATGTCAACATTTGACTATGTATTTATTTTTTAAAGAAGTTTCATTGCCTGCGTACATGTCTATATTGATGCTGTAATCTATTCTTTTTGAGAACCACGTAGAGAAATACGGCAGGACAATTTGTAACAGTCTTGGACAAAATTGAAGGCCTGCTTTCAATGAATGAAGTTATATTCAGCTACCATGATTTCCAAGGATGGTGGCATTCTATAAGAGTAGGTCGCAAAGAAGCTAGACCGGTAGGAGCTCGTGGCCATGGAACTAATCATGAGGTAGGTGGTTCATCGGCAAGGGAAAACAAAAAAGAGAAAAAGTCTGAAGAAGTGAATTTATCTGAGCATTCATTGCCGTGAAAGATAGCAGCAGGAGTGCTTGGATCGGCTTGCTATGGCTCTAGGAGGGGAAGCTATTATTCCCGTTGCAGTGGAGTTACTTCCAGGGTATTTGTCAGATCCTGATTGGTGAAAGCGCCATGCTGGTTTGATTACTCTTGCTTAGATTGCAGAAGGGTGTGCAAAGGTACGGTGATATCACATCTCCATGTGTTCTATGTCAGGACAGATATGCGATAGGAATATGAGTAGTGGAGTGTGGTGTATCAACATGGAAAATGGGCTAACGGTATATCCATGAAAGATGAAAGCATAAGGAGAGAATATGTGCTATAATAGCAAGCCATTAGCTGCGAGAGAAAAGTGTTTGACAGAATGTGTCAATCAAATGTTTTGAATGAGAGAGGATACAAGCACGTGGATAAATTAATGAACCATGTATCTGAAGAGAATTCCTAGAAGACTGGCGGTTACAGAGGCTAGTGACCCATGTAATCCGGTAGATGGATTCTTTTTATATGGACATTGATGTATAACTATGATGTCCTCTTTGGAGAGGACATCATGAATGAATGTAAAATAATGGTTACACGAAGGAAAGCAACAATGAAACAAATATATATATATATATATGTGTGTGTGTGTGTGTGTGTGTGTGTTATATTATAATGGAGTTAATTTTTACATGTAAATGGGCATACTGCTATAAGACCTAGTATGGCATGTGTACCCCTGGGGAATCACTGGTAAAGTCTGGGTTAGACCTAGGTGATAGGGGGGATGTCAAGTTTACAATTACCCTGGTTAAAAATTTGAGGGGGGAAGAGCTAGAGTGAGCGGGGTTGTCTCATTTAGCAGGTTTGGCTGGATTTAGTCAATAATCCCCAAGTCAAATTTAAGGGGGGAATTGTTAGGTAAACATGACTCGGAGTAGAGTCAATGTTGACTAGGGTAAATAGTAGTGGTTTTAGGGCACATGGTTTGTGCACCCATGGTTTTGGCCCATGGTATTGCATGTAATAGAGCCTATAAAAGGATGGGAAGACTTCATTGCAATGCAAGGCCTGGAGCTGAGCAGTGAAGGCTCACTTGGCTGGATTGGCCAAGATTTTGGCCAATGTTTAATGAAATTTCATTGGTTGGGTTTTTCCCCAGATTTGGGGTTTTCCCGGTTAAACATTGTGTTTATGTTTATGTGATTTTTTGCTGGCTCTTTCATGGTTATGGTTATTATTCATATCAGTAAAATTATTTATTATTTATGTCGTAATACCTTAACAAATTTTCCCTTCCTGCTCCCATGATGGAGGTCCAGGAGGATGCTCCTCTTGCTCTAGTAACACTGGGGGATGACCATCTCATTTCGATGGTACCCCCTCCAAGTAGTTTGGTCGCTTCCTTTGATTGGAGTTGATTTTCGGGATACCGCCTTCCTTCTTATGTGCCCTTTGAGATTATGGTATAGATCTCTGATATGGTCATACCTAGCACGATTATAGATGAAGGCGTGTCTGTTAGTATTCTGTCTTCAACTACTTGGCAAGCTTTTGGTTCTCCACCTCTTATGCCTATTACACGGAATCTGTTGGATTTTAACAGAGGAACCAATCAACCCTTAGGGATCCTTCTAAAGCTGCCTATTACTTTGGGAGGAAAAACCATCTATATAGACATGATGGTGGTCCAAGGTCCCTTGGATTTTAATTTACCCTTGGGACACGATTATTCTTATGCCATGGGGGTGGTTGTCTCTTCCCTCTTTCGTTTGATATGTTTCACACACAAAGGTTGGATCGTGACCATTGATCAACTTTCATTCTTTGGTCCTGACATGACATCTAGTCCACCATTGCCCCTTCTAGGTCTTTATCCGTCAGTTGTATCTTCCCCACCATAGGTTAATTATGTGTCTACCTATCCCATACCCTCATTCAATGATAGTGTCATTGTGCATCGTGTGTTGGGGGCATTGGGTCCTTACTCCGAGATGTTGTTCTCCCATCCGGTGCGAAACTCTTGGAAGCCATGACTTCTTATTCATCATGATGAAAGTTTTTCAGAGCATAGTTCATTTTCTTGTGTTAAGCTCCTTAAAAAATGAAACAAGCTCTTTGGAGCAGAGTTCCTTTTCCTGTGTCAAGCTCGTTAAAAAATGAAACAAGGTGTCATGAGGATAGTTCTTTTTCTATGTCAACCTCATTAAAAAATGAATTTGGCCATGAGGATAGTTCTTTTAATGTGTCAACCTCGTTAAAACAATGAAACACGTTCTTGTTCAATTCGAGTCTTTTCCAGATCTCGTAAAATCCCAGTCAAGTCTTTCTCTTGATCTCTTAATTTGAACCTTCACTCCATTTGCCTTTCATATGGACTGAAGCTTGGGGGTCATGTACCTTGACTTGAGTCACCATGCTAGGGGCATGCCCGTTTTTCCCTGTTTTTCAAGCATAGTTTATCTTTGTTTCAAGCTTGTGTAAAAATGAAACCAATTTTCAAGCATAGTTTGTTTCCATTTCAAGCTTGTGTAAAAATGAAACCAGTTTCAAGCATAGTTTGTTTCCGCTTCAAGCTTGTGTAAAAATGAAACTAGTTTCAAGCAGAGTTTCATGTTTTCAAGCTTGTGTAAAAATGAAACCATTCTTATTTTACCTCTCGTGATTACCATTTTATCAGCCTGTTTTTCCAGATGAGCCTTGGTTTTCTCACTCCATCGTCCCCATCTGCTTGGACGATCATACGCCTTCACTTGATTATTTTACCCATTCTTGAGGAACCTCTACAATGAGTGGTCTTGTTAGCCAACCTCTTAACCTTTACTTGTTTTGAGTAGTTCCACCATCACCGGAACCAGTTGCTATACTTTATACCACTCATTCCTCCAGGAGGAGTCAACTTTCAACTCTTTTTTGACTCTCAAAACATGAAAAGATTGTCGAGATTCTTGTCGTTTTGAACTCGTTAAATGGCTGCAAAGAAATATCTACCTAGTATACGTTTACCCCTTTTTCAGGTTGGGATAGATTATTTACGAAAAATGAATTCTTTAGCCTATTGAGACTAAGAGGTTCTTTTAGATATTATTTTCTACCTTTTCGGATCTGAGAGATTATTTACGAAAAGGGCCATGATGGAGTTTTCTTTTCTACCTTCTTTCCAAACTCTCTAAACATGAAAATATGTACAGTTCTCCCTTTGTCAGACTCGTTAAACTATAATGACATCGAACATAGTCACCATGAAGTTCCTCGATTTCCTCCTTCCTAGGGCTCGTAAAATGTACTAGGTTGGATTTTTCTAAAGGAAAAACTTATATGACAAGAATATGGTATCTTCAAACTTGTGTAAAAATAAAGAGGTACTCGCCCGAAATGGTGGGGAAAAATGGAAGTTATTCATCAGTTGTGTCGGCAGTATGTCACTCTTGAACATGACACTTGTCTGTAGTTTGTGTCGAGTTTGGATATTTTTACTCTATCACTTTTCCTCCATGGGTTTGGGAAATCCGTTTACCTCTCATTCGATTAAAAATTTTGTCAACATGACCTCTGATCCTATTTGAGTCAAATGCTGCCAAATTCTAGAGTCCTGTCACCGATATGTTCAAGAGAAAATCCTTTTGCAATTTGTACATTCCTTGATCCTCTATTTCAGTCTTGATTCACACTCATATTACATCCTTTGTTTCATGTCTATGATGTGGGATTCATTATGACCCTCCTTCGATGGATCGCTTCTTGTCGACTTCAGCTCATTATCCCAGAAGTTGATCTAGAGACTCCTTTCTAGTAACTTAGAGCTTGCATGCCCTAATGGCAAGTTCTTCGCGTTCGACGATAGGTTCACATCATCATCCTTCGATCGGTTTATTTCATGAGTGTTCGACTTCATCTCACTATTCACATTATGTGGAATGTATCGATTGTACCTTGAGAGCCATTGTCATTATTGGTGGTTTCTCTCATGCCTGTTAACAACTTTCATCATTAGTTGGTAATCAGGTAATTTTCTTGCATGTTTGACTTCAACTCATATATTCACATGTTGGAATTTGTACTTTGATCGGGTGGTGTTGAAGCACAAGACCCTGGGCTTCGATCACAAAAGTCCAGGTTGCGAAGAGTGATGAGTCATTCATGATTATATACATGATTCTTTAGACGAATGGTTGCGACCATACCATGGGTTCTCCCATTTGGATCCTTTCTATAGGGATGGTTGCGCCCATGCCGTGGATCTATTTTGTATGATCCCTTTATTCGAATGGTTGCATCCATGCCGAGGATCCATTCACATGATCCTGGCTATGTTAGGTCTCTATAATTTAGTAGAGTGGTAAGACTAAATGCTGCAGAGACTACATCAAAAACCACTTTGGGATTCTAGGATATAACCCTCTTGAATCCAGAGAGGGATCTCCCTATAAGTGCAAAGATTGATTTATCTTTTAAGGTTTTAAGTATGATATTAGGCTAGTTACTAAGAACAAAGGTTTTTTGTTTGTTTGGTTGGTCAGGTGTTAGCCACCTATAAAATTTGTCATATCAAATGGTGGCTAAATCATTTTTGAAGCCTTCAAGAAACAATTTTATTGCAAAAATTTTTGGTGCTTAAAGTCTTATGAAGATGACTTATCCTTTGATTAATCTTCACTATTGTTTCCCTCTTAATTCTGAAAATTTTTCTATTTTCCCTGAAGAAAAAGACTACTGAAAAGTTTCATTTTACCCCTCCTTTCACTCATAATTAACCTCCATTTTATCCCCATTTTCCCCATGAAATTCCTCTATTTTCCCTCATTTCCCTTCTTCCCTTCATAAAAACCCCTTAATAAGGTTTAAAACTCCTTTGAAATCCTTGAAAAATCATAAAAAGGTAGTCTTTTGTGCTAAGGCCTTAAGCCCTTTTGGCCCTAGCCCCCAAACCACTTCCCCACCATGTAACCCACGCCCATGACCAAGAGTTAAGTCCCAAGCGCTAATCGCAATCGGAGATTTGCAATGGGCATATTTCTTTCTTTAAAGGAAAAGTCCCAATGCGATTAGCCCCTTTTTATAACCCCCGATCCCTTCATCATTTAATATAACCCAAAAGCCCCGAAATCGGGTGCTAAACACCATATGAACCCCTCCCCGAAACAAATTTCCCTTTTTATTTTATAAAAATCTGATTTTCTTATGTTTCAAAGAGTCCCAATGGTTCATTGGTTGGAGCGAATCTCGACCGTTGATTATAACCAATCAACGATCTGCGGGATCTCACATCGGAGATTTCATTGGATGCGTTTGAATATTTTATTACCCCCTCTCAATTGGCGACCTTCCGATGGCTTCCCAACCGTCAATCTATTCTGTTGTTCCCAAATCCAACCGTCCACATTGTTTTGCCCTCCGCCACAACCTCCGACATTAAAAACCAAAGAGCTATTCCCGACCGTCGATCTCTCTAAAGATCGATGACTCGCATTCAATCGCATCTAAATTTTTCATTTGTGCCTTTCCTCTCTCCCCCGTCGATTGGCGACCCCCGATTGAATGTGGGTCGTCCATTGCATACATCCGACGGTCCAGATTGAAGCCCACACCCTTTGATAAAATTCATGAAACCCCACTTTACAAAGTTTTTTCGGGGAAATACCCACCGTTGATCTCTGTAGATCAACGGTCTACAATCACCTTTTCTCCGTCCGGCCCCTGCCTCATATGTTATTTCATTAGCCCCAATATTGAATCTAGGCCATCCATATTGAAGATCCAACGGTCCAGATTCAACTCGATAGGCCCAACTCTTTTGGGTCCTACCCTTCCAGAATCAAATCTCCATCGTTCATTCCTTGATCTGACGGTCCAGATCAAAACCGCTCAGACTCTGCCCCACATCTTATCACCCATGCATCTATCCTCCATCGTGCTCTCCTAACATCCGTCCGATCTAAGGCCCCAGATCTGACATCCAGCGCGTGGTTTCGTGTAATTTTATGCCCGAAGGTTAATAATTTAAAATTACGCGATGAGGGCAGTTTTAAAAGGCCGCGTTCAAAAAGGTAAAACTGCCTTTCCTCCATTTTATCACACGAAACCGGTGGTTTCTCCAGCCGAAACCACCATTCCCATTCCCTTTTCATTTTCCCGAAATAGATCTCCGCCGTTGATCTCTGAGATCTAACGGCTCACATTCAATCTCACTCTCGGTTCATCGCCCTCCACCATCCTCTAAGGGACTTCTTAAGTCATTCTCAGCCATTGATCTCTGTGGCCGATCTCATTCGACGGCCCAGGTTATTTCCGAAACCCCAAAATTCATTCAACTACATTTTCCTTCTTCCTAAGGTTTTTTCCCGATTTCCTTTGTATATTTTTCCATTTCGCGATAAAGTGGCCCTTCTACATTATATTTCCCCGGTCAACCTTGATCGTTGATCTTTGGAAGATCGACGACCTGGACTTAATCTCTTGCACCATTTATCCCACCGCCTCTCCTTTTAACCTCCACGAGCAATCCTTGTCGTTGGATGCTTTCATCCAATGACTGTAATCTAACCTTAGCCTCCAAAGCAGTCTAAACCCAATCGCGTAGGATTTTCTTAACTTTTCTCATTTTGTGCACGTTTTAATGGTTTTATCAAATGTTTTAAAAGAAAAATTGAAGGCAGGAGATGACGATCCCCCACGCCTTTATACGTGAAAAAGATCATTCTACAGGGTTCAACACCATGTTTCATCTGTGCCTCATGAACACTGATGCCATTTTAAAACCCTTTGCATGCCTGCACATCAACAAGACACAGCAAAATTAATCAAGCAAAGAGTATCAGTGTTAAAAGATCCAGTCATAGCAGAGATGAAGTGAAGATTGTTTACACAATTTTGAGGGATTACGGCCTAAATTGACTATCTAAAGCATAATCCACTCAATTAAACACAGTTTGAAGAACCAAAGATAGAATTTAGTCCTAATTAAGCCTAACACACAGAATTAAAGCAAATTAGCAGTGATTAAAGAAGGACAATCAGATCTATCTGTCCGAGAAAGCCTCCACTACCACATTAGAGGCTAATTGAATCCTCTCAGCTACCAAAAGCCAACTGCAGCCTCAAAGCATTCAAAAGAGGCATAGTTATTTCCAAAATAGAAGATATTCGCCTCAAGACAGTTGAATAGTTATTTCAAAACAGAGAAACTTATTACAACTATCAACTGAGTTATTACAAGGATAAGAAATAGCCTTAAAAGTCAAATCTTTTATCCACTAAACCTCGAAAGAAGAACAGAGTTATGACACAGAGATATAGATCGAATGTATTCTTGCCTTATGCCTTGCATGGTTTTCAAGGCAGAGAATTTCATTAACTGCAGAATTAATGATACTTGAACCCTAGAAATATTTCCACCTCCTCATTTTCCTTTGCAAAGGGTTGGTTTCAGAACTTTGATATATACTTGTGCTCAAAATTTTCTACATGTAAATAGTGTCTAGAGGCTCTTGAAGCTCTGTTTGTGATCAAATAAGTTAGTCTGAGAAGAGAAGATGATTGTTGAACCGAAACATTGGACTTAAAGAATGTAACTGGATTGACATCAATATACAAGCTGATTCTTGGGATCCTACTCTATATCACTGGTGAAGTGCTTCTTTATGTGTTCTTGTTTTCCTTTCATGTATGCCATTTTGTCCACTTATTCTCTGATAAATAACAGCAAGCATAGAGCTAGGATTTACTGTTTATAGTACCCTTCTTTGACTGATAAGCTTTATCTCAATGTTTTCCTCCCAATTGTGTGTTTAAGAATGACTTAAGTTAAGTGTAAACATTATCAAGGAATGTTGGTTTGCCCCTGTCTTGATATGAAAAGCTTGAAAGGAAGTTCTTGAATGATATTTTCATTATATGCTCAGTAGAGTTAGACTAGAAAAGTTTATGGTTTGCCCTGTCTTCTAGTTCTTTCTTCAAAGGTAATTCTGAAAGTTTCCATAAGAGTATGTTGAAAGCAGTTTAGATTTAAAAGTATCTTATCTAATCTTAGGCTGCACTTTGTTTTTTTATCTATTTTCATCCCTTCTTAAATTAATTATACGGATTACTGGATTGTTTGTCTAATGAGTTAGCTTTAATACAAGCTTGTCCAAATAAGTCTATGGTTAGCCCTGTCCTTTGGTTGGTTTTAAACAGTTACTTAAAAGGATTTTTTTTTTTGGAAAGACTGATAAATCCTAGTTGAAATTATTGGCTTTTCCACCCTTCAACACTTTTATTGTTCCATTCCCTCATTTTATCTAAGAGATATTGTGATATATATGACTTTCCCCTTGGACCACTCTTGAAATTGTTGCACGATTAAACCCTTTTATGACTCCATAGCCCAATGGACTAAAAGCCAGCGTTATATCTATCCTATCAGCCAAATATTTTTTTGTTTGCTTATACCTTCACCCATTTGGAACTCTTTCATTTTAGGACTTTCCACTCAACTAAAAATCATGCTCAACCATCCAAAACCAAACAAAAAAACTTGCTCTTAATAACTAGCCTAATATCACACATAAAAGCCTTAAAGATAAAATCAATCTTTGCACTTATAAGAGAGATCTCTCTCTGGATTCAGGAGGGCTAGATCCTAGAATCCCAAAGTGGTTCAAGTGTCCTTCCCGCAGCTTCGGTCTCATCAATCTGCTGAAATTACGGGGAGCTAACATCAGGTATGATCTTTAATTGGATGGAATATCACAAAATGAAAGATTTCAAAACGTGAAGATGCAAGTATATTGAGAAGTGTTCAGCTGATAGGATTAGCATGAAGCAGTTTTAAACCATTGGGCAATGGAGTCACAAAAGGGTTTAATTGTACAACAATTTCAAGAGTGGTCCAAGGGGAAAGTCATCTATATCAAAAGATCTTTTAGATTAAATGATGGAATGGAACATTAAAAGTGTTGAGAAAGTGGAAAAAGTCAATAATTTCAACAAGGATTTATCAACTTTCCATACAAGAAAAGCCTTTTTAAGCAATTGTTTGAAACCAACCAAAGGACAGGGCTAACCATAAACTTCTTTGGACAATCTTGTATTAAAGCTAACTTATTAGACAAGCAATCCAGTAATCCACATGACTAGTTTCAGAAGGGATGAAAGAAGATAAAAAACAAAGTGCAGCTGAAGATCAAGTCAGATGCATTAAAATCTAGGCCTGCTTTCAGCATACTCTTAGGGAAACCTTCAAACAACCTTTGGAGAAATAACTAGAAGACAGGGCAAACCATAAACTTTTCTAGTTTGACTCTACTTAGCATGTAATGAAAATATCATTCAAGAACTTCCTTTCAAGTTTTGCACATCAAGACATGGACTAACCAACATTCCTTGATAATGTTTACACTTAACTTAAGTAATTCTTAAATACACAATTGGAGGAAAACATGAAGATAAAGCTTATCAGTTAGAGTAGGGTACTTCTAAGAGTACATCCTAGCTCTATATTTGTTGTTCTTTATCAGAGAAAAGTGAAAAAAATGGCATACATGAAAGGAAAACAATAACAGTAAGAGGTACTTCACCAATGATATAGACCAGGATCCCAAAAATCAGCTTGTATATTGATTGTCAATCCAGTTACATACTTCAAGTCCAATGTTTCATCACAGCAGCAACTTCTCTTCTCAGCTTAACTTCTTCAATAACTTAATAGAGCTTCAAAGCTTCAGAATTTATTTACATTCAACAATGATTCGATACAACAACTACTACATCAGAAATCCAAACACCAACCCTTTACAATGTGCTCCTCAAGGAGATTTTATAAGAAGATGAGGAGGTGGGATGAAATAAATGATCTCTAGGTTCAATTAATACAAGTTAATGCTGCTCTGCCTTTGAGAAACTCAATCAGAGAATATTTCTGATATTTCCTCTGTATTAATTGATTTTCATTAAGTATTAAGCTACTTGGCAAATTTTTTTGACTTTAAAAACTCTTCAAGCAATCTAGCAATAACACTGGTTGTCTTTTAAACAAAATATCACTGATTGGGCAATAAATATGCCTTCTGTTGATTTATGGAAGCTGCAGGTGGCTTTTTGGTAGCTGAAGAGGATAATTGGCCTCTGATGTGGCAGTGGAGGCCTTTTGGACTGATATATCTCTTTTTTTTTCCTTAAAACATCTTTAATTTGCTTTTGGTCGGTGTTTAGGCTTAATTAGGCCTTGATCTTCATTTCTTCAGGTCTTCACACTGTAACACTGTCTTTATCTATGGCCCTTAGGCCTTTGATTCCTGAGTCTATGCCTTAATCCCTTTAAATTTATGATTAAAATCTTTAATTCTTTACTTACGCTCTGATCTTCACCTTTGACACTGATATTCTTTTTTTAATTGATGTTTACTGTGTTTTTGTTATTTTGCAGGCGGGCAGAAGGTTTACACAGGTGGAGATGTTCATTTTAATGAAGAACTCCTTGGATCCATTCCTGTATCGGAGGTTAGGAAACGTCATTCCTAGCCTTCGTGTCATTTTTAAAACAGTGGGAAAAACCCATATAACCTGCACAAACAAACAAAAATTATATAAATCCTGCGAAAAATAGGTTTAAACTGCTTTGAAGGTTTTGGGCATGAGGGAGAATCGAAGCAGTCGGATTAGAATATCCAACGGTTCAGATTAATCGATGGGGTCATTGGGGAGATTAGATGGATGACACAGGGGCGAAATTAAGTCAGGACCGTCTGATCTCAAAGATTGACAGCTAGGATTAAAATATGAAAAAGCAAAGTGGGCGAGCTTGGCGGTATAGCAGAAAACCATTAATGGTTTTCGTACGGCGCTTAGGGGGGTGGGCGGTATTCACAAAAATAACGCGATTCCATACACTTACTGACACCTGTCACTCCTAATACCGCCCATTTCACGTAATATTTTGGTGTTAACTCGCAGGGGAAAAAAAAATGTGAAACACATCGTTCGTCGTCAAATCGGAGGCTCCAGATCCGACGGTGCGTATTGCACGCAACTGGAAAGTTGCACGGAAGGGGCAATAGTGGAATACATGTGGCAGCGTGTGAGTGGGTAGGTATTTTATGAGGCGGGAGGTAGGTCCCAAAGGAGTTGGGTCTATCGGGTTGAATCCCGACCGTTGGATCTTCGCAACGAACGGTCAAGATTTAATAAAGAGGTGGAGATTTGGAATGAAGGAAAGCTTGATAAGTGAACGGGCGGGTGTTTGAGTTATCAGGTTAAGTCCCAATCGTCCGATATTTTGAATGGACGGCTAAGATTCCAATATGGGGCGGAGAAATTAAAAGGGAAATGGGAAAGCAGGTGAAACGGATGGGTGAGTGCCCGAGGGCCATTGATCTGCAGAGATCAACGGTCCAGATCTGTTTTAAATCATAACGTCGGGGTGATGAAAATCAAAGGGAATAAGGGTTCGGAAGAGGTTTTTTAGGCTTAAAGCGCTTGATTACGGGGCTTCGGCCACATGAGGTGGAGGAGCTAAAGGAAATAAGCCCTTGGGGGCTTAAGACCTATAAAGTGTAAAAAAGGTGATTTTTAGGCTTAAAAACAGGGTTTTTAAGCCAAACTGAGGGTTCTGATAAGCTAAATAAGAGTTTTTAAACCAAATGAAAGGAGAACATAAGGTTTTAAAGGGTCTTTGGAATTATTTAGGAGTCAAATGGGGGTCTTTTTAGAAGGGTTTATGGAGGGAATAATGTTAAAAAGTGGAATTGTTTGTGAGTGAAAAGAGAAGTGAAATGATGGGAAAATGGGCCTCTTAAGCAGTTTTCTCTTGGTAAAACAGCAGGTACTTTAGGATTATGAGAGAAACAGCAGTGAAGATTAACTCAAAGGGTAAAGATCTTCATAAGACTTTAAGAACTAACAATTTGAACATGAATTGTTCCTTAAAGGCTAAAAGAGTTTTAGCCACAATTTGATATGGAAAATTTTATAGGTTCCTAACAGTGGCTCCACATGGAGATGGCATCTTCTTGAAGATGTCAAGAACTATAGATAATTTCTTTGGAAGCTGACCAGTGCCTTATCCATTGGGCTGCAACTTTCTTTTCTTTTGCTGATCTTCTTTTGATTTGACAATCTTTGAAACAATTTGAAACAATGGAATTCTATCCAAACAACATCTCTACCTACCCATTCCTAATGATCCTAACATTTTCTTCTTCTTTCGGAGTGCATTTGGACTAGAAAACTCTCTTTATAAACATTTTATTTTTTTGGAAAACGGGAAACTAATCTAAGTCTACCCTTATTTCTCCATGAATTCAGATTAAGCAATTGAATTCATAAATTCCTCTACCTAACTACTATATGTCAAGATTAGACTGTCTGATAGACCTTTATTCTCTAAATTCTAAAACAGGAAATTTAAAAGCAGCCAAGCTAGGATTAAGCAGTATGACTTGTTGTTGATCTATGGCATAAAAACAAGCTGCACATAGACTAAAATTTGCAGAAAAGTAAAACAAAATTGTGAAGGCTTAAGATCTGAAAATCAAAAACATCCTTCATTATCTTTCGCTTCGGTTTAGATTTTGTTTGAGCTGCTTCCCCTTTCTTTCCTGGTTCAAGTTTTGAGCATATTGGAGCCAGTGGATTTTTCTATCCTAATCTACCTTACTGATAAGCCAAGATTGTGATGTTTGGCTGATCTAATTCACTAACCTATCAGCAGTAAATTGAAAACAAATTAGTGATGATTAGGCTGTATGACTAACTAGTGGTGTTTTTTTAGTAGAGGCATTTGAGCTTGCACACTTTCAGACTTTGTCTCTCTTTTTTGGTATGGGGCTGTACCTTTCTTGTTTTCATTCTGCCCTCTTTTCTATCTTCTATTGTTTTTTGTATTTTTATTTTTTCTTTAAAGCAAAAAATGACAACTAGCTAAATGCACAAAGGTTGAGTTTTATTGACATTCCTATCTAACTTAATCTAACTTAGAATAATTACATGCTTCATATGATAGAATAGTGCCAATGTAGCCAGTTGAGAAGTGACAAAAAGGAATAGAGGAATTGGCTACTAGTCAGAGGTAACCACAGTACATATTGAATATTAATCTTTAAAATCAAGGCTGTCACAAGAGGTGACAACATTTTATGTCTTTGGCTCCTGCAAAGGATCCATGCATGAGAATTTGAGCCAACTGGGGCCTTCAAACACTCTTCTATAGGATCAACAAAGAAAAGATGAGAACTCTCTTCTTTTTGGTCCTCCATGATTGGTAGATTGTCTTCCTCTAAGATATCAGCTTTGATGACTGCACCTTCAATATGTTCCTTGGAAGCATCATCATCCTTCACCTGTAAATCAACAAGCAGTGAAATTTCTTCTTTCTCTAAATCTATGCTTGCTTCTAGTGTGAATTCAGGTTCTTTGGATGACAGATTGATATTGGTAATGGGAGAAGAATTCTCTTGAAAAGATGGTATGTCCTCAACAGGACAGTCTTGTATTTTTTTTTCTTCCCTGAAGACTTTCCAGTACCTTTTATTGTTTAGGACAGCTGGTCTGAATTTTTCTTGAATTGTATATTGTTTGCTTTCCCAAGGTCTCAGACATGTACTAGCAACAAGGGCTAATACACCAGAAAAACTATTTTTTTCTTTAGGAACAAGGGTAAGTTGGAATTCTTTAAAATATTTTAACAAATCCATGTTATCATCCTTATAGGCTCTGAGTCTAGGATGTTTAACCATGCATTCTTCATTCACCTACCTAATTACCAATTCTACATTTCCATGAACTGTTATCCTTTGGGCTCCTAATTTCTTCAATAAGTGCAACCCTAAAAGAAGTGCTTCATACTCTTCAATGTTATTTGTGCATTGAAAATTCAATTTATATGAATAGGCTTTAGAATAATTGTTTTCTGTATTATAAAGCCATATTCCTGCACCTGCACTAGTTTTACTACATGATCCACCAAAATTCATACTCCAAAGAGGACTATTTTCAGTTTTACCCTCAATTTCCCTATTATCCTCTCTTTCTTGGATGCCATTTGGTTGTTCCATGGGATAGGCACTATGTTCATGACTATTTTGTTCAAATGAGGATTTGGGGGGAAGTTTCTTGTTTAGTATTTGATCAATTTCTTCTTCTGTCAAAGGAGAGATTTCTCTTTCAGTATAAACAGAAATACAGCTGCCCTTTTGAAGTCCCAAGGTATTTTGATTTTTTGGGCTGAACTATGTGAAGAGGTTATTATACTCTTGAGCAGGGGTATGTTCAATTGCTTCCTGTTTTTCAAGAGAAAGCCCCTTTGTTTCAATTTGCTTAAAAATTTCTTCATTATTGTCCTCTTCATCCTTTCAGCTGAAAGGTTCTAGGCTTTCATAACTCTCCTCATCAGTATCATAAATAGTCTGCATTGGCTTCTTACTTCTTAGAAGTTGAAGTAACTGATCTTCCTCCCATGAAACTACTAATGATGGTCCCACAAGATTAAATTCTGTTTGGAGAACATCATCACTAGATAGATCAAAATTAGGAAAATCATAAGTATAAGTAATATTACCAATCAAACATATTGGATTGTCAGCAGGTCTTTGTACACTCTGATCTACAAAAGAACTTTCTAAATCTGTACAACAAAGTTCTCCATGTGAATGGGCAAGAGTATTTGTTTTGCAAAAAGTTTCAGAGACTGGTTATTTATTAATAATTTGATCTACCTCTTTTTCTATCAAAGAGGAAGATGTTTCTATGTTCCTTTGAGCAGGAGTACAACATTCCTTTGTCTCTTGTGAAGACTGATTTTGAGGTTGGATGTCTTCTTGAGCCTCAGCTATAAGGGATGATGAATCATGGTTCATGATTGCAAGAGTATCTTGAGGAATTTCTTCTGTTCCTTGATTGATTTATTCCTCAATTGACTCATCTATATTCTTATAATTTTTCAATAAGATATTAAACTCATGAATGGTTGTTAAAAGATCTTCAGGATGTATTTCTTCCAAATTCTTATCATGGTCTATAATTTATTGGGTGATTTTTTGTGATGGATCATAATGTATTTCACCCCATGATAATGATGTAGTGTTTCCTTTATAGCTCTCATAAAACGCATATTCAAGTTCTTTCAAAGAAAAGAAACTACCAGATTTCAACCATTCATACCAATCCCTAGCTTTTCCTTCTAATGTTAACATGAACATTTTCATTAGGAATTCCTCATGCCATTCAACCTTTAACCTCCATACATGTATGTGAAATTTGATAAGATGCAGTAATGGGTTATCAAACATTTCACCTTGAAAGATAGGAAGGTTGTCATCCCAATTCACCTGGAGCATCTTATATGGGAATCCAGGTATATGTTCTCTACTCATTGGGGCATATCTTCGTTGTATCCTTAGAATTATTTTGTAAATCAGAAAAGAGGTCACTGTATCTATCCAACCAGTTCAGAGTCTTCTATCAGTGGAGTTATTTGGTCTTTTGGGAGTTTGTAGAGTGTGGAGTCACCAAGTGGAAAATTTTTAGCTTTTGTGAAGGTAAAATGTTTTATGGTTCCACCACCATGTTTATTATGAAGCCAATCTGAAATATTTTTGGATTTTCTGAGTTTTTTTAGTCCTAAAGATTATTAGAGTGTCCTAAATCTGTTTCAACACTTAGCTATGGTGATGAGACAAATAGAGTTTACTCTTATGGCTTAGCTAGCAGATTCCTTCAAGGTTTGATAAGGCTCTATGACAATCCTAAGGGTTACTTAGTTTGTCACTGATTCAAATAAGTCCTATCATGATCACCATGTGCTTTGGTAATGCTTGAAGAGAGCTACTTATACTGCACTGAATGATGAGTGTTTTTTTTTAAGGATTTTACTCAGAATGTCCAAGTGGAGTTTCTTAGAAAACTAAGGAAAATCAGCAGGCATACTGATGTTCAGTGGAGTCACCAGGTGAAGGATTTTTACTTTATCTCAGGGCTTGAAAGTTGTTCACCATCAACAATCAAAACCACTCTAGGCACACACTTGGTTCATTGTTAAAAAATGGGATTATATGAGTTGTGAAGTTATCTATTACTTCAGAAGGTCCCTAGTATGGTCGCCAGAAAATGTTAGGTCTCTGTAATTTAGTAGAGTGGCAAGACTAAATGCTACAAATACTACATCAAAAACCACTTTGGGATTCTAGGATCTAGCCCTCCTGAATCCAGAGAGGGATCTCTCTATAAGTGCAAAGATTGATTTATCTTTTAAGGTTTTAAGTATGATATTAGGCTATTTATTAAGAACAAAGGTTTTTTGTTTATTTGGTTGGTCATGTATGATCTTTAATTGGATGGAATATCACAAAATGAAAGATTTAAAAAGGTGAAGATGAAAGTATATTGAGAAGTGTTCAGCTGATAAGATTAGCATGAAGCAGCTTTAAACCATTGGGAAATGGAGTCACAAAAGTGTTTAATTGTACAACAATTTCAAGAGTGGTCCAAGGGGCAATTCATCTATATCAAAAGATATTTTAGATTAAATGATGGAATGGAACAATCAAAGTGTTGAGAAAGTGGAAAAAGTCAATAATTTCAACAAGGATTTATCAACTTTCCATACAAGAAAAGCCTTTTTAAGCAACTGTTTGAAACCAACCAAAGGACAGGGCTAACCATAAACTTCTTTTGACAAGCTTGTATTAAAGCTAACTTATCAAAAAAGCAATCCAGTAATCCACATGACTAATTTCAGAAGGGATGAAAACAGATAAAAACAAAGTGGAGCTTAAGATCAAGTCAGATGCATTAAAATCTAGGCTTGCTTTCAACATACTCTTAGGGAAACCTTCAAACAACCTTTGGAGAAAGAACTAGAAGACATGGCAAACAATAAAATTTTCTAGTTTGACTCTACTTAGCATGTAATGAAAATATCATTCAAGAACTTTCTTTCAAGTTTTGCACATCAAGACATGGACTAACCAACATTCCTTGATAATGTTTACACTTAACTTAAGTCATTCTTAAATACACAATTGGAGGAAAACATGAAGATAAAGCTTATCAGTTAGAGTAGGGTACTTCTAAGAGTAAATCCTAGCTCTATATTTGTTGTTTTTTATCTGAGAAAAGTGAACAAAATGGCATACATGAAAGGAAAAAAATAACAGTAAGAGGT
The DNA here is from genome assembly GCA_034641835.2 of Pinus albicaulis. Taxonomy (NCBI): domain Eukaryota; kingdom Viridiplantae; phylum Streptophyta; class Pinopsida; order Pinales; family Pinaceae; genus Pinus; species Pinus albicaulis. Next base: position 984,316,903 of record CM076572.1, read on the forward strand.
ACTTCACCAATGATATAGACCAGGATCCCAAAAATCAGCTTGTATATTGATTGTAAATCCAGTTACATACTTCAAGTCCAATGTTACATCACAGCAACAACTTCTCTTCTTAGCCTAACTTCTTCAATAACTTAACAAAGCTTCAGAGCTTTAGAATTTATTTACATTCAACAACGATTCGATACAGCAACCATTACATCAGAAATCCAAAAACCAACCCTTTACAATGTGCTCCTCAAGGAGATTTTATAAGAAGATGAGGAGGTGGGATGAAAGAAATGATCTCTAGGTTCAATTAATACAAGTTAATGCTTCTCTACCTTTGAGAAACTCAATCAGAGAAGATTTCAGATATCTCCTTTGTATTAATTGATTTTCATTAAGTATTAAGCTACTTGGCAGATTTTGTTGACTTTAAAAGCTCTTCAAGCAGTCTACAATAACTCTGGCTATCTTTTAAACAAAATATCACTGACTAGGCAATAACTATGCCTTCTGTTGATTTATGGAAGCTGCAGGTGGCTCTTTGGTAGCTGAAGAGGATAATTGGCCTCTGATGTGGCAGTGGAGGCCTTTTGGACTGATATATCTCTTTGTTTTTCCTTAAAACATCTTTAATTTTCTTTTTGTCGGTGTTTAGGCTTAATTAGGCCTTGATATTCATTTCTTCAAGTCTTCACACTGTAACACTATCTTTATCTATGGATTAGGCCTTTGATTCCTGAGTCTGTGCCTTAATCCCTTTAAATTTCTGATTAAAATCTTTAATTCTTCACTTACGCTCTGATCTTCACCTTTGACACTGATATTCTTTGTTTAATTGATGTTTGCTGTGTTTTTGTTGTTTTGCAGGTGCGCAGAAGGTTTACATAGGTGGAGGTGTTCATTTTAATGAAGAACTCCTTGGGTCCCTTCCTGTACCGGAGGTTAGGAATCGTCATTCCCGGCCTTCATGTTATTTTTAAAACAGTGGGAAAACCCCATATAACCTACAAAAACAAACAAAAATTATATAAATCCTACGAAAAATAGGTTTAAACTGCTTTGGAGGTTTTGGGCGGGAGGGAGAATCAGAGCCGTTGGATTAGAATATCCAACGGTTGAGATTAATCGGTGGGGTCATTGGGGAGATTAGATGGATGAAAAATGCACGGGGGTGAAATTAAGTCAGGACCATCCAATCTCAAAGATTGACAGCCAGGATTAAAATATAAAAAACCAAATTGGGCGAGCGCAGCGGTATAGCAGAAAACCATTAATGGTTTTCATGCGGCGCTGAGGGGGGTGGGCAGTATTCACAAAAATAACGCGATTCCATACACCTGCTGACACCTGTCCCTCCTAATATTTCCCATTTCACGTAATTTTTTGGTGTTAACCTGCGGGCACAAAAAAAATGCAAAACGCATCGTCCATCGATGGATCGGAGGCTCCAGATCTGACGGTGCGGATCACATGTGATGGGAAAGTTGCACAGAAGGGGCGATAGTGGAATACACGTGGCAGCACATGAGTGGGTAGATATTTTATGAGGTAGTAGGTAGGTCCCAAAGGAGTTGGGTCTATCAGGTTGAATCCCGACCGTTGGATCTTCGCAACGAACGGTCAAGATTTAATAAAGAGGCAGAGATTTGGAATGAAGGAAAGCTTGTTAAGTGAATGGGCAGGTGTTTGAGTTATCGGGTTAAGTCCCGACCGTCCGATATTTTGAATGGACGGCTAAGATTCCAAGATGGGGTGGAGAAATTAAAAGGGAAACGGGAAAGCAGGTGAAATGGATGAAGGGTGAGTGCCCGAGGGTCGTTGATCCGCAGAGATCAACAGTCCAGATCTGTTTTAAAATCATAACGTCGGGGTGATGAAAATCAAAGGGAATAAGGGTTCGAAAGAGGTTTTTTAGGCTTAAAGCACTCGATTGCGGGGTTTCGGCCACATGAGGTGGAGGAGCTAAAGGAAATAAGCCCTCAGGGGCTTAAGACCTATAAAGTGTAAAAAAGGTGATTTTTAGGCTTAAAAACAGGGTTTTTAAGCCAAATTGAGGGTTCTGATAGGCTAAATAAGAGTTTTTAAACCAAATGAAAGGAGAACATAAGGTTTTAAAGGGTCTTTGGAATGATTTAGGAGTTAAATGGGGGTATTTTTAGAAGGTTTTATGGAGGGAATAAGGGTAAAAAGTGGAATTGTTTGTGAGTGAAAAGAGAAGTGAAATGATGGGAAAATGGGGCCTCTTAAGCAGTTTTCTCTTGATAAAACAGCAGGTACTTTAGGATTATGAGGGAAACAGCAGTGAAGATTAACTCAAAGGGTAAATATCTTCATAAGACTTTAAGAACTAACAATTTGAATATGAATTTTTTCTTAAAGGCTAAAAGAGTTTTAGCCACCATTTGATATGGAAAATTTTATGGGTGGCTAACAAGTTGCGCCTATACCATGGATTCATGTATTTTCAACAGAGATTTCAGTTATGTATATGTATCTATGCTTGATTTTCAAGTCTCCCGACAGTTGCGTCTGGTTCCTTGCACATACTTGTAAAGCATTTCACCCCTCACTCGTGTTCAAACTTCATACTTTAGGGGGCATCTGTTACACAACATTTTTTCATTGTCCCTGCAATCCCCATCTCGTACATTGGAGGGTCATTTTCATGACTAATTAGAAGTTTCATGCCTTGAAAATACCATCATTGCATCCCTTTCCATGAAGGCAACATTCCTTCTATTGACCATTCCCTGAGCAGACCACTAAAAACGCATGTTTTTGCCTTGGCACTGGTAGCCCGTTATGCCCTCACACCGATGAGGCAGATTAACACTAGCCCACATGCCAGCTGGCACTATGTCTCAATTAATTTCCCACGAAAATATTTTTATGGAAAGTTTTTTAAAAATAGAGGCAAAGTTTCGATCACAACAACTCTGAGGTTGAGTCATTGGGAGTGGTTGGACTGATTAACCATGAACTCCCTTCTTTGGTTTATGGTTTCCACCTATTGTGGGAACCTCCTAAAGGATAGGCCTTCCTTCCACCTTTGTAGGAATCCTAACCTCCTCCTTTTCCTCTATAAAAAGAAGCTATCTCTCCTGTTAGGCCTCCGTAGTTTGCAATATTGGCAAGTAAAAACGCTGCAGAGCCTACATCAAAACCACTTTGGAATATGAGGATCTAGCCATCCTAGATTCAGAGAGGGATCTCTCTATATATGTGTTTTCAAAGATATGATATTTAAGGCTTATAATATGATATTAGGCTAGTTATAAAGTACAAGAGTTTTGTTTGTTTTGGTTGGGATGAACCTCATCAAAATAAAGGAAGTCTTATGAGGGATAAAGGTGTAAGTAGGTTGAAAATGGTTTAGCTGATAAGATAAGCAAGAAATAGCTTCAATCCATTGGGCTATGGAGTCATAAAGGATTTAATTGCACAGCAAGTTTCAAGAGTGGTCCATGGGGCAAGTCATCTATGTAAAAGGATCTCTTTAAGTTGATTTTATGGAATGAAATAGTAAGAGTGTTGTGAAAGAAACAAACACACAAGAAAAACAAAGGGCAGCCTAAGATCAGGTAAGTACTTCTAAACTAGCCTGCTTTTGACATGCACTTAATGGAAAGACACAAAAGTAACCTAAGATCAGGTAAGTACTTTTAAACTAGCCTGCTTTTGATATACTTTCAAGAGAAAAAATTAAAAAACAAAGAATAGCTTAAGATCAAGTAAAGACTTTTAACTTAGCCTGCTTTCAGCATATTCTCAAAGGAAAACATTCATGATAAACATAAAAACTAGTCTAAGATCAGGTAAGCACTTTTAAACTAGCATGCTTTCAACATTCTCTTAAGGGAACTTTTCAAAGCAACTGTTGGAGATAAACTAGAGGAGAGGGCTAACCATAAACTTCTCTAGCTCAAATTTAATAAGCAGACTTTTCAAGAACATTCAAAGACAATATCTCAAGTTGTACTCAACAAACATGGGCTTACCAACACTTCACTGGTTATACTCTATTGAATTACCTTCAAAACACATTTAGAAGAAAACATAAAGGATAAATATTTATCAGTGAGATTTAGGGTACTTTCAGAAGTAAATCCTAATCTATGTTTGCTGTTCTTTATCAGGGAAAAGTGGACAGAATGAAAACAAAAAGAAAATAACAATTACAGTGAGAAACACATCACCATTGACATATACCAGGATCCAATAAATCAGCTATTGTTTTTGATGTTCAAACTAGTTACAATCTTCCAATCTAGTGGGTCTTTACAACTTCAAACTTCTCATTTCAACCTATCTTTCTTCTATTACAATACAGAGCTTCAGTAGCGTCAAAAGTTATTTACAATTAAAAATTATTCAAAGACCAACCTCTATACTGTCTTCTATAGAAGTATTTATAGAAGAATGAGGAGGTGGAGTGTAAGAAGGGTTCATTTTTTCAATTAATATAGAGTAATGATTTCTCAACCTTTGGGAGGCCTAAGGGGGAAGATTTCAAATTTTCATCTATGTTTTAATACTCTTTACATTAAATTTCATCACCTTTAGTCATTTTTGTTAACTTTGAGGGCCTTTGGTAGGTTGGTAGTTAATTTTGAGCTATCTTTTAAAAATATCCCTGACTGTGCAATTAATATGCACTCTTTTAGATGAAATCAGCTGGCAGGTGGTATTTTGAGGAGTTATAGCCTCTTATGATGTGGAATTTGGAGGCTCCTTTACTGATTTGTGCTGATCTGGAACTTTGAACTTCAATAAGGCCTTTGTTATTGCTTTTGTGCCTTATAATCACTTTCGGAGTCTTTAAACCTTATATGCTGACTGTGTTTATTGTTTTGGGCTTTGTCATCTGCCTTTTACCTTTTCCTGCCTCCCTTAACTGTAGGTCTAAACCTTTAATCCTCAGCTTTGGAATTTTAATCTTTGATATTGTGTATAAGCCCTCAAATTGCATGATTAAACCTTTTAATCCACTGTATTTATTCTTTAGCCTATAATCTTCAAGCTTTGTCTTCACCATTCTTTTTCTTTGCTATGTGCGGGTGATTTTTTGGTGCGGTGGAGGGTTTAATGTTATGATCAGTGCTTACACAGCACCGAATAAACCATGGAATAAACCCCATAAGCCTCTACTCTGCATTGTTGGAGTTTTGAGGGTCATAATCTTAGGCCCTATCTCTTTATAAACCGTAGGGGGCTTTCAGCCTCAAAAACTGCTGTCAAAAACTTGCAAAAACCACAAAAAGCATTAGAATAAAATCCTGCTGGTTGGAAAACTGTTTACAGAGGCTAATAGAGAGTGGGAGGAGCAGTACAGAGGGGGGGGGAATATGCAGGCAGAAGAGGTCTCACAAAGAAAATTGGAGAAAATCTGGTTTTAAATGGATTTTGGAGCGAATTCGGGAAAAAGTGGTTTTTGAAATACCACGGGTGGTTTTCGCGCGACCCTCGAGCAGTAAGTGGTTTCGCCCGGAGGGAACGTGATCCAATTTTGTCGTGCCCCATGGCCTTTTCAATACTGCTGGTATCACGTGATTTTGGAGTGTTAAACTCCGGACAGTATAATCGCGCGATATGCAATGACAACCGTCGGATGAGGGGGATGAGATTTGACGGTGCAAACCAGGCACGATGGAAAGTTGCACGGCTGGCGCTGTAGTGGGGGATAGGTGTCAGGGCATGGTAGGATGGGCCTTTTGCATAGTGTATGGTATTCCCGGAGAGGTTTGTGTGTCGGGTTTGATCGGAGCCGTTGGATCATGTAGATCAATGGCCACGATGGACGCGAGAGTTGCGAAATAGGGCGGGGAGAACATAAAGGAGAAGGGAAATGGGCCTAGAGTAGGGCGTCGGTTATATGGTGGAAGGGGCTAGGGCTAAAACCCCAAAGGGGCTTAAAGCCCAAATTTTATGAAAGGCCAGATATAGGCTTTAAAAGGAGGGTTTTTTAGCTTTTTAAAGCTTCCGATAGGCAAAAGAGGTTCTTAAACCATTACAAAGGGTCTTTTAATGATTTAAAGAGGGGTTTTTAGGGAAAATGAGGATTTTTAGTGAAGGAAAAAGTGGGGCTTTTAGAGGAAAATGTGGATAAATTAGGGGAAAATAGGGCTATGAAATGATGAAAAATGGGGCTACTTTAAAAAATAGTTTTGAAGGGAAAAGTAGATTTCTTTGTGGATTTTCAAAGGGGACAACAAGATTTTGAAGGTTTTTAAGTGAAAATGCCAAGGACATGGACCTTTTGAGCCAAGGATCACAAAGAGGCTTCAATAAGTCACAAATTTTGCATGAAATCTGTTTCTTAAAGACTAAAGACTTGTTTTAGCCATCATTTGCTGCAACAAAATTTACTGATGGCTAACAGTGGCTCCACTTGGGGATGACAGCTCTTTGGAGGTGTCAAGAACTTCAAAAATTGATCTCTGGGATACAGCTCTATGTCTTATCCATTGACAACCTTTTCCTTCTTTGATCATGTGGCTTTAAAAAATAATCAGTATTTTATATCAGCAAAATAAATTTCTCCCAAACATTGTACCTACACAGCCTTCTTTTCCTAACATTTTTTCTTGATAAGGTGCATTTGGACTTGCAGACCTTTGACATCATCATTTTATTCTTTTGAAAGCAGGAAAAAATAATCTAAGTCTACCCTTATTTCTTCCATGAGTTAAGATTAGACTGTTGAACTCATACATTCTCTACTTAAGGTACTATCTGCCAGGATTAGACTGTCTGGCAGATTTTATTCTCTATTTCTAAAACAGAAATTTAAAGACAGCCAAACTAGGGTTAAGCAGTCTAATTTTCTATGGGACTATGGCATAAAAACAAGCTGCACATAGACTTCATTTGCAGAAATTTAAAACAAAACTATGAAGGCTTAAGATCTGAAAAATAAACAACGTCCTTCATGCTTTCTTTAAGCTCTGGTTTTGGTATTTTAAGAGTTGTCTTCTTCTTTTCTTGATTTATATTTTGAGCATATTAGAACCAATTCTATACCAATCTTTACAAGTTTCAGATTTGAGCTTGTTTGAACCACTGTTTTTCTATCCTAATCTAATTTGTTAGGTAAACATGACTCAGGGTAGAGTCAATGTTGACTAGGGTAAATAGTAGTGGTTTTGGGGCACATGGTTTTGTGCACCGATGGTTTTGGCCCACGGTATTGCATGTAATGGAGCCTATAAAAAGGCTGGAAAGACTTCATTGTAAGGCAAGGCCTAGAGGTGAGCGGTGAAGGCTCACTTGGCCGGATTGGTCAGGATTTTTGCCAATGCTTAATGAAATTTCATTGGTTGGGTTTTGCCCCGGATTTGGGGTTTTCCCGGATAAAAAATTGTGTTTATGTTTATGATTTGTTGCTGGGTTATTTATATTTATTTCTCTCATTAAAGTTGTTTATTATTCCTGCGGTAAATTTCTTAACAAATGGTATCATAGCCATTTGGCTTCAGAGGGACGCTTCTATTGCCAAGGGTTTATGGCCTGATGGTTCAAGGAGATTTCGGTGGCTAAGGGTTCTACAAGAGCGGTTCAAGGAGATTTCGATGGCTAGGGGTTCCACAAGAGCAATAAGCTTGCTCAGTATTGAGTGGCCAAGCCACCTAAAACTAGAAAAGAAAAACAAAAATTTGATTGTGGTTTATGTTGACAGAGAGATCCAAGTATTGTAAAAAAAAAAAGTCAAGGTGTGAAGTCACGGATGCATGTTGTTACTTGATGTTACTGGAGGACCATGGTGTGATCGATGGATGTAGTTATCACTTATCTATGCGGATCCGAGTACTTGAATAAACTACCTTTGTCGGTCCTGCGAATATCATGGAAATTGATTGTGTATTACAAGGTTTATAAACTTGTGCATAATTTTAAAGCTGCGATGGAGTTTCCATGGATGAGCTGGAGAGAGGAATTGAAGCCTGATGGTGGGTGGATTAATGTGAGTGATGCGTTGGCTGGACGAACAGATCGATGAGAATTATGACAAGAGAGAGTAATGAAGAGAACATCAGTGGTCGAGGTTGGAGTCGAAGCAATGGTGAGGACAACGCTGCTGTAGGCGGAGGACAGAGCCGTGACAGAGGACGTGGACAGGGCAGGGGTCGAAGCTTCGGTGGTCGTGGTGGTGGACGCTTCGGTGGAGGCGGCGACAGCAATGGCTACGATGACAATGGACATGACTGCCCTCCCCGTCAACAGTTCGAAGACACAAATACCTTCACATATAAAGATATTGTTGATGTGTCACTCATTGAGGAAAGAGTCATGATGCTCATCCAAGGATTAGATTTGTTGAGTCGATCTATGTTCTCTCGCTGTGAAAAGGTATATCTCCAAGTTCGAAGTGGCGTAGCTTATGCTAGTCCTGAAAGTTTTTTCCATCTGATCGTTCCACCAAGAATTGGCCGAGAGTAAGATGGAGAACGTGAACGTTCAGATCTGTGCCACAAAAATTAATGTCAGGACATATATGCGATAGTAATATGAGTGGTGGAGTGTGGTGTCAGTAGCAGCAAGGAATTAAATGCTCATCTATGTTTCCGAAGGAATGGAGCATGATGAAAATGATGTGTGAGGAAAAGGATCTTGCTCGGATGCAACAATAATTCAGTGTCAGATCATGTTTTTTTAAATCGTGCCAAGAATGGCTTGTGGAAGGTTCAACACAAGAAATGAACAACATGGAAAATGGGCTAGGGTATATCCATGAAAGATGAAACCATAAGGAGAGAATATGTGCTAGAATAACAAGCCATTAGCTGCGAGAGAAAAGTGTTTGACCGAATGTGTCAATCAAATGTTTTGAATGAGAGAGGATATTTGGAGGAGGATTAATTAAAAATTGATGAACCATGTATTTGAAGAGAATTCCTAGAAAACTGACGGTTACAGAGGTTGGTGACCCATGTAATCCGGTAGATGGGTTCTTTTTATATGGACATTGATTTCATATCTACAAAGAGCAACAATGAAACAAAAAAAATTATTATTATTATAATGGAGTTAATTTTTACATGTAAATGGGCATACTGCTGTAAGACCTGGCATGGCATGTGTACCCCTGGGTAATCATTGGTAAATTCTGGGTTAGACCTAGGTGATAGGGGGGATGTCAAATTAACAATTACCTTGGGTAAAAATTTGAGGGGGGAAGAGTTAGAGCGAGCGGGGTTGTATCACTTAGTAGGTTTGGTTGGATTTAGTCAATAATCCCCAAGTCAAGTTTAAGGGGGGAATTGTTAGGTAAACATGACTCGGGGTAGAGTCAATGTTGACTAGGGTAAATAGTAGTGGTTTTGGGGCACATGGTTTTGTGCACCCATGGTTTTGGCCCACGGTATTGCATGTAATGGAGCCTATAAAAAGGCTGGAACGACTTCATTGTAAGGCAAGGCCTAGAGGTGAGCGGTGAAGGCTCACTTGGCCGGATTGGTCAGGATTTTGGCCAATGCTTAGTGAAATTTCATTGGTTGGGTTTTGCCCCGGATTTGGGGTTTTCTCGGATAAAAAAAAGTGTTTATGTTTATGATTTGCTGCTGGGTTATTTATATTTATTTCTCTCATTAAAGTTGTTTATTATTCCTGCGGTAAATTTCTTAACATAATCTATTGATAAGCCAAGATTAAATCGTTTGACAGATCTTCTTCACTAACCTATCAACAGTAAATTGAAATCTATCTTAGTCATGATTAGGCTGTATGACTAAATAGCAGTGTTGTTTTTGGTAGTGGCATTTAATCTTGCACACTTTCATAATTTCTCTTCTAGGTATAGGGTTGTACCTTTCTTGTTTTATTTCTGCCCTCTTTTTCTTTTTCTATTGTTTTTGTAGTTTTCTTTCTTTAAATTGAAAAACAATGTTATATACAATGAATAAAAAGCCTTGAAATTAAAAGTATCAGTCAACAGAAATAATGTTTGAGAACCCTGCCATTAACAGGACCTCCAAAGTACTCAGCTCCATTCAACTCTTGCAGAAAAAATGCATTGTTTCCAATAGCAGATTCGATAAGATAAGGGCCTTGCCATAAGTTATCAAATTTTCCATGTTTGCCCTTATCTTCTCTTCTTGAATCCCATTTCAAAACTTTATCACCAATCTTGAAATCACTTTCCTTGTTTCTTTTGTCAAACAGCTTCTTGATGTTTTCTTGTAGTTGTTGTGCTCTGATGTATACTTCCTCTCTGGTTTGCTGTAAATGTATAGTCTGGTTTATTATTCTCATTACATCATCATCTTCAGACTATACTTCCTGGATCAGCTTCATTACTGGCACTCTTAAACTGGTTGGAAATATTGCATCAGTTCCATAAACTAGCTGATATGGAGACATTCCAATGGATTTTTTAATGGTTAGTTTGTCTGCCCATAGAGCATGTACTAGCTTATTGTGCCATTATTTCTTGTTATCTTCCAACAAATTTTTGATAATGTTTACCAAACTCTTATTTGAGGATTCTGCCAACCCTTTCCCTTGAGGGTAATAAGTTGTGGAATGACTCAATATGATCTGATACTTGTGACAGAATTCTACCATCTTTTTAGACCCAAATGCAACAGCATTATCAGTTATGATCTTTCTAGGACAGCCAAATCTGGATAATATATGGTTTTCAAGAAATCAAATGATGACTGAGTCTGTGGCATTCTTAGAGGGGATGGCTTCTATCCACTTGGTAAAATAGTCTGTTACTATGAGAATCCATTTATGTTGCGTAGATGAGGGAGGATGGACTTCCCCAATGAAGTCTAGACCCCACTGCTGAAAATGAGCTTCAATAGTGATTGGTTGCAGAGGTAAGGGAAGCAACTTTTTTTTACCTTCAAAGATTTGGCATTTGTGACAGGCAATAATCATTTTATGGACATCTTGAAATAGGGTGGGCCAGTAATAGCTAACTCTAAGGATTTTTTTAGTAGTTGATTTCTAGTAGAGGTGGCCTCCACATTCTCTTTCATGAAACTCATGCTTGATCTTATCTGCATCATTCTCAGGCAAATATTTAAGCAATAATCCACTAGCATTTTTCCAATATAAATATTTATTCAAAATGCAGTAATTTATAGCTTTCAATTTTAAGAATCTTGCCTTTGTTTTAGACAAACCAGGAGGGACATTAAGATTGAGAAAAATATACAAAATATCAGCATACCAAGATGAATTCAGAAAATAATCTTCAATTATTGGAGTTGAAAACTCCTCCTGTTCATCTAATGCATTAAACATGTTTATATCAAGAGCATGGAAGTTGGATTCAGCCATAAGTTTTGCTAGTCATTTACCTTTTATGATCTTAGTGGGTTTGATTTCTAAGTCATACTCTAAAATTACAGAAATCCACTTTCCTCTTTCACCATCTGGATCTTGGGTCAATATGTCTTTTACAACCGAATGAGGCACAAATGCTACTATGTGGGAGTGTAAAATGTAAACTCTGAAGTCTTTTAAGGCTTTGACCAAGGAAAAGACTTGTTTTTCCATTATGTTTTACTTCAAAGGTGCATCCCTTAATGCCTTGCTAAAAATGCAATAGGTTGCTCTTGTCCATTCAAGTTTTTTTGTAATAGGACAGCAGCTACTGTGTGTTTTGATGCAAATGAAAAAATGAAGAAATATTTTGGAAAATTGGGACTGATAAGAACTGGTGTTTTGGTGAGTGCTTGTTTTACCAGTTCAAATGATTTCTTTTCTTCTAAGGTCTATTTGACTCCCTCTTCTTTCTTCAGCATGTTTGTTATGTTTCTAAGGAGTTCAGCTAAATTGGGTATGAACTTTCTCAAGAAATTAATCTTTCCAATGAAATATTGAAGTTCCTTGATGTTTCTACGATGGTTGATTTGCAATATGCCATCAATCCTCTTTGCGTCTATCCTTATTCCTTCTTCTGATATGATATGCCCAAGAATTTTACCTTCTCGAAGACCAAACAATGTTTTCTTTGGATTTAAGGACAGTCCAAATTTTCTGCACTTTTCAAAGACCTTTCTCAAGTGTATTAGGTGTTCTTCATGTGTTTTAGAATAAACAGTTATATCATCAAGGTAAATCATAATTAAGTAACATATTTCTTCTGAAAATGAAATATCCATTGCTCTCTGAAAGGTGGCACCAGCATTCATTAAACCGAAGGGCATTTTCAAATACATGAAAGTACCCCAAGGTGTAGTAAAGGCTATTTTAAGTTGATCATCAGGATGTACCAAAATTTGATTGTACCCTGAGAAGCCATCTAGCAATGAAATTATTCTAGAACTAACTACCCTCTGTAAGATATGATCCATTTTGGGTAAGGGATAATTGTCATTTAATGAGGCTTTGTTTAAGTTTCTAAAATCAATGCAAAGCCTTATTTCTCCTGTTTTCTTCCTAACAGATACAAGATTAGACACCCACTCTAAGTATCTTACAGGGAGTATAATTCCAGCATCATACATTTTCCTAATTTCTTTCTCTACCAGAGGTAATTGAACAGGGTTGATTCTGCACAATTTTTGTTTAAAAGGTGTCTGGTTTTCGTTCAGGGGTATCTTATGCTGAATTATTTCTGTATCATATGATTTCAGATCTTCATAGCTCCATGCAAAAACATCAGAAAATTATTTAAACAACTTAATATATTTCAGTTTGATATGAGCTGGCAGTGTTTTAGATAGTTTGATCATTTTGGGCTTTTCCTCACTACCTATGTTGCATTCTTCCACTTCAGTTTCTATGGGTTCCAGTTTTAGCTTCTTAGCAGCATCATTCAAATCAAATATCTCCTCTAAAGGGACCAGCCCTTTTGGCAAGCTTTGGTCTTTATATTGCAGCACTTCTAAGTCTTCATCTTCTAAATCTATGCTAATTTCTATTATCTATTTGGGTTCATTTGTTAACTGATTTATTTCTGTAATCTCTAGAGACTTTTCTTCTTTAGTAAGTGGGTTTTCTTCAGTAGGACAGTCTTCATCATACTCTGAATCTGAGTTTGATGTTTCAAATTCATTGTTGGACTATAGGAAGTCTTCTATTTTTTTATCTCCATCAAAAACTTGCCAGTATTTTTCATTATCTGGGTCATTTGGTCTAAATTTGACTTGGGTGGTGCATTGCTTGGTTTCATAAGGTGTTAGACAAGTTCTAGCAGTAAAGGCTAAACTATTGGCAAGGACATTTTTGTTTCTTGGGATAAAGATAAGTTGGAATTCATCAAATGTTTTTAACAAGTCCATGGCATCATCTCTATAGGCTCTAAGTCTGGGATGTTTAGCACTGTACTCCCCATTTACTTGCCTAATTATCAACTCTGAATTTCCATGGAATTTTATTCTTTTGGCCCCTAGTTTTTTCAATAAATCTAGGCCTAAAAGGAGAGCCTCATACTCTGCTATGTTATTTGTACATTGAAAGTTTAATCTGTAGGAATGCCCTTCAACATGATTGTTCTCAGTGTTTTGTATCCATATGCTTGCTCCTGCATCATTTTCAGTGCAAGATCCATCAAAATTCATGCTCCAAAGAGGATTGTTTTCAGATTTGAGATTTATTTCATTGTTGTCCTATATGTCTTTTTCATTATTTTGTTCTGTACAAGAGTCTGCACTACATTTTTCTGAGTTTTGTTCCTCAAATTTTTCAATGTTTTGAGGTGTTACTTCTTGATTTTCATGATCTGGATTATGCTTATGACTATTCTGAATCTCAAGACCTCTACTTTGCTTGCTGTAAATTTCTAAATTAACGAACTGTTTTTTAATTTCCTCTTTATTTTTCCCTTTATTAATTTCTGCAACTATGTTTGCATGTGAACTGATTAAAGCAGTTGATGGTTTTTCATTGACTAACTCTCTCTCTTTAGGAATATCATCATTGAAAAGAATGAAAGAGTCAAGGTCAGTGTGTATGGAGTAAAGAGGAGAGTTTTTCGGTCTTTCTTGGCTACTCACCATGTATTTCATGTGTGTTTCCCTATAGAGTCTTCTAGGTTGACTGAAGACAGGGATGGTGGCATAAGTCATATCCATCTACATAGTACCTTGTAACTTAGCATGCCATGACCTTGAAAGAAGCATGCCATATTTGGGGGGTATATCAGCCACTACAATTTCCATCACTAAACTCTTGGCTAGAATTTGGGCTAAGTTAACAAACATATCTTTTATTAAGCCTAAGCATCTCACCCTACTTGAATCAAAGGAATATAAATCTTTGTAGGGTCTAGTTACCTCTAAGCCTAATCTTTCCATTATTACCTTGGGCATGAGGTTGTGTGATGCTCCTGAATCAAGCATGGCATTGTGTAAAATATTATCATGGATGTTCAAACTGATGTAGAATGGAGGGGTAGTTCCTTCTTGAAATTTTCCTTCAATTTTTGGTCCAAATATGAGCTCTGGGGTATCATCATTTAAGTTGACAGTGTCATGAACATATTCTATGTTCAAAGCCTTCAAAATTTGAACTCTATATACATTTTTAGTGACTAACTCAGTAAGTGGGACAGAGATTTTGATTTTGGATATTTCATTCTCTAGGCTAAAAGGAATCTGATTTTTTAAAATGTTTGATTCAGCCTTGTTAGTCACTCCTTGTTCAGCAAAATCAACTTGCTGATTTTTAGTATTTACAGCAGTTAAAATAGTTTTTTCAGGAGCATTAGCTGAAGTGCTAGTGCTGCTGGGGTTAACACTCTGTCTTTCATTGGCTTGGGTGTTTTTCCCTTTTTTTGGATCAGAATTTACAGCAACTGTTTTATGAATTTCGGTTGTCTTTTTGGAAACATTTTCAGGGCTGTTTTTAGCAGATTTATCAGTGGTTTTTCTCCTAGGAGTTTCTTGATTCTTTTTACTTCTCAGGTCATATTTTTTAGGTGATCCTATGATGGCATTTTCAGAGTATTGTTCATAATAATAAGTTTCTGGTCTTCTGTCATCATAAGATGTATATAGACCTTGTTTTCTTTCATGGAGGAAATTAGAATCCTCATTGCTTACTCCCGGCATGTTTATGATGTCATCCTCTGTTTGTTCATTGGTTTCTTCATCCTCATTCACATAGTTTTCTTGGAAAGGAAGTTTGATATGTTGATCATCCTCTCTTTGTCTGTTTTGAGATTGATTTCTCCTAAAGTTCTGATTCTAATTTTGAGATTGATTTCTGTTTTGGGAGGCTGATTGATTTTCTCTAGATTTTGCTTTCAAGTATGCTTATCTTCTTCATCATTTCCTCCATCATTCTCTCCATTTTTGAACTAGATGGGGAAGGTGCAGTTTCCTCCCTAAATGATAATTTCTTTTCATTCTTCATCCTAGCTCTTTTCTCAATCAGATTTACTTCTACAACAAGAGCTCCTTTCTGCATGTTTTCTAAATCAAGGGATCTCTTTCTCTTAGCTGATATGTCATTTCAGGATCAAATCCTTCAGGAAATTTGGCCAAATCTGATCCTTGTGGAGGTTTCAAATCTGGGGGTAATGCATTATAAACACTATTGAATTTAATGCAATAATTTTGAACACTTTCCCCAGTGTTTCTTTTGAGGTTGTTGTAATTTGACGGTATTTGGAGAGGGTTTTTTCTGACTTCCCATTTGTTTAGGAATGAATGATAGAGAGCTTGGAGGTCATTAATACTATGAGGGGTTAAGCTTTTGAACCACTTTCTTGCTTCTCCCCCTAAGCTTTAAGAAAACAATCTGAGTTTGACAGTTTCATCATCAATCTCGTTTCTATCAAAATAGTCATTCATCTTGTCCACATGTTGTGAAGTAGTAATTGAACCATTGGCATCATACAATGGAATCTTGGACTGATAGTCCTGTGGCAGATTGACTAAAGGTAAAGGAAGGACTAGGGGAGCATACCATGTTTCCATTTGTGGAAAAAATGGGGGGTTTACAGGTGGAGGATGCAAGATAGGAGGCGGTTGATGGAATGGAGTAGTTTGAATAGTGGGAGTATGGATAACAGAAGTGGATGGACCAGCAAGAGACTGTTGAGTTGATCTAGGATGAGAAAACCCAAAGTTATGAATGAAATGAAGATCGGGTGGAGTGGTTTCTCTACTACCAAGATATTCACCACTATGAAGGGGTGAGTGTGGAGACTCAAATTCTATCTGATCTATATCATCAAGTGACCTAGTTCTAAATGGGTTTCTTAATTCAACTTGTGAATATTGTAGAGATGTAAGGTTTTCAGGAACAGAAATAGCTCTATGAATTGGTTTGACAACAGTTGAAGTCTTAGACTTAGGAGATTTCCTAAGTATACTTTCTGGATTATCAACTGTCTTAGGAGGATTTGGGTCAGGATAGGCTCTAGTATAAATTCTTCTAGAAGCCACAATGTTGTGTTTTCAGACCCAAATGATAAGAAAATTTTAACCAAGTATGACAATCTTTAGTAGGCTAACTGATCTTTAACAAGAAAACTTAATCCTCAAAGTTTCCTTAACTGAGTTTGTATGATGTTATGATAGAAATGGGTTTCCCAGTGGATTATTTAGGTCTATTCATGAATGTGGAGTCACCAGGTGGAAATTTTTAGCTTTTTAGAAGGTAAAATGTTTTATGGTCCACCACCACTAATAGGTTTGAATACCAATCTAAAATGTTTTTGGGTTTTCTGAGTTTTTTATAGTCTTGTGGGTTATGAGAGTGTCCTATATCTATTTCAACACTTAGCTACAGTGATGAGACAAACAGAGTTTACTCTGTGGCTTACTTAGTTGGTTTCTCCAAGGTTTGACAAGGGTCTGTTAGAATCCTAAGAAGTACCTAGATTTCCACTGATTCAGACAAGTCCTATCATGATCACCAATACGCTTGGTAGTGCCTGAAGAAATTTGATTTCACTTAAGTGAATACTGAGTATTTTGTTTTAAGGATTTTTACTCAGAAACTCCCCAATATGGTCGCCACTCTATTAGGCCTCTGTAGTTTGCAAGATTGGCAAGTACAAACGCTGCAGAGCCTACATCAAAACAACATTGGAATCTGAGGATCTAGCCATCCTAGATTCAGAGAGGGATCTCTCTGTATATGTGTTTTCAAAGATATGATCTTTAAGGCTTATAATATGATATTAGGCTAGTTATAAAGTACAAGGGTTTTGTTTGTTTTGGTTGGGATGAACCTCATCAAAATAAAGGAAGTCTTATGAGGGGTAAAGGTGTAAGTAGGTTGAAAATGGTTCAGCTGATAAGATAAGCAAGAAACAGCTTCAATCCATTGGGCTATGGAGTCATAAATGATTTAATTGCACAGCAAGTTTCAAGAGTGGTACATGGGGAAAGTCATCTATGTCAAAAGATCTCTTTAAGTTGATTTTATGGAATGAAACAATAAGAGTGTTGTGAAAGAAACAAACACACAAGAAAAACAAAGGGAAGCCAAGGATCAGGTAA
This sequence comes from Pinus albicaulis, assembly GCA_034641835.2. Classification (NCBI taxonomy): domain Eukaryota; kingdom Viridiplantae; phylum Streptophyta; class Pinopsida; order Pinales; family Pinaceae; genus Pinus; species Pinus albicaulis. The sequence goes on from CM076572.1 coordinate 984,334,296, forward strand.
GTACTTCTAAACTAGCCTGCTTTTGACATGCACTTAATGGAAAGACACAAAAGAAACCTAAGATCAGGTAAGTACTTTTAAACTAGTCTGATTTTGATATACTTTCAAGAGAAAACATTAAAAAACAAAGAATAGCTTAAGATCAAGGAAAGACTTTTAACTTAGCCTGCTTTCAGCATATTCTCAAAGGAAAACACTCATGATAAACATAAAAAGTAGTCTAAGATCAGGTAAGCAATTTTAAACTAGCCTACTTTCAACATACTCTTAAGGGAACTTTTCAAAGCAACTGTTGGCAATAAACTAGAGGACAGGGCTAACCATAAACTTCTCTAGCTCAACTTTAATAAGCAGACTTTTCAAGAACATTCAAAGACAATATCTCAAGTTGTATTCAGCAAACATGGGCTTACCAACACTTCACTGGTTATACTCTATTGAATTACCTTCAAAACACATTTAGAAGAAAATATAAAGGATAAATATTTATCAATGAGATTTAGGGTACTTTCAGAAGTAAATCCTAATCTATGTTTATTGTTCTTTATCAGGGAAAAGTGGACAGAATGAAAACATAAAGAAAATAAAAATTACAGTGAGAAACACATCACCATTTACATAGAACAAGATCCCATAAACCAACTATTGTATTTGATGTTCAAACCAATTACAATCTTCCAGTCTAGTGGGTCTTTACAGCTTCAAACTTCTCATCTTAGCCTATCTTTCTTCTATTACAATACAAAGCTTCAGTAGCCTCAAAATCTATTTACAATTAAAGAACATTCAAAGACCAACCTCTATACTGTCTTCTATAGAAGTATTTATAGAAGAATGAGGAGGTGGAGTGTAAGAAGGGTTCATTTGTTCAATTAATACAGACTAATGGTTTCTCGACCTTTGGGAGGCCTAAGGGGGAAGATTTCAAATGTTCATCTCTTTTTTAATACTCTTTACATTAAAGTTCATCACCTTTAGTCATTTTTGTTGACTTTGAGGGCCTTTGGTAGGTTGGTAGTTAATTTTGAGCTGTATTTTAAAAATTTCCCTGACTATGCAATTAATATGCACTTTGTTAGATGAAATCAGTTGGCAGGTGGTATTTTGAGGAGTTATAGCCTCTTATGATGTGGCATTTGGAGGCTCCTTTACTGATTTGTGTTGATTTGGAACTTTAAACTTCAATAAGGCCTTTGATATTGCTTTTGTGCCTTATAATCACTTTCAGAGTCTTTAAACCTTATATGTTGACTGTGTTTACTGTTTTGGGCTTTGTCATCTGCCTTTTACCTTTTCCTGCCTCCCTTAAATATAGGTCTAAACAGTTAATCCTCGGCTTTGGAATTTTAATCTTTGATATTGTGTATAAGCCCTCAAACTGCATGATTAAACCTTTTAATCCACTATATTTATTCTTTAGCCTCTAATATTCAAGCTTTGTCTTCACCATTCTTTTTCTTTGCTATGTGCAGGTGATTTTTTGGTGCGATGGAGGGTTTAATGTTATGATCAACGCTTACACAGCACCGAATAAACCGTGTAATAAACCCCGGAAGCCTCTAATCTGCATTGTTGGAGTTTCAGGGGTCATGATCTTAGGCCCTGTCTCTTTATGAACCGTAGGGGGCTTTCGGCCACAAAAACTATTGTCAAAAACCTACAAAAACCACAAAAAGCATTACATAAAATCCTGCGGGTTGGAAAACTGCTTACAGAGGCTAATAGAGAGCGGGAGGAGTAGTGCAGAGGGGGGGAATATGCAGGTGGAAGAGGTCTCATGAAGAAAATAGGCGAAAATCCGGTTTTAAATGGATTTTGGCACGAATTCGGGCAAAAGTGGTTTTCGAAATACCACGGGTGGTTTTCACACGACCCTCGGGTGGTAATTGGTTTCACCCAAAGGGAACACGATCCAATTGTATCGCGCCATGTGGATTTTTCAATACCGCTAGTATCACATGATTTTGGAGTGTTAAACTCCAGACAGCATAATCGCGCGATATGCGATGACAACCGTCGGATGAGGGGGATGAGATCTGACGGTGCAGACCGAGCGCGACGGAAAGTTGCACGATGGGCACTGTAGTGGTGGAAAAGTGTTGGGGCATGATAGGATGGGCCTTTTTCATAGTGGATGGTAGGCCCGACGAAGTTTGTGTGTCGGGTTTGATCGGGGTCGTTGGATCATATAGATCAGCAGCCACAATGGACGCAGGAGTTCTGAAATAGGGTAGGGAGAAAATAAAGGAGAAGGGAAAGGGGCCTAGAGCAGGGCGTCGGTTATATGGTGGAAGGGGCTAGGGCTAAAACCCTAAGGGGCTTAAAGCCAAAATTTTATGAAAGGGAGGATATAAGCTTTAAAAAGAGGGTATTTTAGCTTTTTAAATCTTCCGATAGGCAAAAGAGGTTCTTAAACCATTACAAAGGGTTTTTTAATGATTTAAAGAGGGGTTTCTAGGGAAAATGAGGATTTTTAGTGAAGGAAAAAGTGGGGTTTTTAGAGGAAAATGTGGATAAATTAGGGGAAAAGAGGGCTATGAAATGATGAAAAATGGGGTTGCTTTAGAAAACAGTTTTGAAGGGAAAAGTAGATTTCTCGATGGATTTTCGAAGGGGACAGCAGGCCTTTGAAGGTTTTTAAGTGAAAATGCCAAGGGCATGGACCTTTTGAGCCATGGATCACAAAGAGGCTTCACGAAGTCACAAATTTTGCATGAAATCTGTTTCTTGAAGACTAAAAACTTGTTTTAGCCATCATTTGCTGCAAAAAATTTTACTGATGGCTAACATCTCCTTCATGAATCTAATTGAAGAGATAGCTGAAAAAGTTACGATAGAGAAGAGAAGAAATCATAGCTTCAGGAGAATAGTGTAGAGTGTGATTGCTTGTGTGTGTTGAGAACATAGTGAGATGTTGGACCTTTGTTCATGAGGGTGTTGAAAACGTGATTGGATACAGACCTGCCGAAGGAGAGCCTCAACATCAAGGCTTGGTTGTAAACTCCCCTTGTCTTTATCATAATAAAATGCATCCGATGTTTATCTTCCACTCTTGTTTACATTTATAATGAGATTTCTAGCATTCCTTGATCAGTTAGATAGGTTGTAATTGTTTTATGTTTGTCGTGGTTTTACGCTTGTCGTGGTGTCTTGATTGTCTGTACAGGTAATCAAATGTTGGTAGTAGCGTGTATTTAGTTTGCGAAGAGCAACGGATCAAGAGGTTTCGACGAAAGACAACAACATAGCATCAGAACAGGGTAGACCATCTTATGTTATTTGAATTTCATTTAAAATCTAGGAAGGTAGATGTTAGTATGTTCCCATAGTTTCTAGACCCACCCTAGGGCTAGAGGGATCACCTATGTCCACAGAGGGGATTTACCTAGACAACAGTATGATGAGCCTCATACCCTTGTGAAATTCATTGGGAACCTGAAGCATTGCTATGAACATTCAAAGCGCAAGAATGAGTCTCATAAAGAATGGAAAGGGAAGGACAAAGGTAAAGGTAAATGGAAACTAAAAAGAGAAAGGCCTTATAATGCAGAAGAGAAAGAAACCATGGCACCACAAAATATGTTTAATGTAGGTGAACATGGACATAGGCCACAACAAAAACATAGATCACAACAGCAACAGGGAGGTAATGGTACAAGATGGTTGGAGTGTTGGACATGCGGTGAGGAGCATCTTAAGAGAGATTGTCCACAAAATCGGGGTGATAAGCCTAAGATATGTAGTGCACAGGAGGCACGGACTGTTGAGGATGATGGGAAGATCATTCCTTGTATTAATGCAGCAATGGACAACAAGCAGGCATATCACAGGCTTATATCATTAATATGGATGGTAAGATTTATGATCAAGTTATTTCTATCTTAATTGACCTTGGATCTAATTATAGCTATGTTAGCCCTAACTTGGTGGATGAGTTTGGTTTGATTAAGGAACTGCATGCAAAATCTTGGTTAGTGTAGCTAGCCACACGTACGAAGAAAATATTTCACCATTTGGTAAGATCTTTTACACTTGAGTTAAATGGTATTCCTACAAGTACAGTGTACTTGAACATATTCCCATTGGGTTCATACAATATTCTATTAGGTATGGATTGGTTATATTTTTAGAGGACCAAGGTATACTACTATGACAAAGCTATTGAGTTCTTGGATGGCAATGGCGAACCAAGTGTCTTACATAGAAAGAAGAAAGCCACATAAGTTAAGATGATGACAGCCGCCAAGCGCAGTCATAGGAAAGGGTGTGTATTATTTGCATTTTATATCTCTAATGAAAAAGTTAAGGAATTTGAGGATGCAGATGTGTTGAACAATTATCCAGTGTTGCAGTAGTTTCAGGATGTGTTTCCCGCAGATATTTCAGATTTTCCACCTGTTGTGCTATTCAACAACCCCCATTATTTTATCTTAGTTACCTTAGAAAATAATGGGGACCCTTTTAATTTTTTAGAGTAAAACAAATAATACGCTTAGAGTGATTCATTTAGATACAAATTGGAATCAAAGGGGGTAAAAACCTTGAATTTTTTCCTTAAAGGCACTCAAGAGGAGAAATATTGCAATATCGCAATCGCAATACTGCAATGTAACACATATGGCTCCTAAAAGCCACTGAAAACATATTGTGATGTGATATATAACAAAGCAATTTTATAAAGGGAAAAGCAATTTTTTCAAACAAATTCTATAAGGAAAATCTTACGGGACCCACTTCCGCCATGTAGGCTATCGCAAATCGCAATTCCCATTTCGCAGCTCTACTATGATGATCTTAATGTCACCCTCCATATTTTCCCGATGCGGTATACTCTATCGCATCACATTTTCACAAACATAACCATTCTTCCCTATCAACCATAATCGTCAATGCGATATACTCTATCGCATCAGACTTTCACAATGTGACCACTCTTACCCTTCATCCATTTTCGCTGATAGTGCGATTGCGATATCACAATCAACAAAACCAAGCCGATCGAAATTTTACAAATATGCACACATGAGAAACACTTCAGCATGACAAATCTGGTTTTAATGTTGGAATGAATACATGGGCACATCAACCTCAAATCTCTCCAATCACAACATCGATATTGAATTTTTACCTTTGAATAGTTTAGATTTGGTTCTAAACATGATTAGATTCAATGATTCTATCAGTAAATACTAGTGAATAAACAATTTTGAGGTGAAGATACTTTTAATTCCTTTAATTTATTAGGGATAACGGAGATTTATTATGCAACTTCTAGTATGCTTGTCATTTTCACCCTTCTACCTATTTTATTTCATTCACTACCCAACATTTATGCTATATTATTCTTGTGAGAGGATAGAGTTGTTTAGTGTTATGATGTTGATGATGTGTTGTTGAGGGCCTTGTGTATGTCGATAAAATATTTATTGTTGAATTGATGTGACAGAATACATTGGTTGGAGAGGAGTGGTATTACAGTGATGTGATTATGTTGATGTTATATTTGGGTTCTAGTATGAAAAATTTTGAAATGTGGCCCTAGATAGTTTGAGGAGGTTGTGGCCTTCAGCAAGTAATGGCTTATCATGTTAGGGGTAGTGGCTCCTTGCTAGTGGTGACCAGTTAAATTTCCATAGGGGTAGAGGCTCCTTGTTGGTGATGGAAAAATAAATTTCTATAGGGGAAGTGACTCCTTGTTGTTGGTGGTCGTCTAAATGAATGTATATTAAATTGATTGAAGAAATAAAAAAAATAAGAGCAGAGAGGCAATAGCACAATGGTTTTTCCTAGATGAGTTTTCCACCTAACATCTAGCGTCCCTATGTGATGTGATTTGCATCTCATATGCATGATTATATTAACTTTTTACTTAGATATGTTGATGATATGTTATGTAGTGTTTGATTAATTTTTTTTGCATAAACATTTTAAATATATATTTTTTGTCACTACTAATTCATTTCCAACAAGTGATATCATAGACTAGTTCCTTCTTGTGCAACTTCATGACTAGAAGGTATATCATGGACAACCAAAGGAATATTTGCAACATATGGAGTTCCTTCTCTTCATGGACCTAATTATGCACTACGGAGGGTGATATTGGAAGCATACTTCATATCTCTTGATGCGAAATTTTTTCCTTCAATAGAGTATGGTATGTAAGATGAATTTAAAGAGGAATACAAGAAGATTATTTTGAAGGGATTATCATATCATGATGTAGTTGAAGTGAGACACTGTAAGGCTGCAAAAGAGATCTTGGAAAAGCTGCAAAATATATATGGAAGAGAATGGTTTCAGGAGACATAAATTTTTTGACCGTACTACACTATTGAGGAAAAGGAGAATAATGCAGAAGACTCTTCATTTATAGTAGTAGCAGATTTAGACTCCTCCCAAGGAGATAGTGAAAGAAACCATGAGAGTAATGATGTGCCAATCATTGATATAAAGAGACAACATGAAGAAGTCAACAAATAAATTAAAAGGATGAAAAATAAACGTCAAGATCGTGAAGCTTATTGTGCATAATTAGAAGTTGAATTAGCCTCATTGAGATGTGAATTACAAAACGCTAACAATAACTATCTCAATATCAAAATCTAGAGACAAGTACCCAAATTTTAGACAAGATCCTCATTTTTCAAAAATACCCTCTTATCAAGACTGACTTAGGTTTTGAAGAAGAATCATACTCCATGAAGGAAAAGGAGAAAGAAGTCGACAACCACGTTGCAAAAGATCATAATTCCACTAGCAATACATTCAAACGAATCCCTAGGAAGCGACAACAACAAGGAAATTTAAAGAAGAAAAATAAACATTAGCATAAGAAAAGACAAACAGATCACAACCATAACAAGCAACAACACTCTAGAAGAATAGAGAAGCAACGAAGTTCTTATGTTCCGACAAATAAAAACTAAGGTATCAGATATTTTTTAATGGGTATTGTTTGTCTTGCAATAGTTTTGGACATCGAGAAATAGAATGTAAATATCTTGCAAGAAAATAGAGATTTTTGGATAACCATTGTTTCAAGTATGGAAAGCTTGGCCACAAATCATTGGCTTGCAGATATGACAGGATTAAGCCTACAAAAGGAGGAAAATATACACTGAATATAAAGAAGGCATGGAGTAGAAAATATGACTTGCAAAGAGATATTATTATTGAACCTCCAAATGAATTCAAGGAAGGACACATTGTTTTTCAGAAATATAATATACTTAGGAGGCATATATATTTTTCCTATGCACAATAAAGGATGATTTCAAGAGAATCAAAACATGATACATGTGATTCATGTAGTAAAGAGAAGAAATTTCAGCATCATGCATCTAATTATTTCCATGTCCACAAGATCAATTGGAGGTATAGAAGGAGAGTGCATGAGTTTAGGGGGAGTTTCACAAGGTTTGATGGATTTCATTTAATTTTTATTTCTCCATCCTTTTTTTTTAATAATGGTTGTGATCATAAATCTAAAAGGATTAAATATGTAGCCATTTATGCTATTAAGAGTTTGTGAAACAAGTAACTGTTGTGGTGTGTAATTCTCTCAAAAGAATAAGTTTTCATAACATTGAATATCATGCTCTTGGATCACGAAGAGATGACACATTCTCACAAGGATTTTGACATTATTCTTATGGTTTTTTTATCTGACATTGAATTAATGCATGATAACTTAGACTCCATGGAGAGATTTATGATTCCTTGAATGGAAATGTAAAAAAAAAATTACTCACATTGAACCCCTCATTCATTGTAATTCATTAGATATTCCCTTTTTTCATGATGGAAGGGTTATTGAGTATGAATGTGTGTTAGAGATTTGGTGGTTGGAATTATGTATTGTCATAGCAGGATTACTAAAAATCCCTTGTATTTTGTGTTGCTACTAAGCCCTTATGTTATATTTGGAGTGTTTCCAAGAGTCCATATATATGTGCGGGTCTTCCATGTATCCTCATGAGTCATGTATTGTCACAATATTTTCATTTTATTTTCATGAGGATGATTTATTTTGTAATTGTCTTGTATTTTGTCATGCCATGTGTTATCACCCAAAAAATTTCAAAATTTTAATTTGAAATGTGTCAAGTTTTCTTTTAGATTGGTTAGGTTGCAGAGCATGATGAAATGATAAATTTTATGATGAACATAGGTTTTAAGTTTTGTTTTAAGTTTTTATAGATGATCTCGAGTCATATAAAAAGAATAGATCTTGAGTAGATTCTTTAAATTGACCTAAAGTCTTAAATCTGGCCATCTGTCAGAAATTCTCCGAGTCTGCAACGATTTTAGTACAAAATTAACAAATTTTGTTGTTGAAACACCTAGTAATTCTATAGCAAAACTGACACTTGTCAAACTAAATGTACTATGAAAATTGTATCATTCTATAACGGTTTTCTGCATAATAATGAGTGGCTAAACTTTGAGGGTTTGTGAGGTCATTGTGTCAGAGTAGGGTCATCATTTGAAAGCTAGGCATGTTTTAGTATTAATCATAATTTTCTAAATAAATCACATATCTTTTTTCTTTTCAAATTCATCCCTCATTCCTCACACTTTCTTTCCCTCTTTGTAAGCTTCTACCAAAGCAGCTTGCTGTCATCAACATCTCCCGTAGAAATCCTTTGTCATGCCAGCCCTCCTCTACCATAATAGCTCGCTGTCATCAAAGTTTTTTCCTAAACAGATGTAAATACATAAAGAAGTCCACCACTGTAAAACAAGAAGAAATGGCTACACCAAATAAAGTTAATAAAGGACTACCATTCAACTGTTACATTTTAAGAGGGCAGTTTGGGTTATAAAAGGAAATTGTCATGAAGAGGAAAACATAAGAAGGAGGCTATGTGCTTGGATAGGAGCCTATGGATTTTTAAATTATCATGGATGACCTTAGCTTCACACAAGCTTTCATCCAGACAGGTTACATGTTTTTCTACCAGGAGCTATAAAGGGATTTTTGTGTTTCTTGGATTGTTTGAGCTGTTGGTTTCAAGAGGAATTTTCAGGAAAATGAAGATGAGTTTCAAAAATCTGAAGATTTTTTTTCTAAGAACATAACAAGGAACAAAAACCTCGTTCAATTTTCTCCCAGGTGCTACCAATTTGGAGATTTGAAGTTTCCTTTGGGACCTATTTTCAGAATTATGAATTTTTCCTGTTTTATACATGATTTTATAATGCATATTCCGAACAACTGAAGCTGGTTTTTAAAAAACCAAGAGAGGTTTTTATTATAAACATTCTTATCTACAAAAACCTCCTCCATGTTTGCAACATCTATCATGGATCGAGAGATAGGAGCTCATGAGTGCAACCTTCTTTTTCAGGAAAAACAGAGTCATTTTTATTGGTTATTGAAGTGACTAAAGGTGAAAATTTTGTTTCTTGAGGAGGGTAAGAGATATTTTTAACCAAAATTTCCTTATAAGGCTTCAAACTATCATCTCACATAGAAATGGACCTTTCCTAGGCCTAAAATCCAAATTATGTGAAGTTTTTGGGCAATTAGGCAATTCCGCAGCATGTGTTAGGCTTGAAGCCTAGTTTTTGCTACTGAATTTCTGAAGAATTATTTCGGTTTTAAATCACTTAAAATGACATGGTTAAAGAGCTTTAAGGGTTGTGTTTGATTGTTTTTTATCACTTAACACCCTCCAATGGTCAAAAATAGCAGAGGATCACCACATATCACCTTTTTTTGCTTGTGCTACGAAAGTAGTCCAAAACTCTGTTTTCACAGCAAGGTTAATTTTGGTGGAAAATTTTGGAAGAAGGAGAAAGGTAAAAATATATTTAAAGTTTTTCTCCAAGAGAATGACAGAGAGTATCAGGGAAATGTCAAAGAGTATCAGAGCAGTGGTTTTCCAAGTGGGAATATTTTGTTAAGGATACAGTTTGAAGATATCAGTTTACTGTATTGCCAAATCATCAAACTGGCAACTCTTTAATAATAGGCAGAACAACCTCACGAAGACAGTTAGAGTATTAATGTCTTGTTTATGGCCATCATGGTTTAAATACACGATCCCTTTTCGAGGATGATTTGGATCATCTTTAGTTTAAATGTAATAAATAGGTGTTTGAGTCATAGTAGGACTCTAACTCCTAATTCGAAAGTTGTCGGTCCTAGTTTTAAAAATATAGTTAGTTGTTAAATTTGGTGTCAGTAGTAGAGTTTAATAATATATCCACTTGGTAGATTGAGTGCAAAGGCTAAATGCTTATAATTAGTGAAGACTTCAATGTATCAAGGGTTGGAAAATGTTATCTGAGGAGACTACTTTTGTAAAGCTTGGGATTGGCTGATATATACAGAAGCAATTTAACTTTTCTGGACATGAGATTCTTATTTTATTTCAATGAGTTTATATCTTATCTTTGAAATGTTTCCCTTTCATAGTTGTAATGCTTATTACTCAGAATTCATAGTTAGTCATGCTCTGACTTCCTTTAAGTGTTGAACTATGGTCAAATGAGTTTTTGTGTCTTATCTTTGGAAGGTTTTCTTCAATGTTTTAATGCTTATTACTCAGAATTCATGGTTATTCATGATTTGACTTCCTTTAAGTGTTAAGATTTTATGAATCTCTTTTATTACTTCCCTTTTCAATACCTTGATGTATCATTAATCAGAATTCATGTATCACATGCTCTGTATTCCTTTAAACCTCAAGTTATTGAGATTTTCCTGAATGTGTCACTCTTTCATTGAAGTATATACAAGAAGAGATATTGTTATCTTTATCCTTGTCACTGACTCCATATCCCAATGGTAGAAATTCTCCATCTTTTCAACCTGTAAACATACAAAATCAAGACACATAGAGTTAGCCATCTATCTACATCTTTATTCAATACCATTAACCCTTGAGAGAGCCCTCTCAGGTTGAAGAGGCTAAGCATCAATCAAAATATTGGTTTGAAATAGTTGCAATAAGTTGTCTAATCAGCAACCAATCAGGTATGATTTTGGTTATAACACCATGCAAAGTTGATTAAAGTTTTAAGCATTGAAGTGTCTAAGTTTGAATCTTTCTTAGGTGGAACGTACATTAAGGACTACTACTACACGAGTTTGGAACTACTACATTTGTTGATATATGTGTGTAGGTTGATGATGATGGGTAATTTTTTGTTTCTTCTGCCTACTGACATGCTTTTCACTTGCTATTATTTAAGATTTTTTTGCTTGTTGATGCACATTTTGTTTCAAGAGAGGATGGTTGGGTTTGTATTTTAAATTCTTCACTACTGCTGATGGTCACAAAAGATGAAGTTGTCAAGAATTTTATGCCTAGAGGATGTGTTACAAAAATATAGGTTCATGAGTTTTGCTATTGATTTTAGTTGCATCTATTGACAATGATGTTATGTTGTGCTACTTTCTCTTTTTAGTTGGAGGTTATGTTGTTGTTTGCTACTAGTATGTAGATGGATTTGTGCTATGTGATGGATTGTAGGAGGATGGAAAACGGTATATTGTTGGTCATTTCTATGTGTTGATGGAGAGTTGTTCTACAGTTGATTTACAGATCCTTTTGATGTTAATTTAATGTTGATAGCTATTAATGATGCAGTTTTCTAGTGTTGACATGTGTTGCTAATGACAAGGACTGAGTGGTTGGATTTGTGAGGGTTGTGTATACTATTTTTGGTTTAAAGATGTTTATTTCTTGATGTTGATCTTGGATGCAAGGAATTTTCATGGTTTATTTTGCTAATGGTGAATTTTTAGAGAGTCTTGAGGGTTATCATGTTTTAGCCATGTATGGGATGTCGAATGCATTGTTGCAACATTATACCTTGAGTGTTATAGCCTTTTAAACTCATTATGAAGCCTTGAATCATTATTTCTTATCATTTAATGTTTTGGTTGATTGGTCTTAGTGCATACATGCATAGTGAAGCGAGTCTTCAATATTATTGCATCCATGTTTGGACTAATGGAGTCTTTGTTATAACATTGTATTTGTTATGATGCAGTCTTTTACATCCAAACGTAGCCCTATATTTTCATGTCATTGTTTGTCATGAGTGACTATGGAGTCAATAGTCACACTTGGAGTAGCTTATTTCATGTGGAAAGGAGGAAATCATAGTAGCATAAGTGTTTGCAAAACAACTTAGATGAGATATTTATAGCTCCTAGTACAACTTCGGGAGGATCATATTCCTTGAAAAAAAGGAATGATGTTGGCATGATTGGTTGTTGATTATATTTTTTTATAGGAAACTCAGAAATTTTCTCCAACCTTTGGAGTATTACCCTTTTCCATTAATGTCAAAGGGGGGGAAAGAAAGAGAGAGATGATATGGTGTTTGCAGAAGGTTTCCATCAATTCCAAAGGGGGAGCATGTTGGCATGATGGTAGGTCTGCTTGTTGGAATTGATATCAACCTGCTGATGGTGGTCCTCATTATTTGTGGTCAGTATGAAAGATCTACTAGAGATGCCTCATCATTGACTTGGTACATAGGTGTTGAATTGATGTAAAGGTGTTGATCCATGCATAGTTTCCTCATGATCCTAATTTGATAGTTTCCTCATGATCCTAATTTGATGTAAAGGTGTTTTTTTCGATTAGGCCTTCATGATCCTGACTTGATGCAGATGTGTTTGATAAAATAGTGCTTTATGATGGAATCTTGATGCTTGCAGAGGAGTTTCAATCTCTAGAGAAATTGTAGGAGGTCTTACATACATTAGAGATGCTTGCAAGTAAGTTTTTGAGCATAAAAGTGGTTGAATACAAGGTAACGAAAGTAAAGGAAGGGAATCCTACATTATAAATCAGGTTAACAGGCTTCTCACCTATGTTATAACACTCTTCCTGAAGGTAGAGGGTGTGTTATAGTCTGTAGGGTGAGAAAATGAAAAACAAACTTTGGAAAACCAATGTATTACCTATGGTAACTCAAAGCAACATCAAAGAGAGTGGTTGATTTAATCATAATTGATCATTTTCTTGGATTGATCTAGATTTTGAGGACATGACTATATATATTAAAGTGTTGGATAAAAGAGATGTTAATGGAGGAATGCATTCTCGTACTATAGACAACATACAAACCCTGTAGAGAGGGAGAGGATAGAGTGATGGATACATGATTTAGATTGCAGAGTTCATGAAAAAGATGCAAAATATGGTATCCATACAACAGGGATATATAGTACGAGAAACAAATGGTGATTACTGGGTTCGGTGGCATAGTTTATATATATATATATATATATATATATATATATATATATATTTTGGGTAGAGGATCGATGACTAACAACTTCTTGTTGCAAGTTACATGTTCAATGATTATTCTACATGTTGATTGATAGAGTATAGCCTTGTTGTGTGAGTGTGGTTGTTGTAGAAATGATTACACTTATGTTGTTGTTGTATGTTTGTATGGTTGAGTCCTTTGTAAGAGATGCCAGTGAGGTGTCTTCTTGTGAATATTGACAGTGAGGGTTTATATGATAAGAGTAGATTGTGTTTGTGAGAGGGAAGATTTGATTTATGTTATGATTTTGTTGATGTATTGTTTAGGCTCTTGTGTCTGTTGATAAAATATTTATTATTGAGTTGATGTGAAAGAAGAGTCTGGTTGGAGAGGACTGGTATTGCATTGACATGATTATGTTGACATTGTATTTTGGGTCCAAACTTAAACATTCTAAAATGTGGCCCTAGATATTTTGAGGTGGTTGTGACCTTTGGCAAGTGGCGGCTTTCCATTTTAGGGGTAGTGGATCCTTTCTAGTAGTTTCCAGCTAAATTATCATAGGGGTAGAGGCTCCATACTGTCGTGGCCAACTCAATTGCTATAGGGGTAATGGCTCCTTTCCGGTGGTGGCCTCGTAAATGAATGTAAATCAAATTGATTGAAGAAATAATAAAATAAGAGTAGAGAAACAACAACATGGTGGCTTTTCCCAGATGGGTTTTCCACCTAACATCCAATGTCCTTATGTGATGTGATTTTTGTCTCCTATGCATGATTATATTAACTGTTTACAATGGTTTGTTGACCTAGATATGTCGATGATATGCTATGTAGTGTTTGATTAATTGTTTTGACAAAAAAAAATTTAAGTTATATATTTTCTATCACTATTGATTCACCCCCCTTATATCAATAATGACCTAGTTTGCAACAATAATACCTCTAGTCCTTCTCATTCTTATATAACCTAAGGGTGCGACCTTAGCTCTGATACCACTTGTAAGATCCCTCAGTATACCTCATACAAAATACACATGATTAGAAATTTTTACCTGATCCAGGTGGATATTGGTGGCCACCCGCCTAGTCCACTTGGGCCCCCACCATTGTCTATTTCAGTTTTTTAGTTTCGGCATAACTTACTATTTTTAGCAGTTTTTCGGGTCCTGAACTTCCGGAGCCGTTTTTAGGCCCTAAACGATGTTTTTTGGGTATCGTTTTACCAGCGAATTGGATCATCCAATTTGTCCCAAAAGTTGTAGTCCTCGGATAGAGCTTTCTAATGATGTATCATGTGCGTCAAACGGAGATAGTATGCCAAAGTTACGTCCCTGGGAAGTTGAAACACCAATTTACCCAAACGGGGCCCATAGTTTTGGCGCTTCATCTCCTAGGGTTAGGTTTTTTTATGTTTAGGGTTCTCCATTGTTTCTCAATAATAAATAGGCCCTCGAGCCTCATTGTAACTCAGTTCAGAGGCCTATAGCCGCCACATCTCTTCTCAGAGATAGCTACCAGTGCCCTAGCTAGTTTTATTTCCATTCTGTCTGTAAGCAAATTTCAGTTCTTTGATATTAATGAAATGAAGTGTTATTTCCGCTGCATCTCTGTATTTATGGTTATGTGTTTATTCTGTTGCGTTCCTGCATAAATCCGGATCAGTGGTATCAGAGCGGTCTGCTTTTTCTCGATCCTTCTTTGCATGTCCCCAACGAGGTAGGGGTATAAGGAGCTAGGGCTTGATCTGGTGGAACCTTTGCAAGATCAGCCTCGCAAACCTCGACAGACGCCCATGGGGGACAAAAAGAAAGATGAGGGAGTAGGAGATCCTATCAAAATATTTCTCGAGGAGGCCCTCGAAAAACAAAGGAACGCAATGATGGATAACTTTGCTCAGATCCTTCAACGGCTGCCCACCGGCGGCGCATCTGCATCCAGTAGCCACTCTGGAGTTGCGACTCCTTTTAAGGTACAAATAAATTTTGACATTCCCATATTTGAGGGTCAAATAGACGTAGATGCCGTAGATAGATGGTTAAATATATTAGAAGGATATTTCTCTGTTCATAACTTTTCAAACCGGGAGAAGATTATTTTTGCACTCCTCAAAGCTACCCCCCATGTTAAGGACTGGTGGGAAACCTACTGTGAGAACAAGGATCAGACATAACCCTCTCTGTTCTTGGTCGTACCAACTTGGAATTCTTTTCGAGACGCTGTCAAGGAACAATACTATCCCGTGGGGAGCTATGAGGAAAAGTACATGCAATGGACCACGCTGCGACAACAAAGGGATCAAGATGTGCATGAGCTGACAAATCTGTTCCATACCCTGCGTACAAAGTTGGGTATCAAAGATTCAGAGAAACATTTGGTGCTAAAGTATCGCAGCTGTTTGCACAGATACATTCAGGAGGAAATGGAGTTCCTCGAGATCTCCTCGCTTAGTACGGCATACCGGTATGCTGCCAAGATTGAGCAGAAATTCAAACAGAAGAAGCGAGACTTTGGATCTGCGAATCAAAAGCAAGGGAAAGGTGCTTCCAAACCGCAGAACAAAGGACAGAGCCAAGGCATGGCGGCTAAAGACAACCCATCAAAGCCATAAGAAAATAACAGCACCGCAAAGCCAAAGAAGGACACAGGAAAGTGGTGTGAGTTCCATAAGAGCTCCACTCACAACACAAGTGAGTGTCGGGCCAAGCAGTCGCTAGTGGCCGAGATAAGGGCTTCTGAGTCAGATGCATGCTCTGACTCCGAATCAGAACCTGAAAAGGGGAATGAAAAAGGGAAACAGATTATTGATGCGGAGCCCAACGCCACTGTTGCCACTACAAAGGTCCAGAAGGAGGAACCGGAAGATCCAGAGGAGGAGGAACGTCTCTTCCACTCCTAGATGTGGGTAAAGGGCTCCCCTGTACAGTTCATTGTCGACAATGGGAGGCAAAAGAACCTCATTTCAGCAGACGCCGTGAAGCGGTTGGGCTTGCCGACCACAGCTCACCCACATCCATACACCATCGGGTGGCTTCACCAAGGACGAGATCTCCGCGTCACCCGGCAGTGTCGCCTTCCCTATAGCATCAAGCCCTTCACGGATGAGGTATTATGTGACGTTGCTCCTATTGATGTTTCTGATGTATTATTAGGACAACCATACTTGTGGAAGCGTCATGCTGTGTATGAGTCTCGACCTCGTGCCGTTATTATTACTTTGGGAAATAAGTTGTACAGGATACCAGAGGTACCACCTCCTACGACTATCTCTTTGGTTACTGCAAAACAATGCAGTAAGCTCATTTCCCAAACCAGAAAATTCGTTTTCCTGATGATCCGCCCCCAGGGCAAGAAGAAGACTGTGGCCACGACCTCCAGACAGGGCTCCTCTGCACAACAACAACAAATGGATAAGGTTGTGGAGGAGTACGAGGACATATTCACCTCACCCACAGGGGTTCCTCTGCACTGTTAGGTCAAGCACCCGATTGATCTGACCCCAGGTGCGCCGCTACCTAATGGACCGATCTATCGGTGCTCTGTTCTAGAGAATGATGAAATCAAGAGGCAGATTCAGGAGCTGTTGCAAAAAGGTCACATCAGACCAAGTTCATCGCCCTGTGGGAGCCCGATCGTGTTGGTATAAAAGAAGGATGGGACGTGGAGACTCTGTATTGACTATCGGGCGCTGAACAAGATCACTGTCCGAAATAGGTACCCAATCCCACGGATTGATGACCTTCTGGACCAACTCAAAGGTGAAAAATATTTCAGCAAGATCGACCTGAAGTCTGGGTATCACCAGGTACCAATTGAACCCTTCGATGTGTGGAAGACTGCCTTCAAAGCCAAGGAAGGCCTTTTCGAATGGCTGGTCATGCCTTTCGGATTGATGAATGCTCCCGCCACCTTCATGAGGATGATGGATGACATCTTGCGGCCATTCACCAACTCATTTGTAGTGGTGTACTTGGATGATATTCTGATCTTCAGCCAGACTTGGGAAGAGCACCTTCACCACATCCGACAAGTCCTCCAAACACTGCGGCAGCACAAGTTGTGTGCCAATTTGGAGAAGTGCACTTTTGGCATGACCCAGGTTCAATATCTGGGATACATTATTGATGAAAGGGGGGTGCATGTGGATCCAGCCAAGATCCAAGTCATTCGGGATTGGCCAGCCCCAACCACTATAACAGAGCTTCGCAGCTTTCTGGGTCTTGCTAATTTCTACCGTAAATTCGTGTTGGGATTCTCTCATATCACTTGGCCCTTGAGTCAAGTCACCAAAGGAGGAGCGAGAGCAAAATTCTTTTGGTCGGAACCTCAACAGAAGGCGTTCAAAGAATTGAAAAATCGCCTCTGTTCTGCCCCAGTGCTCACCTTACCAAACTTGCAGCAGCCATTTGAGATCGAGATAGATGCCTCTGACTATGCTATTGGGGCAGTTCTTACTCAACAGGGACATCCAGTGGCATATCACAGTGAGACATTGTCTGAGACAGTTCGCAAGTATCCCACCTATGACAAAGAAATGTATTCCATTGTGCAAGCCCGTCGACAATGGAAGCATTACATTTTGGGGAAGGAAACAATCATCCACACAGACCACCGGCCCCTACAGTTCATACAGACACAAGGGAAGTTGCAGAATGATCGCCATCAGAAGTGGTCCACATATCTGCAACAGTTTCATTTGAACATCAAGTACAAGAAGGGTGGCACCAATAATGTTGCAGACTGCCTCAGCCGACCACCGATCGTGGCGCTCACCACCGTGCTCAACTCTTGTGGGCACGAGACTTCTGATTGGCCGCTTCTCTATGAGAGTGACCCAGAATTCGGCCACACTTACAAGGCACTCTTGGGGGCACACAAGTTCCAAATTTTCACCTCCAAGATGCACTTTTATGTCACCTGGGACACCTTTGTGTTCCTTCAAGCGAGCGTGCCAAGATGATATGGGAAGCACACTACAGTCGAGTCGTTGGGCATTTTGGGGTCGAGAAAATAGTAGCAATCCTGCAGAAGTATTTCTATTGGCCGAACCTTCGAAAGGATGTCGAGAAGCACATCAGATCCTGCACTGCTTGTGCCATTGCCAAACCGACCATCAAGAAGCAAGGCCCATATACTCCACTACCTACCCCTAGTCGACCGTGGGAATCCATCTCCATGGATTACATGTCGGGCCTGCCTTCTACTAAGAATGGAAATGACTGTGTTTTCGTGGTTGTTGACAGATTCTCGAAGATGGCCATCATGGCGGCCTGTAAGAAGAATATCACAACAGAAGCCACTGCTAAACTCTTCTTTGAACGAGTGTGGGTGCACTTTGGGATCCCACAGTCTATCATATCAGATCGAGATAGCAGGTTCCTCAGCACATTTTGGTCCAGCCTCTGGCCAATGTTGGACACAAAGCTCACCAAGTCCACAGCTTTCCATCCCCAAACAGATGGCCAGACAGAGGTCGTCAACAGAATGATTGTACACATTCTGCGCATGTACAATTCAAAGCATCCACGCACATGGGACGAGAGCCTCCCTTATGTACACCATAGTTATAATCGGGCTCTCCACAGTTCAATCAGCCATAGCCCCTTTCAGGTGGGCTTGGGATTCCAGCCACTATGCCCCATTGACGTAGCCATGCCATTTGCAGCTGCTCAGGCCAATTCAGCTCATGTCCAGTCTGAAGTTGACAAAGCCAGTAGCTTCATCGAGCGCATTCAACACATCTACCAATAGGTTCATGATATATTGGACAGAGCCAATGCCAAGTACAAGCAACGCCATGATCAACACTGGGTGCCACACAACTTCCAGGTGGGTGACAAAGTATGGCTACATTTGCAGAAGGAGCGCCTCACTGGACCCCACCGCAAGCTTCGTCCGCTCCGATACGGGCCGTACACCATCACCAAGGCTGTAGGGAACAATGCATTCGAGCTCAGTATTCCACCATTCCTTGGTCTGCACCCAGTCTTCAATGTGGATTGCCTTCGTCCTTACTTCCCACCTCTACTAGACACCTCGGACATTGCAGAACAACTCACACCAACTGAGTTAAATCCAGACTGCATGGAACAGGCCACCACAGATTGCATCATGGACATGCAAATCAAGAACACTCGCCAGCAGAAGATCCAACTATATCGGGTTGTCAAAGCCGGCCAACTCCTGCACCAAGGAAAGTGGTTCACCAGGGACCAAGTTCAGCAGAAATTTCCTCATCTCATGGAGGAACTTAACGCAATGGGGACCATTGCTTCCTAAGGGGGGAGGAATGATCCAGGTGGATATTGGTGGCCACCCGCCTAGTCCACTTGGGCCCCCACCACTGTCTCTTTCAGTTTTTCAGTTTCGACATAACTTACTATTTTTAGCAGTTTTTCGGGTCCTGAACTTCCGGAGCCATTTTGAGGCCCTAAATGACGTTTTTTGGGTATCGTTTTACCAGTGAATTGGATCATCCAATTTGCCTCGAAAGTTGTAGTCCTCAGATAGAGCTTTCTAATGATGTATCATGTGCGTCAAACGGAGATAGTATGCCAAAGTTACGTCCCTGGGAAGTTGAAACACCAATTTACCCAAACGGGGCCCATAGTTTTGACGCTTCATCTCCTAGGGTTAGGTTTTTGGGATGTTTAGGGTTCCCCATTGTTTCTCAATAATAAATAGGCCCTCGAGCCTCATTGTAACTCATTTCAGAGGCCTGTAGCCGCCACATCTCTTCTCAGAGATAGCTACCAGCGCCCTAGCTAGTTTTATTTCCATTATGTCTGTAAGCAAATTTCAGCGCTTTGATATTAATGAAATGAAGTGTTATTTCCGCTGCATCTCTGTATTTATGGTTATATGTTTATTCTGTTGTGTTCCTGCATAAATCCGGATCATTACCAGTTTTACTAGCATGTAATATTCCCAAATGACTTACCCACGTTCCTTAACCAATAATAAAATGATATAATCATGATCATTAAGTGAAGTGACCTTAGAAACATAATAGCAGATCTCATGAAGTAATAACCATTAATGCAAGTTATTAACATAATCATTTCTATTGCACCTTTGCATCATTATGATTGTTCATTTAATCCAAATTATTAATAAAATGTTGGATGATGTAAGTTTCAAAGTCATGCAAGGTAGTGTTGTGGTAAAAACACAACCCCTCCATTTTTGACTTGTTCACTTTAAATAATGGAGACCCTTTCTATAAAATTTTGGCTAAGCACCTTTTAAAATTTTATTTAGCTGATTATCCTACGCTTTTGTTAATTTTTCATTTTCTTTGGATTCTTGTTTTGATTGCTTTATTAGAATTGATTTTTTATAAGCCTCCCATTGACACTTGTTTCGCCTCATTTGGTCAACTGATTTGAAAATGACACTCCTTTGAAGTCCCATCATTTACCTAGTCTGGGTTAAAAATGTTATTTTTATTCTTTTTATTTATTTTCGGAGTGGCTGTAGTTTAGAAAATTTCATAACTAAACTAAACATCATCAAAATAAAACCAAAATAAAAAAATAAAAAATTGATATTTAACATTAAATTTTAAACATTAATTAAATTAATTATTATAATAAAATATAATTAATTTAATTAAAATTAAAACTTAATATTAAAAAAATATATAAAAAATAAAATTTACATTGCATATCGCATAATCGCAATATCGCAATATCGGAACACATCGCAATTTTTATATAATGCACATTTGACAAACTGCGATATTGCGATAAGGCGATATGCGATGTGTTAAAAGTTTTTAATATAAAGTTTTTGTTTTCCCCTTATGCCTCCCGTACCTCCACCTCACTCACCCTCACGTCACCCTCACCTACCTCCACCTCATTCACCCTCACGTCACCCTCACCTCACACTCCACTCACCTTATCCCTCCACAAACCCATATGGCATAAGACATATGTTTTAAGAAGTTCAATGATACGTAAGACTCATAGTATTAATTTAATTTAAGAGGTAGGTAAGTACTAGTTATTATTAATGTTAGATATTAGATAAGTGAAATTTAAGTATTATAATAAAGTTTTAGTTGTAAGTTAGTAAATAGTGTTAGTTTGAATTAACTTAGTATAATTTTAAAATTAGTTTTAAAAACTTAGCATTAAGTTTATATTATAATAGTAAATAGTGTTAGTTTAAGGTAAGACTTATAACGTTAATACTAAGGTTAACATATGTTAATTAGTGGTAAATATAGAATTAATTTAATATTTAAATATTTAAAATAATTGATTTTAAACTGATTAATATTTAAAATATAATTAATTTAATTAGATTTATTATTAATTAGATTAATTTGTTTATGAAATGATTAGTTTAGTTCATAATTAACAATTAAATTAGAATTAATTATTAGATAATTAGAGTCTAATTTAGGATTAGATTTTTTAATTAAAAAATTTTGATTTTTAGCTCAGCAACAGAATTTCCAGATTTATGCCAGATTTGACTCATCAACTTTGGAAGCTCATAGAATGAGTTTTACTTGGCCAAATGAGGCCCAGGACGGCTCATTGGAAAGATAAAATCAAGGAAAACATTTCTGAGGAGGTTCCACTAATAGATTTGGTCATTAATTGGGTCAAATATCATGCAGAAAATCAAGCTCCGAATTTCTAAAGCAAAATCAATTTTCTGATTTATTTTCTGCATTTTCATTTGTCCAAGCCTCTTCTAATTGTAGATTCGCTCATCAATTATATCCTTGGCCAATTAAACCATCCTAGGCATCAATAGAGAGCTTATATTTTATTTTCAATTATTTATTTAAATAGAATTTGATTGGATTTGTTTTAAATGCCAGAAATGATATCTTGTTCTTATTGATTGCATCTTAATTTATTTTGATTTCTTTTTGCAGGAAAACAATAGAAGATATATGAAGAAAAAGACCTCAATCAATGAGAAAGCTCCAGCAATTAAAAGATTGGAATTTTTGAGCAAATAAAAGTGATTGGGCAGATTTTCTTCAACAAAATTTCATCTCAAGAATTCCTTTGCAAATATTATAAATAACAGATTGCAGAATAGAATAGGGGTTGCTCTCCTCTACAATTCCAGACTTCTAGAAGCATTTCTGTAATCGGAATTTAGAGTTGTAGATGGGGAGGAGAGAAAATTTCAGATCTGAACATTAATGAGGGTTTATTTTTTATATCTTGAATTATGCATGATGGGCAGAGTTTGCATTTCTGCAGCTCTTGTCTTGAAAGCAGAAATTCAAGTAATGTAAAGTACTGTTAGAGACCAGGATCAGAGAAGCAGATTCAATTAACTAGTATTTTTGGCATTTCTGTAACAAATATCAGTTTCATTTTTATGTTAATAAAATTGTTGTTTCATTTTATTCATGTTTTTGGAATTTTTGTTGATATGGATAATTTGTCTCAAATTGTTATGTATCTCTGCTCTTATGAATTAAACTCTAATTTCTGAGTAACCATTACTCAGAAATCTGTCTTATAACACTGATTTATTAGATAGTAATGTGTTGTGAATTTCTTCTACATGTTATTGTTTAATTATTAGTTTGATTGATATGATAATCGATATCATTTTTGTTAATTTCTTCACGAGTGTTGTTGATTTATTATTTTAGTCAAATGGTCTCAATAGAATGTGTTTTGGTACTCACAAATGTGAGCTAATTGAATTTCTTCGTTGGTTTGTCATTAATTAAAAGCCAGACATATTTTAATCCTCATTACTTAATTATCTTGCTCTTAGTTGGGTTAGATTTTCATCTACCCGATTAAGATAGGATTTAGATTAGTTTCCTTTTTCTTGCATTATAGAATAAGTTTGCAATTAAATTAAATTTACATTCTTTTAAGTCCTCTTCTCAAAAAGGCAAAATCTTAGTTGTGGTTTGGCTGAACTCAAATCAGCTTAAGGGTCATTCTCTTGCTTAATCAGCAAGAAAAATTGATCTGATATCCCTGTCTATTGGTAGTAAAGGACACATCATAAAACAATAGCGATATGGAAAAGGTAGCTGGACCTAGTTAAACCAGTCGGAGCCACTATCATAAACGGAAAATGAACTGTATTAAGGTCCGGACCGGATGGTTATCCCCTAATGTTGTAGCAGCGATTTTCGAGGCTTCAAAATTTTTGGCGCTAGAAGGAGGGCTTGAAACTTCTTGTCTGTTGGAGTCTTTTCAATTTTAACATTTTATTTAATCATAATGGCTCCTTTAAAACTTCCAATTTGGAGTTGTATCCATGGACGTGCATCTTCCAATACTCCACCCGAAGTGGTAAGACTCTTGTCTCAGGTAAAGTTTAATGGTGAGATAAATTCTTCTACTTTTAATCATGTCCTTCAATTTATTCAAAATGTTTCAAAATATGATTTTCAAGGAATTGATGAAGGCATTTTATGCATAATTTTTACTCTCACATTTGCGGCAAAAGCCAGAAACTGGTGTAGAACTCTTCTGGTTGCCTCAATTCACAACTGGGATCAATTTGTTACAATTTTCATTTGTAAATTTGACCACTATGATTATGATCAGGTATGTGATGAAATTGAATATCTTCGAAATGAAAATGAGTCTGTTAGAGATTTTAATATTCGACTTCATTTAAATTGTTTAAAAATTGATGTCAAAGATCAACCTATGAAAGAAGAATCACTAGATTGGTTTGAACATAATTATTCTCTTCTTCCTATTCCCGATCCATATGAAATTAGTTCAAGCTTTGTTCCATCCCATTCCAATATAAATGAGAATTCCAATATGGATACGCAAATAAATTGTTATGAAGAGGTTTCACAAAGCTTGGAAAATATTTCTAATCAAATGCAAGAAAACAACAACAGCAATTTTGGAGAAAGACCTGCATTGGAATCTGAAAGTTTCTCTGCATTAAATTTAGAAAATCAGATTGCAAATCAGCAAGTGCAACCAACAATCAAAGTAAATAATAGCATGCAAACTGTTGTACAAATTTCTGAATCTTTTCAGATGAACAAATGCTGAAATCAGAGCAGCAAAGCAATCTTCTTCAAAAAAGCGTGAGTACGCAAAGGAATGATTTAGAATCTGAAATTTACAATGAGCATAATGTACAAAAATTCTCAAACAGAAACATTTTTAAATACATTATTTCAGATTCACATTTTTCCCTTTATCCTGATATTTTTAATGATGGTAATTTTTCCCCTCTTGGTGTTAATGATATTTCAGAAAATACAAAGGCTGATCTAAATGAATTACCATTAAGTTTTTATCAAGATAGAGAAGCAATTAATGATCATTCTTTTGCCATTAATGAACATGAAATTCCTGTTCCTCCGTGTTTGGATATATTGGATAAGATTGAAGGGAATTCTAGATAATCTTGTGAAGTCATTTATGATAATTACTCTGACATTGAGGATGTTGATTTCTATTTTTCTCAAGAGAATCCTCATGATAAAATTCAAATAACATCTGAGAATGAGGAACATTTCAATTTAGAAATTATTCCAACTAATCCTCACTCTAAAGCAGATAATCATTTTCATGATTTCACTATTCGAGAAAATATTCCAATTTATGATTCATATCATGATCAAGCTTTCATTCCTGTTCATAATCGTAAATATCTTTCTAATTCACAAGTTGGAATTCAAAATTACTCAAATTCCATAATTCTGGCCAATCCTTGTGAAAAAAAAATTATTTCAAAACAATCTCAATTGTGCTGTAACATTAGTTGTAACAATAGTGATTTCATTTTATTTTTGTTTCCTCGATTATTTTGTATTAAATCAGATTTATTTTCAGATTTTATTTTTCAGATTTTTGATACATTACGCTGGCATGTTGAGTACTTTATTATCAAACATTCAATTGATACATTGCCCCGTTGGAAAATTGAAGTTTTATATTATAATCAAAAGCATCAAAAGCTATTTCAATTTCAATTTCAACCAATGCTAATATTTTATCAAAAGTTTCTATCTTCTCAAAGACAATATCAACAAGAGAATGTATTTTTAGAAATCTGCCAGCAATCCAATTTAATTAATAATTTTCCATTTCATTTGAAAGATTTCCATCCATTTTTCATTAATTCATTTGAAAAATATTTGGAAACTTTTTCATCATGGAAGATTTTTAATAACTTAACATTAACACATAACACTAACAGTTTCTTCCAGGCCTTTGAATTTAAAAGCTCATATCCACAATCTGGCCTGTCATCTCTTCCTGTGAACATTTCCCAATCTTTAATAGAAATCCATCCAGATTTCTATGATCCAATTGGTATTCAATTGGAAAGAAAATTCCATGAGAAGGAGATTTTAGATAAGCTTCTAACAATAGTTGTACATTCCGATTTCAGGTTTAATTTTCTTAGTTCAATTAGATTTGTATTTTTATTACTAACATTTGAATTGTACATACATGCAGGGATTAAAATGAGAAAATGGTTACACTGGAAATATGACTATACCTAGTCATTTTTCATGTATATGGTTAGAATAGGAGTAGAATTAATTTAGTTTGTTTGCTGTATATAGTTAATTTATTTTTAATAGTTCTACAGATTAAAAATAAAACAAAGCAATCAGCCATTTTCATACATGTTCAGCGAAAACATTTTCTACCAATCAGAAAATTTTAATTCTTGCTTTCTTTTTTAAAATTTCTTACAGCAATACCTCTACTCTATCTATTTTGAATAATGTCTTGATTAAATTCAATTAAGGTTGCACTTGGCATCAATCGCCTCAAAGCCACTTTTCGTAATTTCAGGATTTCCTTCTAAGATTTTCTTTTGAAATTTATATGATAAAGGTTTTGAGGATATAAAAGCTTCATGATTTCATTATCCCATGAAATGTATGACTGTCTATGATAAGCTTAATTCTGACTCAATCATTATTAGTCAGTCTAACCTTTCGTGTTAATCATATGAAGTTCATACTATCTTCCTCGAAATTTGTTAAGCCGACCTTTAGGATGTCCATTTTGCTATGTGCACATATTCAAATCTGTTTTGACATTTTTTCACAATTAGTGGCTTTATCTCATTCAGACCTTTAGTTTATTATCTGATGTTGTAATACGCATCATATTTATTTACTAAAGGCATTATTGAACAGTCAGTATAACAATACAGATTTTTCTCAAATTAATTCGGAATGAGCAGAGGTAATAAATTGTTGTTGCAATTCAAAAGATAAGCATAGTTTCAGAGTTATTTCTGGTGAATTTTATGGATTTCAGATTTCCTGAAAATGAATAAGAAGATTTTATTTAGGCTGATTGCTCACTCCGATTTAGAATAAATGATGAGATGATTTTGAACGAAGTCAAAATTTTGATAAATCGAAGGAAAAATTTGAAGATTCATGAGGTAAAAAATTACAAAGAATTTCCTTCCAGGTACGCATTCACATGTTCTTTCTCATCTATTATTAGTTTCTCTTTTACTTAGTTTATTTTTTATTTTTGTTTTGTTTTATTTGCACGATTTCATTTTTTTTCAAAACTGGAAGTAAGTAGCAAACCCATTTCAAAATTGCAAACATGTTCAAGGAAGTTTTATTTTGTGATTAATTAGAATTTGAGAAAATTTTAAATTTTTCTTTCATTGATCATATCAATTTGATTTTCATATTGTTGATACTTCAGTGAAAATATTCGCAATACTACCATCCCACTCATCTTCGTCAATCATTTTATATGATATCACAACCATTTGTAGCAAAAGATTTCATCGGAAGTACGTCTTACCATTGTTGATAACAAATTGTTTAATAAAATATCTCTGATGTGTTACCTCGCTCATATGTCATATCGCATTTCGCATATCGGAGGTTTGTAGTTGAGGCATACTTCCATTATCGTGAATTTCCTTTACCAATATTGTGATGACCACATAATTGTGGACCCGATATGAAATTCAAATCAAGTTTATAAAATATCGCGTCCATTCAATCAGAAATAATGGTAGGAGCATGTCTTTAAAAGGGTCAATGTCTCAGATCCGATATGTTATTAAATTTTCATCATAAAGTTATCGGGTCCACTCTTCATCGCATATCGGCGTATTGAGAATTGTTACATCATGTGCTTAAGTTTTCCGATCGCGATCACCAGTTAACCACGTCATTTATCACATATCGGCATCGCAAAAATCATATTGTATTACATCGGGTACTAAACATTCACCAATCGCCAATTAGCATCGCCGATAAGAAATTGCTGATATTGCAAATCGCTTCATTGCATTTTTATTTATGCTCACATCACAATTCAGAATCTGCGATGTGCATTGTGCGATGTGGGAAGAACAATGTAAATATTCCTTGATCTCCGATATAATATTTCTTCAATGATGCGATCACTCCATCTTATCGCACATCTTCTCATTGCATGTTTTCATATCGGCAATTTTCCATTTGCAATCTCTGATGTGATAGCTTCCAATGCATGTCTCTGAGCCATTAACATTTGATCGATATATGGCATAGCAACAAAGGTGAAGTCTTGCAAATTAAATTTGAAGCATGGTGAAGAAACATTTGATGCAAATCATCCAATACGGCAATGTGTTATTTTAAAAGTGAGCTTGGGTAACCACTATGGTAAGAAAGCAGCTGATGATAAATTTGCGGCATATTCAAATCATTTCGATTTCTCATATATTTCAGTTTTAAATATATAATTCCATAATTAAATATGGAATCCAAGGCATCTCTATTTTTATATTTAAATTTTATTATTTTGGATTTGGTCTTGATTCTGGACAATTTATAAAATCATGAAATTTATATAAAACTTATAATATTTTGAGAAACATTCGTTACTGCAAATTCGGATTCTCATTTTTTATGCATTTCTTTTAATTTCAATTCCCTTGAGCACCAAACATTCCATTTTTACATTTTACTGCTTGCTTTAGTGTAAATAAAATAAATAATGATTTTGGGTTATAGGATTTTGGTTATTTTGACTTCTTCATGTTTTTAATTTTAATTAAAATAAGAAGTTGACTAGTTTGGAGAAACTGATACATTTCAGGTAAGATCAAAAGCAATCATCCAATGGTAAGATTCATGTACCCACTTTCATTTATTTCCATTTCGTTACTTTAGTTTAAGTTTTGTTGTTCTAATACATAAATCTGTTTTGCAGCTCTTCATAAAAGCTTCCAATCCTCCGCCAGATCATATTTTCGAAGTCCATACTCTTCTTCTGGCTTAATTTCAAGAAGCAGCGATAATCCTCATTGAAACAGCTACGCTAGGAAGTTTATGAACCTTTAATCTGGTTCTTTAAGCATTCTTTTTTATTAGAAAATGATTAAGATGATGCTTGGAAACAAAAAGATTGATATCAGACAAAAAGTATTCATTGTGGCTGAATTTTATCATCATTGCTATCTAAAAAGCCTAAAACACTACAACCCTGCAAGGTATGATTTTTCTAAATCCCTACATAAGAAGGATTGATTACACGATTATTTCTTTCTTCATATTGTTGAGACATTGGTATAAACATTCTTGTTTCAGTTTATTTTGCGAAATTTGGATTTTCCCTTCCATTTTTAAATTTTCTTCATTTTTATTTTTTGCTGATTTCTTTCTCATTTTAGCATAAGAATTCTTTTTCCTTTGGTTTTCAGTTTTGATTTTTGTGACTTTTCCATGATTTATATGGAAGGCCTTCTTGTTACCTAACTATGGTCAGTATACATGGAGAAAAAATTGTTAATAGTCATCTATTAACTTTTTCTTAAATCTCTTAGTAAAGTTTGATTTTCTTATTATAAAGGTAGACATACTTAAGGAAGACATTACCAATTTAGAGAAGTTGACAAAGTATCATAAAATTTGGAGAAATTTCTTTTTCATCAAAATTGTAATCATTTTGAGATTTTAATATTTTATTAAGATCTTTCAAAGTTCTATTATCAGTTAAGAAAATTTATTTTTAAGCAAGTAAAGACACTTTACAGCAAAGCACCTTTTAACTCTAAAATTGTCATTCTTAACTCTTAAGGAGTCAATGATTCTCCCTGTCCCGAAGAGTCTTATTTTTCTAGAGTATAATCCAGAGATATATTTAAACTTAAAAGATAAGAGGTCTCATCATGAGCCTGCTTACCATGATCATAGGGGAAAAATAGGCTGACATTACCAACACTTCTAAACAAACCAGGGTAATGGCTTATGATTGCAAACAATTATAAGACAAGGGGTCTCATCACGAGCCAGCTTGTTCAGTCCAATTATAACCAGTGAATGGCATTGTCAACTATCTGGCTACCAAACCAGGACAATGGCTTTTTGATTTATAATAAAAATAAAAAATAAAAAAAGAAACATATATAAATGGATTTATCTCTAGGTCAATAATTCTTAAAGAGATAAGATTCTGAATCATTGGTGATTAAAAGGCAACCCTGTCGAAACTATAGATGTTTGCTGGCAACAGTGGCTCTACCTGTGACAAATGAGTATATTTTAAAAGCTAAGCTGTAAAGTGACCCCTACTTTATCTCTACAACTAATTAAGGACTGATATAAACTTTTGAAATATTTTAATTTATGAGGAATTTTAAGAAAAATTACAGTTAGATGATTCTTGCTTTTATTCAGACTAATGAACCTAATCAAGCATTTCAAGCATAATTCTCTTTTATTTAATTATTTTTACTTGAATTTTAGGAAAATCACATTCATATCAAACAGAGATAACTGGTTCTTCTCCCGTGTGTCGCCATTGTTGTGGTAAAAACACAACCCCCCCATTTTTGACTTGTTAACTTCAAATAATGGAGACCATTTCTATAAAATTTTGGCTAAGCACCTTTTAAAATTTTATTTAGCTGATTATCTTACGCTTTTGTTAATTTTTCATTTTCTTTGGATTCTTGTTTTGATTGTTTTGTTAGAATCAATTTTTTATAAGCCTCCCATTGACACTTGTTTCGCCTCATTTGGTCAACTGATTTGAAAATGGCACTCCTTTGAAGTCCCATCATTTACCTAGTCTGGGTTAAAAATGTTATTTTTATTCTTTCTATTTATTTTCGGAGTGGTTGTAGTTTAGAAAATTTCATAACTAAACTAAACATCATCAAAATAAAACCAAAATAAAAAAAATTAAAAACTGATATTTAACATTAAATTTTAAACATTAATTAAATTAATTATTATAATAAAATACAATTAATTTAATTAAAATTAAAACTTAATATATATATATATATATATATATATATATATATATATATATATATATATAATAAAATTTATATCGCATATCGCAATATCGCAATATCGGAACACATCGCAATTTTTATATAATGCACATTTGACAAACTGCGATATTGCGATAAGACGATATGTGATGTGTTAAAAGTTTTTAATATAAAGTTTTTGTTTTCCCCCTATGCCTCCCGTACCTCCACCTCACGTCACCCTCACCTCACACTCCACTCACCTTATCCCTCCGCAAACCCATATGGCATAAGACATATGTTTTAAGAAGTTCAATGATACGTAAGACTCATAGTGTTAATTTAATTTAAGAGGTAGGTAAGTACTAGTTATTATTAATGTTAGATATTAGGTAAGTGAAATTTAAGTATTATAATAAAGTTTTAGTTGTAAGTTAGTAAATAGTGTTAGTTTGAATTAACTTAGTATAATTTTAAAATTAGTTTTAAAAACTTAGCATTAAGTTTATATTATAACAGTAAATAGTGTTAGTTTAAGGTAAGACTTATAACGTTAATACTAAGGTTAGCATATGTTAATTAGTGGTAAATATAGAATTAATTTAATGTTAGTGTTAATTTTTAGATTAAAATTAATATAGTATTAGTTTAAAAATTAACCTAAGTTAATATAAATTAGTGTTAATTTAGTATTAGTTTAATAATTAATTTAATATTTAAATATTCAAAATAATTGATTTTAATTTGATTAATATTTAAAATATAATTAATTTAATTAGATTTATTATTAATTAGATTAATTTGTTTATGAAATAATTAGTTTAGTTCATAATTAACAATTAAATTAGAATTAATTATTAGATAATTAGAGTCTAATTTATGATTACATTTTTTAATTAAAAAATTCTGATTTTTAGTCCAGCAACAGAATTTCCAGATTTATGCCAAATTTGACTCATCAACTTTGGAAGTTCATAGAATGAGTTTTACTTGGCCAAATGAGGCCCAGGACGGCTCATTGGAAAGATAAAATCAAGGAGAACATTTCTGAGGAGGTTCCACTAATAGATTTGGTCATTAATTGGGTCAAAGATCATGTAGAAAATCAAGCTCTGAATTTCTAAAGCAAAATCAATTTTCTGATTTATTTTCTGCATTTTCATTTGTCCAAGCCTCTTCTAATTGTAGATTCGCTCATCAATGATATCCTTGGCCAATTAAACCATCCCAGGCATCAATAGAGAGCTTATATTTTATTTTCAATTATTTATTTAAATAGAATTTGATTGGATTTGTTTTAAATGCCAGAAATGATATTTTGTTCTTATTGATTGCATATTAATTTATTTTGATTTCTTTTTGCAAAAAAACAGTAGAAGATATATGAAGAAAAAGACCTTAATCAATGAGAAAGCTCCAGCAATTAAAATATTGGAATTTTTGAGCAAATAAAAGTGACTGGGCAGATTTTCTTCAACAAACTTTCATCTCAAGAATTCCTTTGCAAATATTATAAATAACAGATTGCAGAATAGAATAGGGGCTGCTCTCCTCTACAATTCCAGACTTCTAAAAGCATTTCTGTAATAGGAATTTAGAGTTGTAGATGGGGAGGAGAGAAAATTTCATATCTGAACATTAATGAGGGTTTATTCTTTATATCTTGAATTATGCATGATGGGCAGAGTTTGCATTTCTGCAGCTCTTGTCTTGAAAGCAGAAATTCAAGTAATGTAAAGTATTGTTAGAGACCAGGATCAGAGAAGCAGATTCAATTAACTGGTATTTTTGGCATTTCTGTATCAAATACCAGTTTCATTTTTATTTTAATAAAATTGTTGTTTCATTTTATTCATGTTTTGGCATTTTTGTTGATATGGATAATTTGTCTCAAATTGTTAAGTATCTCTGCTCTTATGAATTAAACTCTGATTTCTAAGTAACCATTACTCAGAAATCTGTCTTATAACACTGATTTATTAAATAGTAATGTGTTGTGAATTTCTTCCACATGTTATTCTTTAATTATTAGTTTGACTGATATGATAATCGACATCATTTTTGTGAATTTCTTCCGGAGTGTTGTTGATTTATTATTTTAGTCAAATGGTCTCAATAGAATATGTTTTGGTACTCACAAATGTGAGCTAAATTGAATTTCTTCGTTGGTTTGACATTAATTAAAAGCCAGACATATTTTAATCCTCATTACTTAATTATCTTGCTCTTAGTTGGGTTAGATTTTCATCTACCTGATTGAGATAGGATTTAGATTAGTTTCTTTTTTCTTGCATTATAGAATAAGTTTGCAATTAGATTAAATTTACATTCTTTTAAGTCCTCTTCTCAAAGAGGAAAAATCTTAGTTGTGGTTTGGCTGAACCCAAATCAGCTTAAGGGTCATTCTCTTGCTTGATCAGCAAGAAGAATTGATCTGATATCCCTGTCTATTGGTAGTAAAGGACACATCATAAACCAATAGCGATAGGGAAAAGGTAACTGGACCTAGTTAAACCAGTCAGAGCCACTATCATAAACGGAAAACTAACTGTATTAAGGTTCGGACCGGGTGGTTATCCCCCAATGTTGTAGCAGCGATTTTCGAGGCTTCAACAGGTAGATATCATCAAAATAACATAATGGGAAAACACATAAATGCACACTAATATACCTTCGAAACCCTGAAAGGAAAAACAAACAAACATTTATTTTATTAAACATTTTGTAAGGGATTTCACCCCTCACTCAATGGTAGCAAAGGTTTCCATCCCTTATCCATTGTTGAAAGTTTATAAAAGAACATTATCTTTAATTCAAGCATGATTAACTAGAGGCCATTACATTACACATGATTTCACATTACCTAACAATTTTTCGATCACATTGTCTTCTGGGCATGGTTGTTTTCCATAGTAATATATCTGTTGTAAACTATGTTAGTCAACATTTCACTCTACAGGTAACAAAAATGATATATAATGACCTCATCGCCTACAAAAATATTAATTATAATCCATTTTTCAATCACTACAAAAGAGGCTAGTTTAGAAACTATTACTCCATTCTTTGTGAAAGTTATGAGTATTTCTCGCAACCACTTTCGTTACTGAACTCTAACACCATGATTATCCAAACCTAGAATATTGTGAACTTTTACGTCAAATGTATAATGTGAGCGAATCAAAATCTCCTTATCTCCAGTATCCAATCTCTACTAGTTATTCTTTCAAAATATTCTACGCATTACACCTCTTTCCAAGAAAACGCTTTCTTCCACATGTAAAAGTAAAATTCATCTCCCCTCATATCCATAATTAATCTCTTACTTTTACATGCTCTATTATGTTTGTGCACAAGAGGATATTCTTATATTCTTTGCAAGGTTGGGGCTAATTTATGAAAGGATAAAATGGAATATGATAAATGTGATATGATTAGTTTATTTATATGAACCTTTCATTGCCACACACACTCAAACCTAGAGTTATGCTATCACCATTAACAAATGATAATGGATGAAACCCACTCGATCACGACCATATGTGTAGCAAGTTAAATTTCCTTAACCAAAATCTTCCATTCTATGTTTCAAACCCGTCCATTACAAATACGAAAGCTCATATATCAACCTAATCGGAAATTCTATTTTTATACTATAGTGTATATCAAATTTTGATCCAAGAGAGTCAAAAATGTAAAAATAAGGCATTTTCCTTGATCGTAAGGGACCTTTGGATTTCCTTTCTAGTTTCTAGAGGATGAAGTATTAATCGATAAAAACTCTAATAGATCACAAATTCTCTTCATCCAAGGCCATTTTCTCTTCTTGATTTTAGACATGGGCATTGCATTCACACACGGAGTTCTCATGAATGGACAGAAATCTAAATCATGTATATTTTGGGACTCACATAATAATCAAATAAATTCTTCATCTGTTATTCACAAAACTTACCAACAAAAAAAATTCTTGAATTGAAATTAAAATGCATTAATATCCTAGTACCAATAACCCATCAGCAAAGAAAAAACCAAAATATACTATTAAAAATTCCCAATGTTTTTATAATTAGATGAAACATAAAAACTAAAATATAAAGTAAATAGTCAAATTTTCAAAGGATAGGGTGAGCCTTCGTATTGCACCAAGAGTGCTGCAACTCCCAGGGGCTATCCTACTTTACTTTATCAACCCGAGGTTTGAAAACATTTGGAGGTGACAGTGCTATATACACAACAGATGCATTATGTTCATGTCATCCTCTTCTGCTTTACGAAAGGGTGCTATTTCTTGAACTATGATAAAAACTAAAAAGTAAATTGCTGGAAGGAAATGACAGAAAGGAAATTACTTAATTTACAGAAAGGAAATGAAGGAAATGAAAATAATTTAATGTGAAGAAAGGAAATGACAGAAAGAAACCAAATTAAATTTCTAAAAAGAAATGGCAGGAAGGAAACTAAACTAAATTGCTGGAAATAAATGGTAGAAAGGAAACTAATTCTAAACCACACTTAACTTGGACAAACGAATAATTTCACTCTACTTATCCTATGGTCTATCTACCATCCTTCTATCCATGCAGCGAAGCTATCCATGGCTTAATTCTAATTGAAAAAGTGTTGATTTGCAGCTTGGAGGAAAAAAAAAATTAGGAGGGCTTAACGCATGAAACAGGGCTTCGAAGTGGAAATCGAGGTTTTAAACTTGATTAAAACTTTATTATAGCATAAAAATGCTTCAAAGTGGAATAATTTCAAAAAGTGTGATAGCAGAGATGCGATGGAGCAAAAGGTGCGAAGTGCGAAGTGTGACAGGATAAAAGCTGCAACGTGCGAAATGCGATATCGCAAAGTTGGAGGGAAAGTGATAGTGCAGTCAGGAGGAAGGTGCGACGTGTGATATGCGATGGGAAAGAATAGAAAAATGTGAAATTCAACAAGTTAGATGATGTGGCAATAGGACAAATGGTAGAGCGCTTTGATTATATCGCAATCGGCGCAAAGGAGAAGTAAGTGTTAAAGGAAATAAACTAAACAATGCAAAGTACGAAATGCGACGAGGATAAATATTGCGATTTGCGATTTGTGACGGGTTATGTGGCAATGGGACCGGTGGCGGAGCGTAGTGGCAATATCATAATTGACAGATAGGAGCAGTAAGTCTTAAAAGGAAAAAGGAAAACGATGCGAAGTGAAAATTCAAAGGGATAAAATATGTGAAGTGCGAAGTGCAATGTGTGACGTGGTAGTGGGACCGGTGGCAGAGCGCGATCACAATGTCACAATCAGTGTCTGGAAGCGGTAAGTCTTAAGGAAAAAGGGAAATGATGCGAAGCGTGAAGTGCGAAATGCAACGGGATAAAATCTGTGAGGTGCGAAGTGCGACGGGTGACGTGGTAGTGGGACCGGTGGTGAAGCGTAATCGCAATATCGCAATCAACATTTGGAAGGAGTGAGTCTCAAGGAAAAAAGGAAAAGGTTGCAAAGTGCAATATGCGATATTTCAATATCATAATCGGAAGATGGGAGCGTTAAGTGTTAAAGGAAGAAATTAAACACTGTGATTTGCGATTTGCGATGTACGGTAGCGGGAAGTTCGAGGAGCAGGGGTGTAAGGTTGAATTCGAATGGGTTTCAAGCATTTTGAGTTAAAAAGGGTAAGGAAATCGTGAATGATAAAAACAAAGGAATGAGGCAGGTTAAAGGGTTTAAGTGTTTTTTGGAATAAAAGGTGGGTGCAGCAATTAAAATAAGCAGAAAACAGGAGGGAATGGAGGTGTAAAAGCAAGGTTCAGAGGCGTAACACAGAGATGGATAGGGACCGGAAAATGGAGCGGAGCAGCTTAAGAATTTCTCTGGGTATTTTGATGCATATTCCTACAAACAACCTTATTGATCCATGCACACAAAATAGATGAAGTGCGTGATAAAAATGGTGAACAGAACGACTGAAACTAGTATTGCAACTCTGCTCTAATCTCAGAAGTAGTGAACAGAAAACAATTTTTGGGTCTGTGGAAAGGTTTACCCTACTTGAGCTCTAGTGACATAGATGAGAAGGGGGTCTTGATCCATATATTTTTGGTTTTCCTCTATTCTATTACCCTCATAAACAAATGAAAAACTCTAGCAGCATATTGAAATAAAACTAAACAACAATGAAACTATCAGAAGCATAACTAATTAAATGACAGAAAGAAGAGAACAAATACAACAGAGAGGCTGAGGCACATGGATTGGGCCCTAACCCATGAGCCTAGCTCTCTGAAACTTAAATAAGTAAAATGATATCAGTCTCCTCAATTCATAAAATAATAACCTCATACATTTCTAAAAGTTTGATCAATGAGTAAAAATAAAAAGCTCAATACCTTGTAACAAATTTTTGACTAGCATAGACTTCCTTCCTAGCTCTATCTCTGCTCCATTTATTCTGCAAGGCAGCTACCAACAACTCTGTAGAAAATGGTGATTCAGTCCACTTGAATCCAGATAAACAAAGATTGGGTGTACTCCTCTTTGAGTTGCTTGGCTACCTCTGGAGTTTGAATTGCTGGAGAGAATCCTTGGGGATCCTTCGGCTGCCTTTGGAATTTGAATTGCTGGAGAGAATCTTTTGGATCCTTTGGCTACCTTTGAGAGTTAAGGAGGGTGGAAAATCCTCCTATAATTTCTCTTTGTTGTCTCCTCCAAGTATTTATGATAATATCCTTATAAAAATGCTAGTAATTCATGATTTTCTACACTCAACCTCATATTAGACACTCTGAGTATGTTAGCCTTAATGACCACCTATACTAGCATCATAAAACCAAATTATAATAAAAATACAAGAAATAGAGATCTAAGAAGGAAAAAAGGTGACCATTAACCCCTCCAAATATGTCTAATGATGGAGCTCATCATCACCCCCTACTGAATGGTTGCTCATCCTTTGAGAAACTAATCCTCCTGCTGTATTTCGTTCAAGGCTTTGACAACCCCCATCATTTCCTGAGGAAGAAGTGTGGGAGTTTCCCCAAGGGAGAAAAACCCATTATTCTTTTTTACATTCTCACATTATCTATCTTGTGCATCTGTGTCCTTTTCATCATTCAGCCCTAGCAACAAAGGTGGGTTGAGCTTTAGTCCCAACCATTCGATCTTTTTGGCCTGCATGGCCTTCTTGTATAATGGTGCCCTTTCCAATGCACCCCTCAGTCTTTATGGAGTATGGTACTCGTTGTTCTTGAGGTTGTGCGGGAAGTTGTTCCGTCTCCTCTGCATAGCCATAATGCACTCATCTTATATCTGTGTAGAAACATCATCAAAGTTGCCAATTATAGGTGTTTGAGTCTGAAGGTGGCTTTCAACTAGTGCAGGGTCCCTTTCAATCTTTCAACAGTTAAGGATGACTCCTCTTGGGTTGAACAATTCTAGTCTGGTATGTAAGAGTTCTCTATTTCTTCTTCTCATGACCCACCATATCTATTTTTCTCTGGTGTCCTCATTCATCATCCAAGATACTAAAGCCATCAACTGCATATCCCCCATTTTAGGATTAAGGTCCCGAGTATCCAAATTTGTCAACACAAGGTTATGAACATAAAACTCTACCATCTTTTCTTGATCAGCCATGTTAGCTTGCTTGTAGAAATCCATGAATTCCCTACAATCTTGGAAATGTAGGGATCCATGGGAGGCTAGAGTTTTTATTTGAAATAGGATCTAGTGCTCCTTGAGGTACACATCATATGATTTAGAAGGGAATTTTTGTTGAAGGGCTTCTACGCATAAGTCTGCCATGGTGGCTACGTGTTGCCCTTTTTGCTACAATTTCTCCTTCAGTGCTACATTCTCTGCCTGTGCTTTCTGCAACTGCTCCTTCAGAACGGTTTCTTTGATTCTTTCCTCCTCCCTTGGTGATTCTTCAATGATATTCGGGCTTGTGGGAGGAGTTTTTGTCTCTCTCTGGCTTATCCTATGACTTTTATCGTCTCTAAAATACATAGAGGTCTGCCTTTGTCTCTTTGTGCTCAAAGGAGCTAAGTTGGAAACTACCTCTTTGTCTTGATGGGATGTGGTGATGTGTAGTGAGTTTGCTTCTAGCTCACTTTCTACTACCTCTATGACTTCTATTTCCATCTCTTCCATTTTTCCTTGGCCCTTTGTCTCTTCCTTTTTCTTATTCTGGTTCTTCTTGTTCCTCTTCTGGTTCTTCTTTTGGCTCTTCTTCTGTCTCTTCTTCTCCTTCTTCTCTTTCTTCTCTACGGCTAGGAGAAAAGCTTCCCTTGGTCCCTTGCTATTATGTCTGATACACGGTATACTTTGGAAGCTAGCTCGACTATTGGTGATGTTTTTCTGTTGCTGTTGCTGCTGCACATTGTTCAAATATGCAACCCACTCTCAGTACTGATGTTTTGTGAGCTCCCTTCAGTCTCTTTCCCTCAAAAATTCTCAATTCACTGGTTTGGATGAGATGGGATATATTTTTATTAGATTGTGCAACTACTTTTGGAGCTCTTATGTAACTCGGCTCAGCTCCAGTTTCTGTTGTAGACAGTTTTTTCCTTCTCTCTGTTAATTCATGATGGAATGTGTGTTTCCTCCCCTCGTTCTCCTCTACTCCACTTGATTTTAATTTTTTCTTTTGCATGCCTAGGTGGTGTAACTTTGCAGCTCTTCCTAGTCATACTTCACGATGGTGGCCAAGCTAACTAGCCACATTTTTTCCCCTTAAACTCTAATTCTGCAAATTTAATTATTTCTGGATATTATGGATGCATAGCGAGGGGTGAGAAGTTATACCTAAGTTTACCTGTTGTTGTCAAGGCATTTGCAGGAGCTGGAATTTGGATATAAACCTCTTACATGTTGTGTTCTTCCTTATTTTCCTATTTTCTGAGTGAGCAGCTTGCTGAATGAGAAACTCTCTGAGTGAGCTGTTGATATTTCTTGTTATTTCTTCCTATTGTAGATGTTGCGTGGGGTTGCTCCAGATGCCATGGGTGGCACTCCTATCTTTCTTGGGGTTTGTTTTATCAACTCCTCCTTGTTTTTCTTTGCAGTTTGTGAACAACTTTGTTTTCAAAGGAACTTCTTGATGTTTGTAGTAGTTTGTGGCTTGCTTTCTTTTGCTACATTGTGCTTAGGAATGGAGGAATATGGTATATGGAGGTGATGGAAGAAGTTATGAAAATGAATGGAGTGAATGATGGGGTGGATGGAAAAATAGAAGAAGGGAAAAGACGATGAATGCTCCCTTGTGTTTCCAGAAACACTTAATAACTTGCAAAACAACAAACACAGAAAACATAGAGATGCAGATTTTTTTTTTTTTTTTTGAAAGAAAGTGGGTTGCCTCCATCGAGGTTTTCAACCTACAAACTTGCCTTGGGCACCTCAGAGAGGTTTTCAACCAATGTGTATCTTTATTCTCTTTTTCTATTTTTTTTGTGAGAGCAAGTGAGTTGCCTCCATCGAGGTTTTCAACCCACAAGCTTGCCTTGGGTGCCTCAAAGAGGTTTTCACCCATGGATCTTTTTTTTTTCTTTTTTTTCAAGAGGTGTGAGAAACCATGGAGTTTCCCATCACATACACGTCTCTGACTATTGAATTTATGAACTCCACCCTTGACAAAGGCTTCTTGTACATTTTAAGTCTGTGATCATTAACAAGCAAGGGGATTCCTTCCTCATCTATGGTTCCGATTTGAATTGCACCATTATCAAAACATTTTTCCACTGTGTAAGGTCCCAACCATCTTGTCATCAACTTGCCTTTGAAATATGTGAACATTGAACCATACCACAATGCCCAATCTCCTTCTTGGAAGGTCTTTTCTTTGATGTTCTTGTCATGCCAGACCTTCCTTTGCAGCCGAACTACCTCCGTGTGAAGAAGTGTTTGCATTCTGAACTCATCCAATCCATTTAGTTGTAGCAACCTCTATTTTTGGGAATTTGATATATCTAGATTTAATTTAGATTCCATTCTTAAGGTATTGAACTAAAACTAAACTGAAAGTAGAGCCTTCTTACCATAGACTAGTTCATAAGGAGTGAATCTTGTTGTTGTCTTCCAAGTAGTGTTGTAGGCCCAAGTAGCTTCTACCAATTTGTCTACCCAATATTTTATGTTGTTGCTCACAACCTTGGTGAGGATGCTCTCTAAAGCTCTATTAGTTACTTCTACTTGGCCATTCGCCTGAGGGTGATAGGAAATATAAGTTCTACGTTTGATCTTATACCTCCTCAAAAGATTTTCAATGAGGTGGGAAGTTAATTGTGCTCCCTGATCAGTGAATATTTCTCTAGGGTACCCAAACTTGTAAAACACGTTCTCCCTCAAAAATTCTTCTACTTTCTCCTCGGTTGCTACCTTCACTTCTTTTGTTTCAACCCACTTTGTTAGGTAATCAGTGCAGACTATGATATACTTCCTTTGTCCGGATGGTGGATCAATAGGCCCAAAAAATTTCATTCCCCACTTGTAAAATGGCTCAAGAGCCACCTGAGGGTGAAAATGCATCTCATCCCTTTGCATGGGTTTCCCCATCCTTTGGCATTGGTCACACTTGCTAGTGTATCTTATGGAACTTTGGTGAAGGTTAGGCCAATAATATCCTGCCTGCAAATCTTTGTAAGCAGTTCTCCTTGCAGCAAAGTGGCCTCCACATGGGCTGTCATGACATGCAGAGAGGATATCAAAAACTTCTTCCTCCATTACACATATCCTTAGGAATTGATTAGGGCCTAGATTGAAAAGGTTTCCTATGATCCATGTGAAAGGGGTGCTTTTTCTAATGATTCTTCTCGTTTCCCGAAATGAAATATTAGGAGGGAGTCTCCCAGCAACCAATTAGTTGGCTATAACAACAAACCATGGTGAGAGTGTTGATATAGCGAAGAGGTTCTCATCTGCAGTTGGTCATCCACCATTCATTATTCACCTGTTGGAAGAGCTAACCTGGACAAAAAATCTGCAACAACATTCTCCTTTCCAGGTTTATCAACAATAGTCAAATCAAATTTCTGCAAAAGTAACAAACATATAATTATCCTAGCATTAACATCTGGTTTTTTCATTAAATACTTGATGGCTGCATGGTCAGTTTGAACAAAGTTCTGATATCCAGTTACATAATCCCTGAATTTTTTCAAAGCATGGCAATGGCTAACATCTCCTTCTCAGTAACAGTTTAATTTAGTTCGGCCTTGGACAAGTTATTGCTGATGAAATAAATGGCATAAGGGATTTTTTCCTCTAATTGTCCTAATGCTGCCCCTGTAGCTTTGTCAGATGCATCAATGTGGATGTGGAAAGGCAGAGTCCAATTTGGACCTCGGAGGATGGGGGCAGTAGTCAAATTTTCCTTAATGAGCTTAAAAGCCTCTTGAAAAAGACCAAACCAAATAAACTGAGAATCCTTGGAAAATAACCCAAATAATGGTGAATCAATCTTGCTGAAATCTTTGATGAACCTTCTATAGTAACCAGCTAAGCCTAAGAAATTCCTGACATCTCTTTGCTTTTGAGGAGCTGTTATAGCATCATTTCTCACCTTCATATGATTCATGATTGCTTTTATGGCTTTGAGCACCCATTCCTACAGACTTGGACAAAATTCACTAAAAAACAGTGTTAAAATACCCATACGCGGCTATGCCCAGACTTTTCCGCGTGTATACGCGAGTCCACATGTACTTTCCCGCGTATGCCATTAAAATCATTAAAAAATATATTAAAATTCCCTATTTTCAGGTTGGGTTGATGGTTACTCTGGTAGTTCAACCACCCCAGCATGTGGCCAACTGTTTCCAACTGATGAAACTACTTTGAGGGAGTATAAAAGCCCCTCATGTGCATGGCCTAAGGGAGAGAGATAAATTATTGATATTATACTCTGTTGGTATTCCCTACCCAAGTCTGAATTCCCGTGCCTCCTGCACTTCCCAGTTCATTACAGGAAACCCTTGTTTCCTGGAGATGCTCATCTCTTTATATGTCATCTTGTATGCACCAGTTCAGAAGGAATCTTAGCGAGGCAAGGGTGGGACGGATCCGGATGACGGTCTGCTCGAAGATCGTGGAAGGATTCAGGTGATCTCTCCACTCGTTATTTCTGTACATGCTATTTATAATACAGAAGAACCATCTTGTTCCCTAGATATACGTGTTAGTGTCCGCTTGCATATGTGAGAATATTGTTATTTAAGCATTTATTATGGTTTATCTAATGTTGCATATGGATTTCACTAACATTTAGAGTAGATATATGTTTTAAAACCAGTTCTTCGTGCTTGTTTCTTCTTATCTTTCAGGTTAAGAAGGAAGAAGGGTTGGTGGGGGTTTGGACCCCGCGGGATCTGGTTCAACCGTAGGACCTACGAGTAACTTCCTCGATCTACTCTATTTAGTTTTTCATGAACATGTATGGTTGTGTGAGTCCTTCTTAAGTAGCATGCCCTGCTCTGTGGAGGTTTAAACCCAACAAACCTCTAGGGTGATTTTCCCCGAAACAGAACTGGTGACTCCGCTGGGGATCGCATTCTTGTGATTCCCCTGTTGGGTGGTTTCAGCTGTTTGATAGGTTTCCAACAGTTTTAACTTTTATTTCCAGTCCAGTTTACTCTTTCTCAGTCAGACTGAAGTCCTGGTTTCTTATCCAG
This sequence comes from Pinus albicaulis, assembly GCA_034641835.2. Classification (NCBI taxonomy): domain Eukaryota; kingdom Viridiplantae; phylum Streptophyta; class Pinopsida; order Pinales; family Pinaceae; genus Pinus; species Pinus albicaulis. The sequence goes on from CM076572.1 coordinate 984,377,417, forward strand.
GCTTGATCCTTTTTGTTTTTCATTATCTACCTTTATATACGCGGGTTTGTCTGCACACAGTCGCGTATACACGCATTTTTTGTTAAAGGGAGTCGCGTATACGCGGGTTTCCTTTAGCACAGTCGCGTATGCACGCTTGTTGCTAAACTGTAAAGTTGCGTATACCTAGGTAGATTTTGAAATTTTGGATTTCTTGGCTTTTTAGTCCTTTCTGTCTGTGGAGACCTGTTCCTGCAGTGTCTTTGTACCCTCTGGATTGTGAAGAAAGTGGTCTTTGGTATTTTCTCTCTCTTGTTTGATTGAAAACTAGTCTTTTTGGCAAAGTATTGTTTCTTGTGCTGGCATTTCTGGTTCGAGTACCAAGATCTCTTTCTGGGGATTCTTGGCTATTCTGCTTCATCAGAACAGAAAGCTCCTGCTCCTTTACTCATTCCTACCTTTGTGTCTTGCTTTGCACTTCGATTTTTGCCCATTTCTTGGTTGGTTTTCTTGAGTTCAGTCGGCTAGGTCTTGTTGCAACTTTTGAAGAGTCTTTCTTGGTTCTTTGAAGTTTTTGTTTGCTGCAAGGTTGTACTATTCTTATAGGCTGAGTGGCTGAGTTTTCTTGTCTTCTTTTGCTCATATTGATCTTGCTACTAGTTAGCCCTATAATATTTGGAGCATTTTTGAAGTTTGTGCTTGAAATTCAGTGTTGTTTGGCTTGGGATTTTATAGTTTTGCTTGGTCTTTTCGAACTCTTCTTTTATAAAACTCAAAAGCTCAAAAAACATTTTGCTTTGTTGTTTGCTTTTGTTTTTGCATTTTTGTTTTCGTTTCTTTGTATCTTTTGAAGCTTTGTTGAGGTTTCTTGCCTTTGGATTTTGGCTTGATTTTGGAAAGAAGTTGTCATTGATTTCTTCCTCTTGTTTTTAAGCGTTTTTGGTGTCTTCATATTAAGAGTTCTTGATTTTGGGAACTAGCTTTCTGGACAACCAAAAAGAGATAAAACTGAAGGATCTTTGGGAAATTTCACTCTGCTTTAGGAGATTTTGCATCTTATAATTTGCATGCTTGTAGTGATTTGCATTAGGTGCACTTAAGCATTTAGTCATTTTCATAGTTTTTGTGAGTGTGAGTTTGTTATCTGAAAAGAAAAATACAATTTTTTAATCTCGTAGAACCTGTGTAGAAGTTTCTTTTCATCAAAAGACAATAACTGCATTTACATGTAGTTTGGTTTTTATTAATTTCTTTCTGCGTCAAAACACCATAAGTTTCATTCCCACATCCCTTTGACTTAACATAACAGCCAATTAAAATAAGCGATATAATTTAAAAATCAACTAGAAAGTTTTCTAAGTGTCATACACCAACTAGCTAGGTTGTAGGGTCTTGGATTAGGTGAGTGGAGAGTTAAATCTCCAAGGCCACTCAAACAAAACATAGAAGTTGATTAATTGAGTGAAATCCAACTTCGTTAGGTGGACCGGGAAAGCTCTCCTCCAGAGAGTCAAGCGCGAGGGGAAGTGAAGGCTGAGAAGAGGGATACCCCCTCTCTAATTAGCTGAATCTGACCTCAAGACCGTTCCGCCCGGCTTCTGACACAGATTGGTGCCCATAGTTGCCACTCCTAGGTTCCACACAGGTGACTGCGGGGGGGAATACCCGTGGTACCTGAGGCAGACGTCGCATCACTTTCAGCAGTACTTCTGGGGGGTGCCCTTGCGAATCTTGGGTGCTTGAGCCGGCAAAGGCTATCGTTAGGAGGTCGGCGTAACTGTTTCTGATACCTTCGCTAGTTGTTCTGGGCCCTAATCATCCCAGACTGCTTTCGGGAGGTCCTATACTTCGCTTTCCTGTATTTTGGTGTCCGGTCCTCATCACCCGGAGCGGAAATACTTGAAGGTTGTTTGCTTGACTGTATCTCAGGGATTTTTATTTTAGTGAGTGCTCTTTGCTCCTAGCTTGCCTAGCTTTTCACTTTTTTGAGTCTAATTTAAAATCTATAAAAGTGGCTGATCAAGCGCCTCGTCGATCGAGGAGAATTCGGGGGTTATCTCCCGAGAGTCCAGAGCCTTCTTCGAGAAGGCGTAGGAGTGATTTAGCAGGTGGTTACCACCCTGTGACGTCTGACGTAGTGGAGAGAGATCCTCCACAAGGGTCTGAAGGTTTCATAGCTGATTTTGGTGTCGGTTCCGAGAGGAGCGTTCCGCTCACCTCACGAGTTTTATTTCCTCAAGAAGAAGATTTTCAAATTGAGGAATTACCTGAACCTCCTGTGTTAGGTCCATCTCATCTTCCTCCTGATTATCCGTTCGTTGTTCAATACATCAGACCTGAGTCAGAGAGACCGGAAGATCCTCTGTATTATTCATACCTTTCGATGGCCACGACTGGGAATGCAGCTTCTGCTATGAGTGCTGCAGGCATTCAGACTCCTGATTCTGTTGAAGGAGGGGGCACTATTGCTTTATCTTCGATTGCTTCTAGTGCTGCTGTGTTTGGCTCTGGTTTCACCCAAGCACATGCTTCTCATTCTGGTCCCTTCTGTTTCGGAATGCCCACTAGTGGGATTCCTTCTTTTTCCTTTTCCGCTGTTGCAGCTAGATGTACACCCATGTCTTCCATGGCTAGTGGATCAGCTTCTTTTCAAGGGTTCCCCTTCGGGACTGGACACATTCCTAGTTCGAATCCTTCTTTAGGGTCCTTTCCATTTACTTCTCAGACCCAAAGTTTCAACCCTTGGTCTGGGAGGAAAAGTTCGACTACTTTTACAGGTTGGAACCCTGTATTCACTACAGCGGGGGCAGGGAATCAGTTTTACGCTGGTCACCAAGGGAATGCTTCTTTCCCCTCATCGAGTGCTTATCAGACTTTTTCCCCTCTATCTAATGCCTGGAATCCCTACCAGGGGCTTTCCTCTTCATTTAATACTTCAGGTGGGGGGACTAGTTCAGTTTTTGGTAACTCGACGTCGGGAGGAGGTTCTTCTCCTTTTGCTACGAGTTCTTTCTGGCAACCTGGTGCCTCATCAAATCCAGGGTATTCTTTTTAGAATGTTGGGAATTCATCCTATCAAGGATGGAATCCTCAAGCTCCGCCTCGCTTACCTTTTCTGGCAACGTTAAACTTTCCAGATCTGTCGAAGTTGACTAATGATCCGATTCATTATAGTCCGGGGTGGCCTCCAGTTCCCACCAAACTTCCTTCAGACATTCCAAATTTTGAAGGTAAGAATGGAGAAGATCCGGCTGACCACATCACTACTTTCCATTTATGGTGTTCTTCGAACTCCCTGATCGATGATTCGATTAGGTTGAGATTATTTCAACGCACCCTAACTGGAAACGCTGCCAAATGGTATATTGAGCTAACTGGGAGAAATTTTGCTACATTTGGAGAACTGGCTGTTACATTTCTGAACCATTTTCAGTTGCCTGTCCGATATGATGCTGGGACTGAACTCCTAGCTAATTTTAAATAGGACGATGCAACCCACATTTCTGACCATATTCATGAATGGAGAAGAAGGAAGAGGCTTATTAAAGCTCATATTCCTGGTGAATTCCTTTTGGAATGGTTTCTGAAATCCCTGCAGTCAGATATTTCGAAAGATGTATCCCTCTCCGGGGTATTTTCCGAGGAGAAGGCCATTTTTAGGGCCCAACAGCTAGAGTTGATATATTCTCAGTCTAGGGTCCTTCATAAGTATCTGCCCAATGCTCCTCGCTCCAAATTAGATTTATCTAAAACTAAGCCCGGTCCTCATGGTGACGGACTGATTGGATTGATCAATAGTGGTGCAGCCAGCCTGCTTACTCAATTGCAGCAGTTGTCTTTGCAATCTGCTCCTTCTGGTCAGGCTGTGCCTGCTGAGTCATCGCCTTCCCAGTATTTGTCCATAAATGCTGTCCAAGCTTCTGATCCCAAAGGAAATCAACAATCCAAAGGGAAGAAGAAGGGACGAAATAATAAGAAAAAGGGCAAGAACGGGAAGGGTAATGTGAATAAAACCAACGAGCATGTTGGTGAGGGTCCAAAGGAGAAAAGGAAAGTGAAGTTTCCATGCAAGTTGTGTGCTGGAGACCATCTTACGCACCTTTGCCCTAAAATTCAGGATGCGCAGCGCTTGTTAGCTCAGCAGGGTTTTTCTAGTTCCCAGGTTGTGTTAACAAACCCTTTTCCCCAAGGGCAACAGTCAGTTGTTGGCGCGAACCAAAATCCTGGGGCTTCCTATGGAGGCACCCAGGAAGGGGAAATTCCATCGAACATTTTCATGATGAGTGCTCACGTGGATGTCGCTATGAGATCCCGTGATTATGGCGGAGAAGAGTCTTCGAAAGCTAAGGATACTCCTAATGCTACTGAGCCGCTTCACATTACGAAGCCTACTGTTGAGTCTATGCCTCGGATGCCCAAATCATCTTCTAAGCGATCGACGATTAATCCAAATGCTAGGGCTTCCCAGAACTACTCGATTGTAGAAGATCTGGCGCAGAGTCCTTGTGCTAGTCAGCTTTAGAGGTACTCCAGTCTTGTCCGGCTCAGCGCAGTGCTTTGCTCACTGCCATTGGAGCTATTGATCCAAAAAATTCTCTTCTAATTACTTTTGATATGTCTAATTTTAAGAAGAGACTTCCTCATCACATGGTTTTTCATATTAAATCATCGTATCGGAAGTGTAATATCTTTCAGACGGTTGTTGATGAGGGGGCTTCCACATGCGTAATGTCTCTCACATGTTGGAAGACAATTGGATCTCCCAAAGCTGTTCCATCTACCACTCTTCTGACTGCATTCGATGGTCATTCTCACAGACCCCATGGGATTGTCCCAGCTTTGCCCATCTGTGTTGGGGGAAAAACTGTCAATATAGAGGTTGAGGTAGTGGATGCAAGCTTGGACTACAACCTTCTGTTGGAGAGAAACTGGATTTATGAGATGGATGCCATTGCATCCTCATTATTTCGCATTATATGTTTCCCTCACGAAGGGAGGATCATTACAATGGATCAACTGGACTGTCCTCCTATAGACCCGAATGCGTCTACTGACTCATCTGTTCCTAAGTTGGATAATTCTAAGGCGCCTGTTGAGAATTTAGGAGTTGGAATGTATTCTTCCTTGATGGGTACTTTCGATATTCCTCCTCCTACGGTTCATATTAATGCAATTTCATCCTCCAAGGCTCCTCTTTGAAGAGAGTTCTTCAGAACTCATTATTTTTCGAACCCTTGGACCTTACCTTCCCCTACTGCCACATTAGCGGAAGGTCAAGTGGGTGGAATGGAATTTCCTATTTCTGCAGCTGAGATTGCTTATCAGTCTATTGTTGACTCTGCAGAATCCATCCCAGCTCCTCTTTCACCGGAAGAGTTGGATGGAGATGTGGCTCCGGCTTGGACACTTAGTTCTTCTTCTGCCCAGGATTGCCTTGATACCACTCTTCCATCTGAAGAGGCCATCCTGGAAGCCATGACTGGTATAGATAGACTGTGGGATGACTTGCATCATCGGTCTTACTTTTTACCTGACTTGAGCGAAGTTGAAACAAGTTTTCCAAGTCCTCAGTCTCCTGGTCCTGTTCACCCAGTCTTGAACCCTTTAGCACCAACACAAGTTTATGCTGAAGGGAACATGGCTGTGATTTCTCCTACTATCCCGGTGAACATTTCCAGGGATCCCAATATTATCGAGAATGTCTTCATCGGAGCTGAATGTTCCCGTGAAGAGGTTCAAATTTACACCGAGCTCTTTAAAGAGTATAGGGATGTATTCGCTTGGTCTTATGAGGAAATTCCTGGTATAGATCCATCTATTGTCCAGCATGAGATCAAGACTTATGAAAACGCTAAGCCGGTGAGGCAAAAACTTCATCTGGTCAATCCTAGGAAGGCAGCAGCTATCAAAGCTAAGGTTGAGAAGCTGCTTAAGGCGGGATTCATTTTCCCTGTTCTTTTGACTGAATGGGTTTCAAATCTCGTTCCAGTAGATAAAAAGCAAGGAACGATTCGAGTTTGCATCGATTTCAGAGACCTAAATAAAGCATGTCCTAAAGATAATTACCCCACACCATTTATTGATCATATCATTGACGAGTGTGCCAGTAATGAGATTTTCTCCTTCATGGACGGTTTCTCCGGATATAATCACATTACTATCCGTCCTGAAGATCAACATAAGACTGCCTTTATTTGTCCCTGGGGTAAATTTGCATACAAGAAGATGCCTTTTGGTCTTAAAAATGTTGGGGCTACCTTTCAACGGGGCATGTCATATGCCTTCCACGACATCAAAAATATTATCGAGGCATATTTGGATGATTTAGCTGCTCATTCTCGAAAGAGGATGGATCATCCTAGTCACCTCCGACAAATATTTGAACGATGTCGTTTCTATAAGATTAGATTGATTCCGAACAAGTGTGTTTTTGCAGTTACATCCGATCGGTTATTGGGATTCATTGTGTCTAAGGAAGGGATTAGGGTATATCCCTTCAAGGTTGAGGCAATACTTCGGTTGCCTCCCCCGTCCTCTATCCGTCAGCTTCAAAGTCTACAAGGAAAGTCTAATTTTCTTCGGCGATTTATCGTAAATTATGCTGAAGTTACAAAGGGATTTATGAGATTGTTGAAGAAGGGAGTTCCATTTCTGTGGGATGACTTCGCTCAACGCTCGTTCGATGCTTTGAAAAAAGCATTGACCTCTGCTCCTTTATTGAGTCCACCTGATTATAGCAGGGATTTCCTTTTGTATCTAGCAGCAGCAGAATCTACCATCGGTATGGTTCTGGTTCAGGAGGATGATGCTCTTGCAGAGCATGTTATATACTACCTTAGTCGAGGCTTGGTAGGACCTGAACTCCAGTATACTCCGATAGAAAAGTTAGCCTTAGCAGCAGTGCATGCTGTGCAGCGACTCCGGCATTACATTATTCTTCGAAAAACTTATGTTTTGGCAGCAGCCAATCCATTTCAGTTTTTCCTCAGTAGGCGAGTGATTGGGGGCAAATACAATAGATGGATTGTGATTTTGCAGGAATTTGATCTTGAATTTATGTCTGCCAAGTCCAAGAAATCATTGGTTTTCGCGGAACTGATCTCCGATTTGCCCTATGGGGAAGAGATGATCTATGATGAATCCTTTTCGGATGAACATTTGTTTCTTATCTCTTCACAGGATTCTTGGTATGGAAATATAATTGTGTATCTCCAGACTGCGAAGTTTCCCTCTACTTTTTCGAAAGATGAGCGTCGTAAGTTGCGTCACTTGGCCAAGAATTATTTGATTATTGGTGATGCTTTATATCGTCGAGGGGTTGATTCAATCCTGAGACGCTGCTTAACTCTCGAAGACGCTGAGGTTGTGCTGAATGATTCCCACAATGGAGCTTGTGGGGGTCATTTATCTGGGCTTGCTACAGCCCAAAAAATCTTGCGTGATGGGTACTTTTGGCCCTCGATTTTCAAGGATTGTATCGAATCGGTCAAAAAGTGTCATCTGTGTCAAGTCTATACTCGAAAAATGCATGCTCATCCAGCTCCGCTTTTTCCAGTCATTACTGTCGGTCCCTTTACAAAGTGGGGTATTGATTATACTACTTGTAACCCGCCTTTGGCTAAAGGTCACAAGTACATTATTGTAGTAGTAGACTACTTTACGAAGTGGGTCGAGGCTATGCCTACTTTTGGGAATGATGGTGAGACTGCAGCTCTTTTTCTTTTCAACTAGGTTATTGCTCGTTTTGGTATTCCTAGAGAGATTGTCACTGATCATGGCAGTCATTTTCAGAATAGCATGATGGCTGAGTTGGCTCTCAAATTGGGTTTTCGGCAGGAGCATTCATCTCCGTATTATCCTCAAGCCAATGGGCAAGTGGAAGCCGTGAATAAATCCTTGAAGACAATTCTTCAAAGGACAATTGATAAAGCTAGATCCAACTGGCATATTATGCTATATCCCGCACTTTGGGCATACAGGACGTCAGTGAAAACTGCAACTGGCTTTACTCCGTTTCAGCTAGTGCACGGGGTGGAATCCGTATTTCCCATTGAATGCGAGATTCCTTCTCTTAAATTAGATGTTGAACTTCTTCCTGACACTTCTAGTCTTGAAGAACGGCTCCTTCATCTGGAACATCTCGATGAGCAGCGTCGGGATGCCGCCACGATGAGCGCATAAAAACCGAGTTAAAGTTCAGTACGATAAGGCGGTCAAACCCAGGGTTTTTTCAGAAGGTGACCTTGTTTTGGTCTATGCCCAAGAAAAAGATGCCCTGGGGGCAGGAAAGTTTAAGTCTATGTGGTATGGCCCCTTCATCGTTAAAAAATTCCTTAAGAAAGGAGCGTATACCTTGGTTGATTTCGAAGGGAACGAGTTGCTGGAGCCCCGAAATGGGCTCTATTTGAAGAAGTATTATGCCTAGGCTTCGGCCTGGCATGTTGCTTTTGTATATAGTAGTTTTTGCTTTGTACATATCTGGTTGATTTTCGATCTTTGATGGGTTGGTGATGTTTTTGATCTGCTTTGGCAGGTTGTCTTGGATGTCATGAGTCATTTTGGTTTCGCCGATGGTGCTAGTAGACACACCCGAAACTTAGCTTCCGCGGCTTGGGTGCTTCATTATCCTTCCGGTCAGCTGTTAGTATCAAGAGGGGTCTGCATTGGTCCTGCTTCCAATAATATAGCAGAATACACTGCAGTTGTTTATCTACTCTCGGAGGCAATATCTTTGGGTGTTGATTCGTTGGTAGTTTTCTTGGACTCTTAGCTGGTGGTGTCGCAGTTGAACAATACTTATCGGGTTTGAGATCCATTTTTATTACGGTTGTTCTTGAGGGTACGTTTGTTACAAAGATCATTTCATTTTTTAACTTTCATTCATATTCCTCGAGCTGAAAATTGGTTGGCAGACTCATTAGCTAATCAGGCACTGGATTGGCATATTAATCATTCCATACAATAAAATTTAATCATCAAAAACATCATATATTTTGATACATTTATCACATCACATCAAACATCGCTGTATATATATCATCAGAGTGTTCAAAAACTTTACAAAATTTGGATCCATAACGTCATACAAAATTTGGGCTTATGCCCGATCATGTTCAGTCTCAAAAATAATATACAGTCATCTGATACATAATATCTATCTACTCCTGAGGTCCCTGCCCAGAAGTCGTGTTCCTATAGAACATGATCGCGGTGGCAACTCGGCGGAATACCGTACCCAGTCTCGGGGCACTCCTACCACCCGTCTCTGGACGGCTTCCGGCAGATCTTCCACGGCAGCCATAGGTATTTGGCGGGTTAACCCCTCCAAGTTCCTTTGTACAGCCTAGAGGGTCCTGTCTGAATCCACTATATCTACTTCGCCCCTGCGACGCTTGTGGCGCGGGAAACCCTCAGGTCGAACTGGTCCAATATCTGCATCATGATCATGTTTACATTGTAAGTCATTATGAATCCAATCAAAAACATGTTTTTTTTTTATTTTTTCATACATATTTGAAAAAATCCAAAAAATTATATAAGTCAAAAAATTGCAAACTTACCGACTGTGCCCCATGCTGTGCCTGGTGGAAGAACAAGATCTGGATCTCCACGAAAGTCCATCCCGGCATAGGGATAGTCGTCCATAGCGATGATTTGTTCTCCCCACCAAAGGAAGAACTCATCATCCCAAGTGGTCCAGGGAACTTCACTTCCCCTTAATCTCTTCATCATGTCTGCCCAACAGGAAATTCTTGGGTCTCTCGGGCTGCTGATGGTAGAGATGACTCTGGGTCTCAATGCTGGTATCTTCTCAAAGAAGAATGTCATCAAAATTGTACCGTATCCAAAGTGTTTTGTCTTTGCTTGGAGGATTGAGGTCAATTGTTGCTTGATGTTTAGTAAAAGGGATGTGCACCAATCATATACATGAGTCAAGCATTCCACTGCTATGCTCATTTGCGTCCTAGATGCCTGATGTAGGGAGGCAGATCCTGCCACTCTGCCAATGGTGAAAAGGAGGATTTTCATGTGCAAATCCCTTAAATCTTTAATTGCAATCTAATTTCCAACTTTCTTGGAACCCTCTACGCAGTACACGTGGACATAATCTTCCACGGTTAGCCCTCCCAAGGGCTTCCCGTGCAAGTCTACTGGTTCCCCCCTCCGGGAGAGTCCAGTGATAAAATATATGTCTTCCACTTCAATGCGTATTGGCATCTGATCTATCATAAAGCAATCCTCTTCCGATTCCCAATAGTTTACGAGCATTTCAAGCAACCAGACATTGCTTTTCATATTTGGCATTTTGAAAATTTTGAGCAAACCGCAATTCCGAAGAATATTTAGCGATACTCGATCTCGCATGACTTCTTGATCAATTGCACTATGTTCACGCTCTCTCCATGAGATTTTCATCCTGTCAAAATTCAATAAATCCTTCATTAGCCACGCATTTTTTCATTTGGGCCTGCGCATACGCAGCTTTCTTTATGCACAGTCGCGTGTATACGCGACTTCACTATTACCAACCCGCGTATGCGCAAACCCATGTTTTTTGGAAAGGGTTTCTATGGTGAAAATCACTAAATTTTAATTTATGAACGGAGAAAATGATTTGCAAGGATGGTTGATGAGCCTACCTGACAAATTCGGTGCGATTCGACGGTCGGTTGCTCCTGATTTGACAAAAGAAGTCTTTTTCTCTAGAGCACTTTTCTCCAAATCAGCAATATAACAATGAACCAAATATGAGGTAATTTGTCTATTTATGGCTAAAAAGTTGAAAATTTTCGCAAAAATCAGTTATGCTTATTTTTTCGATCTATCTTAAGCTGCATAACCCGGATGCTTGGAAGTGCCCAGTTTGGTATGTTTTCAGGTACATTTTGACGAATTTGAGATTTTTCCCGGTTTTTTGATCCATGATTACTGGCTCGTCGCGGCAGGTATATGATCTTCACTGGCATATATGTTAGGGAAATCATTTTCCATTACATCTTGCATACTAGCCTCCATACTGATCACTTGCCATAGGGTCGATCCCATCAGGTCATGACTATTACACCCATTTCACTCACCGATTATTTAATCATGACTTGGTGGTAGAGTCTTCCTTTACATGGGCTTCCTAGTTAGTTCCTCGCTATCACTTGTTGCCCATGCTACGTTTTATGTAGGCTCAGGAGTCCTCTTTACTCCCGCCATGACTTATGTGTTGAAGCTTCATTCTTCTTCTTCCTCACTATCATTTTTCTGGCTGTTACCCTAGAGGCTCCCTGGTGTTGTTAGTTGTATTACTGCATTGCATATTGGCTACTTGTTAATCCTGACCTTTAGATGGCTTCATTTGGACTCATTGTTTAAGCCAACTTTTGACCTTGACTATCTGTACAAGTTAACCATTGCATGCACTTTATTTATTGCGACTTGACACCCTTTTACTCATGGATGGAACATTCCTTTGAGTATCGCTTACCAATTTCCGCCACCTTGCATTGAGCATAGGATCGTTCCAATCCCAGGAACTAATGCATTTGATTTTTGATACTCGTTCTATCCATTGTACCATAGCATTCTTTTATTCTTTTTCAGGCTTATTATATGAAAAAGACAAAAAAATCAAATATAACAAAAAGAGTGGGAACGGGATGTATCTTCGTTGTTTTGATGGCAGTACAGAGTCAGTTTGTCGCCCTTGAACAAAGTACATATACTTATATATATTTCCTTCATTTGGGATGGTTTTAGTTTTGACCTAGGTTCAGCCTTTACCTTGTTTCACTAGTCAGTCCTCCCCCGGTTGGTTATCTCTTCCAATCATATGGAGAGTTTGTTCTGCTTCCTACATAACAGACTTATACAGTGTCACTTTTTACTGCCATGGTCATCACGAGTCGTGCTTTTGTTCAAGGGAAGTCTAACCAAAGTCGGCCATTCTGCGGTGTCTCTTGACTCATTATTCAGTCGACCTTCCTAGTTTTGTTAGTATCTTGTTCTATCACATCAGATGTTTTGGTATTCTTCTCGTGCTAGTTTGAGAAGGTCCCCATTGACTTCTTGCTGGCGGGTTTGTCTCTTATCGACTACGACACATTGCTCTGAGAGAAAACCTAGAGCCACACCCTGGCCCTATTTCCATCATTGATAGGTGACCTTGTGCTCAACATTTGATCATCATTATGGGTCTTTGACTGAGTGGTTTCCCCTGTGTTCGACGTCAGCATACATTATCACACTTGAGATTCGTGCAGTACCTTGATTTCCATTTGACCCTATCGGTGGATTTCTCGCCTCTGTGTCAGCTTTCATTATTGGTTGGTTCAGAGGGTTTCTTCCGTGCGCTAGCTTCATCTTGTGCATGTCGAAAACGTACTTCGGTTTTGGTTCCGTCACTCTACTTCGTCTGATTCCTTCCAAATCTTGGCCTGCGGGTTACACTCGCGCTGGACTGATGTGGGATGCCTTAATGCCTTCCTTCCAGCAGATCTTTTCCCATCGACCCTGACTCATTGCTCTGGGAATAAGGTCTAGAGTTTTTTTGTCAGTACCTTAGGGTTTGCAGTCATCAGTGGCAGACTCTTCGCTATCGACAGTGGGGATTCATCATTGCCTCCTGATTGGTAGATTCTTTCAAGTGTTCGACTTCAACTCATTCATTCGAACTTGTTAGATTGTACTGGGGCACCTTGACACTCATTATCATTATCGGTGGGTTGTCTTGCGTTGGTTAACGGTATACATCATTGACCAGTAATCCAACGATTTCTCACATGGTCGACTTCAGCTCATTTATTCCCATTGTGTAGAATTGTGCCATAGTGATCGGTGAAGACCTCGGGTTGCATCACCATTTTTCGGTTCACTTTTGACAATCCATTCAGTTTCTGCCAGTGATGTCGTCCACCCTTATATGTTGCAGTTCAGTACAGTAGCATCTTATATGTTGGCTCCCGAGTTGCGTGATTGTACCGTTTGTTCCACCTCTTATGATTCGGTACTTGGAGATTCAGTTACTTATATGATCAGACATCCAGTTGCACCATCCTTGATCAGCTTTCTATATGTGATACTTGGACATTGATTCAGACTTATATTTCCGGGCCATGCTCAGATGATTCATTGTGTACTTTCAGTTCAACTATACTTGTATACACGTTGGATCCATTCAGTACTTTCTATATGATGTATTTTTGACTGAGCATGGGTATGCCTGCCTCAGCATGAGTTGACTCTCTGTTTTCTTTCATTGGTTTTTTGGCAGGCTGAAATCTGGTGAAGTCCTCTCTTGTCCTTGCGAAGTTCTTTCTATTTGCATAATACATTTCGGCCATCATGTACCCCTTCTGAGCTCATATATTAGGGGGCATCTATTATAGCATCATTTCTCACCTTCATATGATTCATGATTTCTTTTATGGCTTTGGGCACCCATTCCTACAGACTTGGACAAAATTCACTAAAAAACAGTGTTAAAATACCCATACGCGGCTATGCCCAGACTTTTCCGCGTGTATACGCGAGTCCACGTGTACTTTCCCGCGTATGACATTAAAATCATTAAAAATATATATTAAAATTCCCTATTTTCGAGTTGGGTTGATGGTTACTCTGGTAGTTCAACCACCCCAGCACGTGGCCAACTGTTTCCAACTGATGAAACTACTTTGAGGGAGTATAAAAGCCCCTCATGTGCATGGCCTAAGGGAGAGAGAGAAATTATTGATATTATACTCTGTTGGTATTCCCTATCCAAGTCTGAATTCCCGTGCCTCCTACACTTCCCAGTTCATTACAGGAAACCCTTGTTTCCTGGAGATGCTCATCTCTTTATATGTCATCTCGTATGCACCAGTTCGGAAGGAATCTTAGCGAGGCAAGGGTGGGACGGATCTGGACGACGGTCTGCTCGAAGATCGTGGAAGGATTCAGGTGATCTCTCCACTCGTTATTTCTGTACATGCTATTTATAATACAGAAGAACCATCTTGTTCCCGAGATATACGTGTTAGTGTCTGCTTGTATATGTGAGAATATTGTTATTTAAGCATTTATTATGGTTTATCTAATGTTTCATATGGATTTCACTAAAATTTAGAGTAGATATATGCTGTACAACCAGTTCTTCGTGCTTGTTTCTTCTTGTCTTTCAGGTTAAGAAGGAAGAAGGGTTGCTGGGGGTTTGGACCCCGCGGGATCTGCTTCAATCGTAGGACCTACGGGTAACTTCCTCGATCTACTCTATTTAGTTTTTCATGAACATGTATGGTTGTGTGAGTCCTTCTTAAGTAGCATGCCCTGCTCTGTGGAGGTTTAAACCCAACAAACCTCTAGGGTGATTTTCCCCGAAACAGGAGCAGGTACCCTTTTGATGATAATGATTTTGTTTGGGTCTACCTGTATTCCTACTTGGGATATGGAGTGTCCTTATTCAACCCCTACTTCCTTCAGGGACTCACACTTTTCTGGACTCAAGGAGAGATGCATATCAACACGCCTTGTTATTACTTTACCCAAATTGGAGATAGCTTCCTGGAAGTCATCCCCATATGGTTTGAAATCATCCATGTAGATTTCGACAGAGTCATGGACTAACTCAGAAGAGATGCTGAGGACAGCTCTTTGGAAGGTAGCCAGGGCATTGCACAACCCAAAGGATAAGACTCTATAAGCGAAGGTACCCCAAGGGCAGGTGAAATTAGTCTTGTCCTGGTCTTCAGGGCTGATTTGAATCTGATTGTACCCATTGAACCCATCTAAGAATGAAAATAACTTCTTCCCCTCAAGGCCATCTAGGACTTGGTCTATAAAGGGCAAAGGGAAATGCTCTTTCTGGGTGGCTTTGTTAAGTTCTCGATAATCAACACAAATTCACCACTTCCCATTCTTCTTTGGGACTAGGACAAGAGGAGATACCCACTCACTGTCGGATATAGGATATATGAACCCTGCATCCAATAGTTTCTGTAAGTCTTCTTTGACTGTGTCCTTCAGAGTCGGGTTCATCCTTCTTTGGGGTTGTCTCACTGGCTTGCATCCTTCTATGATGTAAATATGATGTTTGCACACTGAAGGATGCACCCCTTTCATTTCTTTGTAATCCCAATCAAATGCATCTAGATTCTCTTTCAAAATCTTGCATAGTTGCTTCTCTTCTTCATTCAAGAGGTTTGGGTTGATTTTAAGAGATCTGGATGGGCCAAACTTAATAGCCTTAGTGGATTTAGAGGTCAACTCAACTGCGTGCAGTTCCATCCAAGGTTGGATTTTAGACTCTTTGACTAAGGTTTCAAGAGGAATTTTAGTGGAGGACTGGTTTTGAATGACATGGTCGATGAGTTCATCTTCATCAAGTTGCCCCCTTCTAAAAATAACATCTATGGTACACATAGGGGCAGTGTTATATAACTCATCTTCTTCATCCTCCAACAATATAGGGAGATCATGATCAATGGAAGGTTGAGTTGGAGGACATAACACTAGATATTGAGACAAAGACCCATTTTTTATAGTCATTTTTTTGGTCCGAAAACTAATATAAGCATCTGCAGTGGCTAACCAAGGTCTCCCTAAGATGAGGGGATAACCATTAAACTTGGTTTTTGGTTGTAGGACCAAAAAATCTATAGGATACTCCCAAGAGTCAATGGTAACCATAACATCCCCAATAATTCCTTCCAGGGTTACTATGGATCGACCTGCAAGTTGCAAAATTGTTGTGGTTTTCCTCAAAGTCCCTTGGAGATCAAGTTTCAACATAGTTTCCTTGGTCATGACATTGATTACAACCCCTATATCAATCAAAGTGTTGGGGACTATGACACCATTTATATTCACATTGAAAATTGGACTACTAGGGTCCAGGTACTTTGTAAATATCACCTTCCCTGACATTAGGTCAGACAATTGTCCTACCACATTGATGGTGGGGGTATCTCTCTTCCTTCTCCCACGTTTTTGGAAGAAATTTTCTTTGATGAGCCTATCGTAGATAGGGAAATCCTTAATGGCCTGGAGAAGTAGTATCTTTACACACAAATTTTCCAATTCTCCCAGGAGTTCAGTGTCCTCCGAGGTGTGCTTACTAGCGTGGATCAAGCGCTTAGTAAAAGGAGGTTGTTGGATCTGAATGTTACCTTCTTCCCTTTCCTCCTCAAACGCTAGAGGTGGAGATGGAGGATGGTTTTCTAGGAGTAATCTTCCTGACCTAAGATTAACCTCCTGTATCTCAACAACATAAGCTGGATAGGATGTTTCTCCACTGGGAGCCTATTGTGCCTATCTGTTGTTCGGGTTCGAATTGGGTTGTGTGGGTATAGGTAGCCTAGGTGGAGCAACATGAGTGAGCTAAGGTTGAGGTTGGGGTGGAGTCATTAGAACAGGTGGTTGATTTTATTGAGGTCTCCACCCTTGGGAATGATTGTTCCACTGAGGTTGCTGTGGAACATACTGTTGAAATGGTTGTTTTACTGGCTAAAGATGATATGAAGGGTTTTAAGGCCAAGTAGGAGGTGTAGACCAGGATGGAAGAGTGGGGGTGTACCAAGGTTTCATGGGTGCACTATGATTTTTGTGATAGTAAGAGTAAGGTGCACCTTGCATCCCTTGTTGATATGGCCAAGGGCCTTAAGGCCTTCTCTAGTTGATGAAATAGAGTTGCTCTAGCATTGCTTCCCCACCATGATACACAGTCTTAAGTCCAAGTATGGAAGGACACTTTTCTATGGCATGATTCTCCTCACAGACTAATCAAACCTTTATGACATTCAGTGGACATTCATTTCTTGGGTGCTTCCTAGTATATCTAGGATAAAATATGGCCAGGGATCTCTCTGCTTCCTACTGCTTCCTTTTGACCTGTGTTGTGTCCATTTTCAAAGAAAAGGTGTGCAACATGTAACTCTTGAAGTCCTCTAGAATGTTTCCAATCTCATGTTTTATGAAGGTTGAAGAGAAAGGGGTATTAGGTGTACTTTGGATAGCTCTAACCTTCTTCCTAAAGACCTTAAAATGGTTCTAGAAGAGAGTTTTGATTGATTCATAGGGTTTTTGGTAGATATATCCTCTGATAGCATATTTAGGGTTTCTATCATCTCTTCTCTAATCCCTCGAAGAAGTAAAAGTTTAAGTGACTCAGGATCAAGAGTACAGTTGGCTCTCTTATAGAGTCAATTGAAAATTCTCTTCATAGTCCTCTAAAGATTCATCCGATCCTAGAGTCATCTTAAAGATATCATCCTTATTTTCCTTGGACCTACAATAGTATTTGTATTTGCTTCTAAAGGTATCTTCCATCTGTGCCCAGGTAGTGATGCTATCCCCAGGCAAACCCATGAACCAACGCAAGGCTGCATCCTTAAGGGTGGATGGGAATAGCTTCAACTTATGATGATCAGAGGTGTACTCATAATTCCTACAAACAACAAAAAATTCAAACATGAATGTGTCAGGGTCCTCAGAGGTAAGTCCATGAAAGTGTGGGAGAGCTGAAGGGCTAATGTTTTTCATCTTAGTTTCTCCATCTGCCTCTCTTATGGGAACGGCTCTCTGGATTTGAACCATGGTTAAGATAGGTGAAATGGGTCCCTCAGTTGAAACAAGGTCTTCTTCTTCTTCCCCAATAGGATCCTCAAAGTATTCAGAAGGCTCTCCTATAGGGGTTTCAATCTCATTGCCACTGAAGAAGAGTGAAGGGTGGATAGGAAGTGATGTGGGGGTTTTAGGTAAGGTTTGTCTTTGAGTATTACTACTCCTACGAGGCATGAAAGTCAGATATTTTTGTAATTTTTTCAATATTCTGAAATGACATGAAAAGAAAGGAAAGCAGAAAACAATGCTAAAACAAAATCAAAATATCTACTAGACACCTCCCCGGTAACGGCGCCAAAAAGTGGTGAGCCCTGGTATTTCACCAAGTGTGTTGCAACTCCCAGGGGCTTCCCTACTTTACTTTATCAAACTGGAGTTCGTACAAACTTGGAGGTGACAATGCTATATACACAACAGATGCATTCTGTTCATGTCATCCTCTTCTGTTTTACGAAAGGGTTTTATTTCTTAAACTATGATAAAAGCTGAAAAGTAAATTGCTGGAAGGAAATGACAGAAAGGAAACTACTTATTTGCAGAAAGGAAATGACGGAAATGAAACTAATTTAATGTGAAAAAAGGAAATGATAGAAAGAAACTAAATTAAATTGATGAAAAGAAATGACAGGAAGAAAAATAAACTAAATTACTGGAAATAAATGGCAGAAAGGAAACTAATTCTAAACCACACTTAACTTGGCCAAACACCTAAATGCACTCTACTTATCCTATGTTCTATCTACCATGCTTCTATCCATGAAGCAAAGCTATCCATGGCTTAATTCTAATTGAAAAAGTGTTGATTTTTAGCTTGGAGGAAAAAAAAAAGCTAAAGAGGCTAATGGACGACTTAACGTATGAAACAGGGCTTTGAAGTGGAAATCGGGGGTTTAAACTTGATTAAAAATTTGTTATAGCGCAAAAATTCTTCGGAGCGGAATAATTTGAAAAGTGCGATGGTGGAGATTCGGTGGAAAAAAATTTCCGAAGTGTGAAGTGCGACGGGATAAAAGTTGTGACGTGTGAAATGCAATATCGCAAAGTTGGAGGGAAAGCGATAGTGCAATCAGGAGGAAGGTGTGATGTGCAATATGCGATGGGAAAGAACTGTGAAATGCGAAATGCGATAAGTTAGATGATGTGGTAGAAGGACAGGTGGTAGAGCGCTTTGATCATATTGCAATCGGCAGAAAGGAGAGGTAAGTGTTAAAGGAAATAAACTAAACAATGCATAGTGCGAAATGAAACGGGGATAAATAGTGCGATTTGTGATTTGCAACGGGTGATGTGGCAGTGGGACTGGTGGCAGAGTGTAATCGCAATATCACAATGACAGATAAGAGCGCTAAGTCTTAAAAGGAAAAAGGAAAACGATGTGAAGTGCGAAATGAAGCAGGATAAAATCTGCAAAGTGAGAAGTGCGATGGGTGATGTGGTAGTGGGACCGGTGGTGGAGTGCGATCGCAATATCGCAATCAGCGTTTGGAAGCAGTAAGTCTTAAGGAAAAAGGGAAACAATGCGAAGTGTGATGGGTGACGTGACATTGGGACCGATGGTGGAGCACGATCGCAATATCCCAAATGGCATTTGGAAGCGGTAAGTCTTAAGGAAAAAAGGAAAATGTTGGGAAGTGCGATATGCGATATCGCAATATCGCAATCGGCAGATGGGAGCGGTAAGTGTTAAAGGAAGAAAATAAACACTGTGATTTGCGATTTGTGATGTACGGTTGCGGGAAATTCGAGGAGCAGGGGCGGAAGGTTGAATTGCAATGGGTTTCAAGAGTTTTTCTTTAAAAAGGGGTAATGAAATTGTGAATGATAAAAACAAAGGAATGAGGCGAGCTGAAGGGTTTCAGTGTTTTTTAGAATAAAAGGTGGGTGCAGCAATTAAAATAAGCAGAAAACAAGAGGGAATGGAGGCGTAAAATCAAGGTTCAGAGGCATAACACATAGATGGATAGGGACCAGAAAATGGAGTGGAACGGCTTAATAATTTCTCTGGGGTTTTTGATGCATATTCCTGCAAATAACCCTGCTGATCCATGCACGAAAAATAGATGAAGTGCGTGATAAACATAGTGAATAGAACGACTGAAACTGGTATTGCAACTCTACTCTAATCTCAGAAGTAGTGAACAGAAATCAATTTTTGGGTCTATGGGAAGGTTTACCCTCCTCGAGCTCTATTGATAGAGATGAAAAGGGGGTCTTAATCCATAGCTTTTTGGTTTTCCTCTATTCTATTACTCTCATAAGCAAATGAAAAACTCCAACAGCATACTGAAAGAAAAACTAAACAACAGTAAAACTATCAGAAGAAAACTAATTAAATGACAGAAAGCAAAGAAAAAATACAACAGAAAGTCTGAGGCACATGGATTGGGCCCTATACCACGAGCCTAGCTCTCTGAAACTTAAATCAGTAAAATGAGCTCAGTCTTCTCATTTCATAAAATAATAACCTCATACATTTCTGAAAGTTTGATCACTGAGTAAAAATAAAAACTTCATAGCTTGCAACAAAGTTTTTACTAGCATCGATCCCCTTCCTAGCTCTATCTCCGCTCTATTTATTCTACGGTGCAACTACCAACAAATCCTTAGGAAAAGGTGATTGAATCCACTTGACTCCAAGTAAACAAATATTGGGTGCACTCCTCTTTGATTTTCTTGGTTGCCTCCAGAGTTTGAATTACTAGAGAGAATCCTTGGGGATCCTTCGGCTGCCTTTGGAATTCAAATTTCTCGAGAGAATCTTTGAGATCCTTCAACTGCCTTTGAGAGTTAATGAAGGTGGACAATCCTCCTATAATTTCTCTTTGCTGTCTTCTCCAAGTCTTTATGATAAAATCCTTATAAAAATGCTAATAATTCATGATTTTCTGCACTCAACTTCATATTAGGCACTCAGAGTATGTTAGCCTTAATCACCACCTATACTAGCATTATAAAACAAAATAATAATAAAAATGCAAGAAAAAGAGATCTAAGAAGGCAAAAATGTAACCATTTGCCCCTCCAAATATGTGTAATGATGGGGCTCATTAGGATGAATTACTTTTCTCTAAATATTCTAAACATATATTGTATTTAGAATATGTATACTTATGTAATGGAGTCTAACTAGATTTACTTTAAAGTAATAGAGTCAACATACCACTATGATACAAGTCATCTAGAATTGAGGTCCTCCAAATCTAGGTATAATATTGAACTAGGTAAATCAGTATTACGATAAAACATTTATAAAAAAAAACATGTATAGCCTTCATTACATATATAGATTTTCAACATGCTTTTAATAAATGACTTGCAATAATATTTTTAGTGTATTTCCTATTAAAATAACTTTGAGAGGTTTCATTCTTTTAAATGAATGGAATTAAAAATTTATGCCATAAATATTTTCCACCCACAACCTACTAACCACCACAAACTACTCGTTATAATATGTTGAAAATCAAAGGAAAATTTGTAGTGTTATGCATGTGTACATACTCGGCATCTAAAAGAAAAATGTTGTGGAGGAATGTTGTTGCAACATTATTTGGGAGACCTCTTGAACATCACGCACAACAACTTGCTCGATTATGTTACTAACAAGAAACCTCTTCACAACCTTGTACATGGGAGTGCATCTTGCAGAAAAAAAAAACAAAAAAAAAAAAAAACAAAAAAAAAAAAAAAAAAAAACATCCCTTCACTCTGCTCCTTTTCTACACTTAGATTAGATGGATTAAATATTATTCTCATAGGGTGAGATGTTGGGTTGTGGTTTTTTTTGGGATTTGTTAACCGCAAACACATTTAAATCTCTGAACTTGAACAAATATTTGGTTGCATATTCAAATTGTTCATCCACCACTGACATCCAATTAGACTCAACTATTTAATTATGTTTTCGATTCTCAGCTGAGCGCAATTTCCCACAAGTGTGGGAAGGACAAAAAGTTCTTTTTTTCCCAAAATTTCCTCCATAACCTAGAAATCTACTGATGAACTTCCATGACCAGTTGAATCAATGTCCCAGTAAGCATCTAGCCTAGTTGCAAGCCTTCATATGTACTTTGACAACTGGTGAGAGAAAGAGACCACTAGAGCTGCTTTGGCATAGGAAAGTGTTTCTTTTAAAAGGTTTCATGCAATATTCCTAGATGGAAATATTAAGTGTAAATAGAAGCATGCACTATGAACAACATTTAAAATTTGCACACACCCATAATTTATCAATTTGCAGAATAAAAATATGATGGAAACTAATTCATTTTATTAATATGAGTAAAATAGAGTACAAAATGAGTGGAATAGAGGCACTTGGACTTTCTATAGCAAGCGAAGCCAATCACCGGTCGCAATGAGTTGCCCACAAGCTGAAATGACTCAACCCAGAAAATACTTGCGCTGCCCTTGAAATTTTGGATGTTGCTGCTGAAGGATAATGGATGTACAGGTCTCAAATGTAATCAGATTTTAGTTGGTTCCCTTTCTCACACAGCTCCACCAAACCCAAAAAGTAATTTTCATCCAATTTGACCTCTAGAAAACCCACAAAAATTGGGATTTTCCCAGTCTCATTGGTTGTATGCACTGTTGGAAATTAGATGATGGATACCTCTCAAATCCTTCGGAAAACACCCCCAAAAATCCTGCAAATTTCTCCTTAAAACTCCAACCCTTAAGCCCCTAACTTCTCCTGCCCCTTGACCTCTGCATGTCTCTACGAGAGAGTACCTTGCTCAGGACCTGGAAGAAAAATTATTGCCTTGAATTATACCCTCAATTCACTCACTTCCCAACCACCCAAAATCTCTAGCAATTACCACTCCAGAAAAGCCCTAAATTCATCGAAAACTATCTCACTCCACAATGACCTCCCTTTATTGGTGAGAATTCCTCCCAACATCCTGGACACACGTAAAAATGAATGCGAGCTACTTGTTCCAGCTCTGGAATGGCTCCCAAAGTGTCCAAGGACTCCTCTAGGGCGGCACTCGAAGTCCACCAAAGTAGGAGCTGATATCTTCACCCAAAAATCTCCTTGTGCTAAGAAACGTTGTGTTAAATTGGCTGAGCATCTCAAGAGAAAAACTAGCTTCAGATGTAAAATTGTTAAAAATTCCCAAACAATAGCCCTCACCTCATATTTAAGCTTGGTGCCTCCTCTTTCCTCCTTGAGGGCCCCTTCCTCCACTTAGTTTGATTTTCCCTCCCTTATTCTCTCTCCAAAAATGTGTGCTGCCTCAAAGGGGTGTGTATGCCTTGTGGGTGGTCCCACAACCCACCAACAATTTAATTTTTCCCCTTCTCCTAAGTTGAATAACCAAAATTTTGCTAAAATTCAGAAGAATCATCATCACTTAAGAATCGAGGGATATTAGAGTCCCCCCGCCAAAATTTTCTTGTCCTCAAGCAATTTCAACATTATTTTGTCAACAACTACTCACCTGCCCATGTGGAATCTTCCTTAGGAAGGTCCTTCCACCTTACCAAAAACTCCCTGACTGTCCTATTCTTAAGCTTCCTTTCCCTCACCTCTAATATGGCCTCTGGAGCCAGCTCTATATGACCCTCATCATCCAATGGTGGCAACTCTATAGTGGCCATGACCTATTGTCCTAGTGCCTTTTTTAGGCATGATACATGGAAGATGCTATGCACCTCGCTTCCTAGTGGAAGCTCCAACTCATAGGACACCTCCCAAACTCTCTTAATCACCCTGTATGGACCATAGAACCATGGCTTGAGATTCTTGGCCCCTTTCTGTTTCAGGGAGGACTGTTGATACGATTGGAGGTGCAAATATACCATGTCACCTGTTGTGGATGATTTTGTCACCCCCCTAGAGACAGCCTAGAGTTGCCATAGACCAGTGCCTAGGACATCTTAATATAGCAAGGAGCCCTTTTAGTTTGGGTTGTCAGTCCAAGAACTCACTTACTATCTCTTGTTCTAAACAAGGAAATTAATTTTGAATGGGACCAATCTCTCTCAGAAGCTGACACAAAGATAAGAATAATGTAGGAACATCATGTAAAATTTCAGCATGAAAGCATCAGACAATTAAGAGACTGCTTACTGTAAAGAGGGCCGATTCAAATAATATATCACAGAAATCAGATATCAGGAATTGAGTGCGGTGAGGAAACATAAGAAGATATTAGTTGGTATGAGACTAATACCCAGATACACAACAGAACCATATAAAGGCGCACCAATCTACGAATCCTTATATGACAATGGCGTTTTAAAAGCACCCTCCTCAAGCAACTAATATAGCAGAAAGTATGGAAAGAGTGAACGTGGAACAGTATATCATGACTAGGCCTATTTAAAGCGCTTGACTAATCCCAGAAAGGGCACCACTTAAGATGAATCCTTACTGCAAACTAGTGAGCCACTCACATTCTAGAACATGATACAAGAAGACAATTTGCATGAAGGAGATATTGTATTAACACATAAGAGAAATTACATACTGTGAGACACCAGAGACCAGAATCCTCAATATAGTTATAACCCCTCCTCACTGAGACCCTACGGGCTCTGAAACTTCATACAGAAATGTTACAAAATGTATACAAAAGCATTCTCGCTGCACAGTTTGCTGACAGAAATCCGGAACCTCTACAATGTCTTCTTATTTCGTCTTTATAGGAGTGATGGAGAATTCTAGAGGAGGAGGTAGCTGAAACACAATTAATGACTCAATTTGAATAAAATGGCGGAAAACATTCGCGCCCACTCTATGAATGACTAATTGTTAATGACTATACTAAACAACCTGTCCATGAAATAAATGCTGGGAGATAAAATCTCCTTATATACAAGATAGAAATAATAAAATATATATACAATATATTGCCTGCGGCTGAGGGAAAATCTGTTGCCGTAAGAGATTTGAAATAATCTGCATTTCTGTAATGTACTCTCGGCCCTTGGCTTTGGATTTGTGACGCAAGCCTGGAGCCAGCCTGCAATACCAGGATCTTCATAAAGTAATGCTTATAAACATACATGCTCTAATTTGCCCAATTCACTCTTTATGCAGAAACTTTCTTTCATATTTGTGGTTATAAAGCCCTTCCACAATAATCCTTTCTTAAACATCATATTATTTATTTGTCAGATTAGAGATGCCTCATAACACCAGAACTATGCCTTAAGTCCCTCATTCATTTCATCACCAATAGTCCTCATGTGTTTATACACCATCACAAAATTCTTCCTGTATGTGTTGGATTCAGTTAAATGCCCTCTTGAGTTATCAAAGTTATTTAAACCCCAATAAACTCAAATTGGGCAATCTCAACATTTTTCCCAAATCAAAATTTCAATAGTTGGCAAATTCATACAACACCATTATTATACGGAAGCCTTCACATAAATTCCATAAACTCACCCATCACTCCCTATTCATTCAACTCAATTCAGCAACATGAGTATATGAGTTCAATATTCCATAACTTGAATAAAAACCAATTAGACCATGCGCTCATGGTCTTCCCATGCAAGCATTATAACAAAGTTCTACCTTTGAACTTAATATGAACCTCAACCACAATTTATTATGCCAGTGTTATTCAACCTAATTCCATTGTATTTATATGTGCGCCCTTTCTATTTAAATACGCTGGACATGGTCAATAAACTCTATACATATGAAATCCTTCACGCATTGACTTAATTACCACCATCTGCCAGTTCCTTTCAGTGATTCAATACATATCAGATTTAATCACTCAAATATCATTTAGGAATACTTCCGGCAAACAGCGTTTTCACAATTCATCGATTTCTGGCTTTGTTTAAAATCGAATCTCAATAAATAACTGCTTACCTTTATAATTCTGAACGCACTTCCTTTTATTTCCAGATTCAAACGCTGTTACATCTCTGCGCTATAGTTTTCAGAGCACATCTTCAGATTCTGGAATTCACCGGCAAACACAGTCTTGATTACCAACGCTGGCTAATTGCTGTATAAACGTTCTGCTCCAACAACGAATTCCATACCTTTCTGTGTCTTGTTTTAACTCTTTCAATACGTTACAAAATCCCCGCATCCGATTTATCAATCCACTCCGCATAAAACAATTCGATTCAACAAATTGCAACTGCTACAAATTAGAGTGAACAGTATTCCACGCATTTCTCATTCTAATGACAGCGGTTTGCATTTTTTTAGAGATGGGTAAAACAAATACATTGCAGGCATTCATTCAATTCATCGATTAACATAAAGACTTCATGAATTCGGAACCGGTTACTGTTACTCCTGCATCCAGATTAAAAAAGAAACCGTTCCATTGCTTCTCCATGGCGCTGTTACGCAACTGGAACAACGTGTGAGAGCATCATTCACAAATAATGCCACAACAGAGATTTAATCGATCTTCATAACCACAGATTTATCTACAGCAACCATTTATTATGCTTTTCATTCAACGCTCTTCAAATGCTATCGAACCCAATTTCTCTAAACCAAATATGATTCAACGCATTTGCTTCCCTCGGCGTTCTATCATAATAACTACAGTTCAAATTCAACGCATTTGCTTCCCTCGGCGTTCTATCATAATAACTACAGTTCAAATGTGTTATCAACCATTCATTTAAATATTTCTTATGGGACATCGATATATCAACAAAAAGCCAGGTATAAATCAAGCACCGATACACCCAACTATATAACAGTTTTCCCTTTCAATATGATTATATAAGAGCATTCACCACAACACAGGAACCATCATCCTCATAGATCATTCAATGCTTTTGGTTTATAAACACAACTCATACAAGTGCGCCTCACTAAAACCATTTCAGAAATCAACACGCAATTTCTAAAAACCACACTTATCATATTAATAAACAAATACTTACAAACTTCTTTTGTGGCCTGATATTCAACATTTGGCCCTTACAATTGCTGAAGGCTTACAGCCTTGCTGTTCAAGCCTTCTTTCAGCCTCACACTCTCTCACAATCTCTCATGGTTTCTCTCACAAAAAGCCCTCCTATTTATACAATTTTAAAAAATCATTACATTAAATGCTCAATCCCTTAAAATCCTTAACAAACCCCTAAATTTCTCATCATCCCTAAAGGATAGGTTTTTATCCCTAGAATCCTTCAATTTATTAAATTTCCTCATATCCTTTTATTAATAAAAAGATATTTACATAAATCCTCACCTTCTCCTATTTAATTCAAATTAATTAATAAAATATTAAAAATCATCACACCCCATATTTACAAATTAATATTATCACACCCCCTATTTACAAATGGAGGAAACGGTCTTGATGCTCCTGCATCAATTTGAATCCTGGATCGTTAATGCGGGGCGAATTTATCTGGAGGGTTCCGAGAATCCATATCTATGTCTTCTTTAATGGCGGTCACCTCTCCCACCTACCCTCGACTTATTCTTTTAATTTCGCCAGCAGAATATGTCCTTTGTATGCTCCTGATCTTTGCAACGGAGGCAGCAAGTTAAAGCGCCTAATAAGTCGTTTTAAAACCTGCAAAACCCGCAAAACATTAGAGGAAATTGACTCGGAGACAGGGAGTGTGGATACAATGGCGGTCATGGAAGCGGTGATACGAACTAGGCGAAATGTTAAGACGATGCAGAGTGACAGGAAACGCATAAAAATAATGGAGAAATGGAGGATGACAATGCAGAATACAATGGAGCGACAATGAATGAACGGGGCAAAGTTTCATAAAATATGACACATCACCGGAACATATGAATGGTGGAGGAGGAGCATGGCGTACACTTGTGAATTATGATGACACGACCGCAGGAGGTGGGACCCAAATCAGAAATCGCAATCGGAAAGTGGAGCGGGGGGACCGGGGTGGCACATTTTGGAAGTTCCGATTGCGAGTGAGGGCAGGACTGCGATTGACTCAGGACCGTTCGATCTCAGAACAAGATCAACAGTTGCGCTTGCATCGGGGGACAATAAAATGGTGGGCCATGAAATGCCGCCGGTCTGTTGTGCGCGGGCCCTCCATATAAGTTGATTGTCGCGCCGTCGATTTGAGACAGATCGGGCAGCCAGCATTGCGTCCGATCGTTAAAACAATAGGCCCCTTCTCGTTTTGAATTATGGTTTTCAGACTTGGGTCATATGGAAGCCAAAGCGGGAGGGAGTCGAAATCTTAGGGACTCGGCCCGATTATTATTAAATTTGGGCTTTTAACCATTGTAAAGCAGATTTTCGGGCGGAGATAGTAATGTCAAGCAGGGTCATGAGATTTTAGGTCACGGCAGAGGTTAAAAATGGATTTGAATGAGGCAGAGGGGCAAAATTCACAGGCAGAGGTAGATATGTACAACATCGGCTCCATCTGGGGACAACATGTTCATCCTCGGGCATGTCGAGAACACACAGACCATTAAATATTTCGTCTTATTTTTCAATTCCCCTACGCTTCTTACTTCAGGTAATTATCAACATTTTTTTCCTTTACAAACTATATACAATATATACAATCAGGCATTCCCAGCCTGGGTCAGAATTGAAAATAATGCTTGAGGAACTGGCCATTCACGGGTGCATCCAACAAATCACCCTGTAGATTTTCTAAAGTAAAGGTGTTGTTTCTTCCCAGCTTCACTATTTTGAATGGCCCGAACCACAATGGATCAAATTTAGCATGTTTGCCCTTTTCTGCTCTACGAACATCCCATCTAAAAACCAGGTCTCCAACTTGAAAATTCCTATCCTTTGCGTGCTGATCAAAGACATTCTTCATTTTTTCCTGGTATTCTATCAATATCTGATCTACCTGGTTCCTTGTTTCCTCCAATTCTACCAGCTGAGTAATTCTTCGAATCATGCCATCTAGTTCTTCCTGGCTTTCCTGCATAAAACATGCCACTGGCAATGCCAATTGCAAAGGAAACACTGCAGCCCATCCATACACCAGCTCATAGGGTGACTTCCCTGTTGCTCTTTTGCTAGTTATCCTATTTGCCCATAGAGCAAACTTTAATTGAGAGTCCCAGTTTTTCTGATTTTCAGCTATTGTCTTCTTCAGGGCTCTCACTAGGGTTTTATTAGATGACTCTGCTAGACCATTTCCCTGCGGATAGTATGCTGTAGAATGAGTCAGGATGATGTTATATCTTTGGCAGAATTTTACGAACCTGGCAGACTTGAAAGCCTGTGCATTGTCAGTTACAATTCTCGCAGGACAGCCAAACCTAGATATGATATTATCTTCTATAAAATTCATTATTACCGCATCTGTAGCATTTCTGGTAGGTATGGCTTCCACCTATTTTGTAAAATAGTCTGTTGCTGTCAATATCCATTTATGTTGGCCACTTGATGGGGGATGTATTTCTCCTATAAAATCTAATCCCCATTTCTGAAATGGTTCATTTACATGAATAGGGATCAAGGGCAATGCTGCTAATTTCTGCCTTTCTGCA
This sequence comes from Pinus albicaulis, assembly GCA_034641835.2. Lineage (NCBI taxonomy): Eukaryota > Viridiplantae > Streptophyta > Pinopsida > Pinales > Pinaceae > Pinus > Pinus albicaulis. The sequence goes on from CM076572.1 coordinate 984,406,434, forward strand.
AATCTTTGGCATTTGTCACACGATCTGACCCAAGCAAAAGTATCTGAATACAATTTTGGCCAGTAAAAACCAGCCTTCAAGATTTTATGAGTTGTAGCCCTCTAGCGGTAATGTCCTCCACATATCCCCTCATGAAATTTTGTCATTACATTTTTCACTTCATTTTCTGTGAGGCATAAAATTAATATGCCTAGAGGGTCTCTCCAATAGAGCTGCCCATTGGAAATTGCATATTTCTGAGATTTCATCCTTACAGCTTTGTATTTCACTTTGTCACAGCCAGGGGGACAGCTAAGTGTTAACAAATATTCAACTATTTCTTTATACCAAGGACTAGTTAAATATTTCACATGTATCTTTTGAGTAGCCATCTCTAGTCCATGCTGCTCTTCTTCTTTTTCTGATTCTTCATTTGCTATTACAGACAGATTAATGCCCAAAGCTTGATGATTTGATTCAGATAACATCTTGGCAAGTCCCTGTCCTTTCACCAGCTTAGTAGGCCTTATATCCAAATCATACTCTTGGATTTTTGCAATCCATCTTCCCCTTCTACCTTCGCTGTCTCCTTGAACCAGAATGTCTTTGACTGCTGCTGTAGGGACATAGGTTGTAATGTGAGATTGCAAAACATAGACTCTGAAAGCTTTAAGGGATTTTACCAGGGCATATGCCTGCTTCTCCAGTATATTGTATTTCAATTCAGCATCATACAGTACTTGACTGAAGAAAGCTATAGGCTGTTCATATCCCTCTTCATTTTTCTGCAATAACACTCCAGCAATTGTATGAGGTGAAGCAAATGAGAAAATCATAAATGGTTTTTTGTAATCTGGCCCTACTAGCACAGGAGCTTCAGCAAATGCCCGTTTTATCCTTGTGAATGCATCTCTAGACTCTTGGGACCATTTTACCTCATTTTCCTTTTTCAACATATTGGTTATGTGCCTAACTATCTCTGCATAGTTAGGGATAAATCTTCTCAAGAAATTAATTCGGCCTAAAAACACCTGTACTTCTTTCTTATTTCTTGGCAAAGGAATGTTGTTTATCACTTCAACTCTCTTAGGATCAATTTTCACACCATCTTTAGTCACGATATGCCCTAAGAGTTTTCCCTCATCTAATGCAAACAAAGATTTTTTAGGGTTAAGAGAAAGGCCATACCTTCTGCATTTTTCAAAAGTTGTTCTTAAATGCTCAATATGCTCATCATCATTCTTTGAGAACACTGTGATATCATCAAGATACACCACCAAGAACTTGTCCTGTTCTCCGACAAAGGCTATGTCCATTGCCCTCTGAAAAGTAGCCCCTGCGTTAATTAATCCAAATGGCATCCTGGCATACATAAAGGTTCCCCATGGTGTAGTGAATGCAGTTTTCTTCTGGTCTTCTGGGAACACAGCTACTTGATTGTAGCCCGAAAATCCATCCATCGTTGACATTCTGGATGCTCCCACTACTTTCTGCAGGATGTGATCCATCTTAGGCAGTGGATAGTTATCTTTGAGAGATGCCCTATTCAGATTTCTGAAATCTACACATAGCCTTATTTCTCCATTTTTCTTCTGAACAGGAACAAGATTTTCTATCCATTCTAAGTACCTTAATGGCACAATTATTTTGGCCTTCAACAATTTTTTAATTTCTTTTTCAATGGAAGGAAGAAGCAAAGGATTTATTTGCCTGAGCTTCTGCTTGTATGGATTTGCATTTTCCCTCAGTGGAATCTTATGCTGTATAATATTTACATCAAAAGTTTTTAGGTCCTCATAGGACCAAGCAAATACATCTTTGTAAGATTGAAACAACTTCAAATACTTTTCTTTGTATCCTTCTGGGACTCTTTTGGATAATTTAACAATTTTGGGGTCAGTGGAAGTACCCAGATTCAAATTTCCTACTTGATCTTCTTCTACTACTTTATTTGGCTGCATTGGAATATCGTCTTTATTGAATAACCTTTCTAGAGGTACCAATCCTCTAGGTATAACATTACCTTTTAGCTGCAGCACTTTATTACCTGCTATTCTTTCTTCCCATTTGTTTTCAGCAATATTTTCAGCTTCTTCCTCTTCATTATCATCAATCTCCATATTGGAGAATTCTCCCACAGTCTCCATAAATCTTTTCATTTGTTCATCATCTTCGAATACCTGCCAATGCTTTATATTATCTGGAATGGATGGTCTGTACCGTACCTCCACTTCATATCTTAGAAGCGGATTCTGAGGAGGACAGAAAGTACTGGCAGCTACAGCAAGAGAGTCTGCTACTCTGTTTTGCTCCCGGGGCATGAGCTGTATGTTAAATGCTGAGAAGAAATTTTCTATCATGTCCCATACTTCGTTTCTATATGCTCTGAGCCGTGGATGCTTAGTTTGACATTCATTTTTGATCTGCCTTACCACCAGCTCAGAGTCTCCAAACACTTTTAGACACTGGATGCCCATATTCTTGGCTGTCTGCAGTCCCAATAATAGTGCTTCATATTCAGCTACATTGTTTGTAGCCTCATACTCCAGTTTAAAAGACAGTGGCACCCATTTCCCTGTGGGAGAAATCAACAATACCCCAGATCCATTGCCTTCTCTTGAATTAGCTCCATCAAAATGCAAAGTCCAAATTTCTGATTCCTGATCTTCTTTAGGCTGCTCAGCTTGGATTTGACCAAAAAGGGGTTCATGTGCATAATCCTGATTTTCTTCCAACATTAAACATGAAAAGTCTCCCTCTTTGTTATAAACTGGGGAATTATCTGAGCAGTCAACCTTAGTTACCTTCTTGACAAATCTAGTCTCCCTGTATAACCTCCTTTCTTGACCTCCAAAGACTAGGACAGTAGCATATGTTAAATCCAATTTGATTGATCCCCCAATATTTGTACCCCAGGACCTTGACAGCAGCATGCCAAAGCGAGCTGGGATATCAGCAACCACAATGTCCATGACCACACTCTTTGCTGGGATTTGAGCCAAATTGACCACTAAATCTTTAATCATTCCCAAGCATTTTACTCTTTTAGAATCAAATGAATATAAATCTTTGTATGGTCTTGTAATTTGCAGTCCTAGTTGCTCCATGACAGATAAAGGCATAAGATTATGGGAAGCCCCAGAATCTAACATGCAGTTATGTAACAGCAGGTCATGAATGACTAGGGATACATAAAAAGGAGGAGTAGAAGGGTCTACCTCCTCGACATGTGGGCCAAAGACTACCATGGGTCTTTCTTCTTGAAGATTTAAACTATCAGGTGCAATTGGTAGCTCAGGAGGAAGAATGAAAGAGGTAACTTGAGACTGATATGCAGGTTGTTTTAATAACTCAGTCAGAGGGACAGGAATCTTAATCTTCTCAAGTTCTTTTTGCAAATTGAAAACGGATGTGGGCTTCTCTATCACTACTTCTTTTGACTCCTTATTCTCAACTGAAGACTTGATTTCTTTTGACGTTGGCTCAGCATTAGGAGGACCAACTATTTTAGAAGAAGAGGGGATCTGATCATTAGACTGCAAGGGGTTATTTAGAGGATTCTTACCTTTTTCTATGCATCTCTTTGTTGTTGATTCCTTCTGAGCAAACGCTTCTTTTTGAGGTGGTTCTTCTTCTTTCTCCTGAGCTCTGGTCCTCTTCCTTGAGGATCTGAGATCATATTTGACGTTGAATTGTGCTTCCATGAAATCAGCAAATTGCTTGCAGTAATGGTCAATCTCTGCTTCTTCGTCTTCTTCTTGCAGGGGGCACTCCATATCATCATTATTTGAAAAAACTAGATTTGAATCTTCTAATCCGTAAGCTGTATCTCCAGTGGGGTCATCTGCTGGCCCTTCAAGGTACAAGGGATGAGGCACCTGATCTTGCTGTTCTTTCGCTTCCCTTGGCAATATCTGCAATGGAGGCTTTCTGTACTGAGGATTATATCCTCTGTTTGGAGCGTTATAATAGTTTTTGGGAGCTGCGTTTTTAGCTTCCAGTTCTAGCTTGACCATCTTCTTTATCATCTTGCTTATCTCATCCATTTTATCTGAATCCTTTTCTTGATTAGAGGTAGAAACCTCTTCTTTTCCTTTTCTTCTAGTTTCCTGTTCAATTTTTCCTTTTAACTTCCCAGTGGCAGCAAAATTTGCCTCCAACTCTAGAGAATCTGTCTGAGCATCATCCAGGGTGACAGGCATTCTTTCCCGCAGAGAAAAACCGAAATCAGAATCAAAAGCTGCTATGAAAACAACTTTGGCAGCAGCTTGTTGAGGTTTCATATCAGCAGGAAGGTTCAAATATAATTTATTAAACCTTTTGATAAATTCTGCCACTCCCTCATTGTGTTTCTTCTTTAGCGTATTGAATTCAACGAGGCACTACCCTTGGTCTTTCTTTTCTCCCCACTTCCTGAGAAAAGCATTATCCATCTGGTCCCAGGTGGTGATTGAATGGTTTGCCAATGTCTTGAACCATTTTCGAGCTTCACCTTCCAAGGATTGCACAAATAACCTTAAGACCACATCCAGATGTTCAACATTTAAGTTCTCTGCAAAAGAGCAGAAGGTCTCGAGGTGCTTCTGAGCGTCAACTTCATTCTCACCATTGAATCTTGGCAAAATATTCAAGTAATCCTACGGCATATCATTTAGCGCTTGGGGCAAGGCTAGAGGAGCATATTTATTTAACAGAAAAGCAGGAACATTGGCCATTGGGGGAGGCGGGGGTTGCACAACAGTTTGAGATACATATGAAGGGAGAGGAGTAGGAGGAAGCGGAGTATGAATAACAATGGGAATATATTGCACAGAAGCCTGAGGTGTAGATGGGAATAACTCATGGTTAACAGCAGTTACTTTTGTGACCTCTTTAATTTCTTCAGCCTCGAAAGCAGGATGAGATTCTCCTTCAATCCAGGTATTTCCTCTATGTGGAGTTTCTGAGTAAAACTCGGGTTTTTCTGTTCTAACTTCTTGAGAAGAAGAGGGCGGATGATCTTCAACGGAATATTCAGAGTTTTCGGAATGAACTGATTTCTTCTCTTTCCAACCTCTTTTATGAAAGATCTTCTCCGGGTCAGACACGAGTGTTTTCGGCTGTGAGGTATCTGACCTCAAATGGGGGTTCCAGGAAGCCAGGACTTCCGATAAAATTTATCAAATAAAGACCAGTGGAGTCGCCAAGGTGAGAAATCTGCAACTCTTCACCTCTCTGTGCTCACCTGATTAGAGAGTGAATATGAGATGTCGGACCCAGGGAAACATATCTTCTTGAATTCGTTCCCCGGCAACGGCGCCAGAAAGATGTTGTGGATGATTTTGTCACCCCCCTAGAGATAGCCTAGAGTTGCCATAGACCAGTGCCTAGGACATATTAATATAGCAAGGAGCCCTTTTAGTTTGGGTTGTCAGTCCAAGAAATCACTTACTATCTCTTGTTCTAAACAAGGAAATTAATTTTGAATGGGACCAATCTCTCTCAGAAGCTGACACAAAGATAAGAATAATGTAGAAACATCATGTAAAATTTCAGCATGAAAGCATCAGACAATTAAGAGACTGCTTACTGTAAAGAGGGCCAATTCAAATAATATATCACAGAAATCAGATATCAGGAAGTGAGTGCGGTGAGGAAACATAAGAAGATATTAGTTGGTATGAGACTGATACCCAGATACACAACAGAACCATATAAGGGCGCACCAATCTGCGAATCCTTATATGACAATGGCGTTTTAAAAGCACCCTCCTCAAGCAACTAATATAGCAGAAAGTATGGAAAGAGTGAACGTGGAACAGTATATCATGACTAGGCCTATTTAAAGCGCTTGACTAATCCCAGAAAGGGCACCACTTAAGATGAATCCTTACTGCAAACTAGTGAGCCACTCGCATTCTAGAACATGATACAAGAAGACAATTTGCATGAAGGAGATATTGTATTAACACATAAGAGAAATTACATACTGCGAGACACCAGAGACCAGAATCCTCAATACAGTTATAACCCCTCCTCACTGAGACCCTACGGGCTCTGAAACTTCATACAGAAATGTTACAAAATGTATACAGAAGCCTTGTCGCTGCACAGTTTGCTGACAGAAATCCGGAACCCTTACAATGTCTTCTTTTTTTGTCTTTATAGGAGTGATGGAGAATTCTAGAGGAGGAGGTAGCTGAAACACAATTAATGACTCAATTTGAATAAAATGGCGGAAAACATTCGCGCCCACTCTATGAATGACTAACTATTAATGACTGTACTAAACAACTTGTCCATGAAATAAATGCTGGGAGATAAAATCTCCTTATATACAAGATAGAAATAATAAAATATATACAATATATTGCCTGCGGCTGAGGGAAAATCTGCTGCCGTAAGAGATTTGAAATAATCTGCATTTCTGTACTGTACTCTCAGCCCTTGGATTTGGATTTGAATCCTGGATCGTTAATGCGGGGCGAATTTATCTGGAGGGTTCCGAGAATCCATATCTATGTCTTCTTTAATGGCGGTCACCTCTCCCACCTACCCTCGGCTTCTTCTTTTAATTTCGCCAGCAGAATATGTCCTTTGTATGCTCCTGATATTTGCAACGGAGGCGGCAAGTTAAAGCACCTACTAAGTCGTTTTAAAACCTGCAAAACCCGCAAAACATTAGAGGAAATTGACTCGGAGACAGGGAGTGCGGATACGATGGCGGTCATGGAAGCGGTGATACAAACTAGGCGAAATGTTAAGACGATGCAGAGTGACAGGAAACACATAAAAATAATGGAGAAATGGAGGATGACAATGCAGAATACAATGAAGCGACAAGGAATGAACGAGGCAAAGTTTCATAAAATATGACACATCACCGGAACATATGAATGGTGGAGGAGGAGCATGGCGTACACTTGTGAATTATGATGACACGACCGCAGGAGGTGGGACCCAAATCGGAAATTGCAATCGAAAAGTGGAGCGGGGGGACCGGGGTGGCACATTTTGGAAGTTCCGATTGCGATTGAGGGCAGGACTGCAATTGACTCAGGACCGTTCGATCTCAGAACAAGATCAACGGCTGCGCTTGCATCGGGGGACAATAAAATGGTGGGCCATGAAATGCCGCCGGTCTGTTGTGCGCGGGCCCTCCATATAAGTTGATTGCCGCGCCGTCGATTTGAGCCAGATCGGGCGGCCAGCATTGCGTCTGATCGTTAAAACAATAGGCCCCTTCTCGTTTTGAATTATGGTTTTCAGACTTGGGTCATATGGAAGCCAAAGCGGGAGGGAGTCGAACTCTTAGGGACTCGGCCCGATTATTATTAAATTTGGGCTTTTAACCATTGTAAAGCAGATTTTCGGGTGGAGATAGTAATGTCAAGCAGGGTCATGAGATTTTAGGTCACGGCAGAGGTTAAAAATGGATTTGAATGAGGCAGCGGGGAAAAATTCACAGGCAGAGGTAGATATGTACAACATCACCCACCTCAAACTTCCTCTCAACCCTGTGCTTGTCAACATAAATTTTCTATTGATTTTATGCCACCCATTGATTATCCCGGAGTTCCTTGAGTATCTCGTGTCTCTTAGATCCAATCCTTAGCCCCTGGGGCCCTTCTATCTCCAAAAATCATGTGAGAAAGTGAAATTGCATCATAACCATAGAGGGCACAAAAAGGTAACATACTAATTGACATGGTTCAGTGTTGTTGTAGCAGAACTCTCCAACATGCAACCACTTCACCCACACCTATTGTTGCCTTGTTACATAATTTCACTGGTATCCCTCCATCCACTTGTTTACAATCTCCATATGCCTATTTGTCTAGGGGTGATAGCTAGTGTTGCAAGTGAGCTCCATCCCCACAACCCTAAAAAACTCCTGCCAAAATGCCACCATGAACCTGATATCCTAATCATTAACTATTGTCTTTGGGAGACCAGGAGACCTAAATATATGTCACTGTGAAGTTGATAATCTAGCTGATATAACAAAGAAATAGGTGAAATTGGTTAATGTGTTCACCACCACATAAATATAGTCATGCCCTTATGCAACTAGAAGGCCTGTAATGAAACCCATGGACACACTCTTCCATTTCCTCTTGAGAATAGGGAGAGGTTGTAGTAGACCTGCTAAGTGTGTTGGCTCTCCCTTGTTCCTCTAACAAACTCCACACTTCTGTATGGGCCTCAACACATCCCCCTTGAGACCCCTCCATGAGAAATGCTCCTTCATGGTGTTGTAAGTTTTGAGGAATATGGAGTGCCCTGCCATGGTATTCATGGAATACTTGCATGATCCTCTCTCTGAATTGTGATCCTGGTACCAAGTATATCTATGTGTGGCCTCTCCTTGTTTAACTATAACCATACTCTATCTCGCACCTTGAATGAATTTTTTGTTTTGTGTTGATCATACCTGGCCTTATATTTTTCCTATGACTTTTGCAATGTCTCTTGTACATGTATATGGCTATGCCTGATCTTCTCAACAAATTTTTCATCCTTTAAGGAATCCCATATAAGATCCTCCCTTACTACTCCTTGGAACATATATGCAATATCTAGAAGTGAAGGCGGAAAATATCTAAAACAAAAAACTAAGAAAAATGACAAAGAAAAAACTCTTTGCTCCTAGAATTGTCTCGAAACAAAAGTTTGTTTTAAATTAATTGTGTGAAAATATATCATCCAATAAATTAGTAAATAATACATAAATTTTATCCAGAAAATACACATCATAATAAATTAATCTTGTCTAAACAACATTCATAAATGCAACAATTTGACAAACTCAATAATGAACAAAATAATACTTTTCACACCCATATTTTTTTTCTCATTAAACATTGATAAAAAACCTTAAAAATTACTTTAATAAATAAAATCTCTATTAAAATTAAAATATATGTAAAATAAATAAAACATATTAAAATGCCTTCCAATAAAATATTCCTTAACATTTAACCCATTAAATTTGAACGTAACATTCTTTACACAACATAACACATTCCATCAAACCGCTCTACCTTTGAAGAGATTTTAAAATCTAGACAACTAATTGTATCTTAAATACTTCCTTCAAAATAAAACTACCTCAAACGTGATGCAATATGCAAAATGGGATTTTGAATATTTTCTAAACTTTCAAGAGAGATTACCATGAATGTAAATTTTGCATTATCTTGCAAATGCATAAACTTTGTGACTTCATCTTGCAAATATTTTGACATTTTGATCCTTAATATCTTGCATTTTAGAAAAACAAACTAAATCGTAAGAAAAAAAATAGTTTAAACCATTGAACTATTTGTCCAAAATACTATTTTATAACGTTATAGCATACTACCATAAAAACAACATAATAGGAAACAAATCCAAATATGATGTCATTTCCATTGTGACTTGGGAAGGGGCGCAAACCAAAATTTCATTGAGTGGAAATATACGTCCAGCTGTTTTTTTTTCAGAGAAGAAATAACAAACCGTTAACCCAAAGTCCCCAGACAGCCATTAATGAATCTGCCTCCCTATTTTGATTAATGAATCACCCATCCAGCCAATCCAGATCAAATTGTTCTTCTGCAGCCTCCACCTTGCTGCTGCCGATCATCTGTGACCACCGACGTTGAATCTGCTCACAACAGATGACACGTTGAATCTGAGGCTTTAACTGACAAGCCGATCCAGGAACTTGCCTCACATGAGAACACTCCCTCATATCAAGTTTTTTCAAACTGGACAATCGGCCTATTTCATCCGGGAGTTGTTTTATGCCGTAACAGGATGAAATATCGAGGAACTGTAGTTGCCTTAGTTTACAAATTGAATTTGGTAGTTCTTTTAAACTTGGACACCCGCACAGTCTGAGAATTTGAAGTGAGCTCAGCATGCCTATATCATTTAAAAATTTATGAAAATCGTGGCAATTTGTGACGGACAACCGTTTAAGGGAATTCATCTGACAAATACCAGCAGGCAGTTCCTTCAAATCGCTACAGTGATCAATGGTGAACTCAAGAAGTCGTGGGAAATTGAGACCCCAAGCCATATTTAATTGGGTCATATCCTTGGGTGCGAAATGAAATAGGATAAAATCTGTGAAGTGTGAAGTGCGATGGGTGATGTGGCAATGGGACCGGTGGTGCAGCGTGATCGCAATATCGCAATCGGCGTTTGGAAGCGGTAAGTCTTAAGGAAAAATGGAAACGATGCGAAGTGTGAAGTGCAAAATGCAACGGGATAAAATCTGCGAGGTGCAAAGTGTGATGGGTGACGTGACAGTGGGACCAGTGGCGGAGCGCGATCGCAATATCGCAAATGGCGTTTGGAAGCGGTAAGTCTTAAGGAAAAAAGGAAAATGTTGCGAAGTGTGATATGCGATATTGCAATATCGCAATTGGCAGATGGGAGCAGTATCTGTTAAAGGAATAAACTAAACACTGTGATTTGCGATTTCTGATGTACAGTTGCGGGAAATTCGAGGAGCAGGGGCGGAAGGTTGAATTGCAATGGGTTTCAAGAGTTTCACGTTAAAAAGGGGTAATGCAATTGTGAATGATAAAAACAAAGGAATGAGGCGGGCTGAAGGGTTTAGGTGTTTTTTGGAATAAAAGGTGGGTGCAGCAATTAAAATAAGCGAAAAACAGGAGGGAATGGAGGCGTAAAAACAAGGTTCAGAGGCATAACACATAGATGGATAGGGACCAAAAAATGGAGTGGAACGGCTTAATAATTTCTCTGGGGATTTTGATGCATATTCCTACAAATAAACCTGCTGATCCATGCACGAAAAATAGATGAAGTGCGTGATAAAAATAGTGAATAGAACGACTGAAACTGGTATTGCAACTCTACTCTAATATCAGAAGTAGTGAACAAAAATCAATTTTTGGGTCTATGGGAAGGTTTACCCTCCTCGAGCTCTATTGACAAAGATGAGAAGGGGGTCTTAATCCATAGCTTTTTGGTTTTCCTCTATTCTATTACCCTCATAAGCAAATGAAAAACTCCAACAACATACTGAAATAAAAACTAAACAACAGTTAAACTATCAGAAGAAAACTAATTAAATGACAGAAAGAAAAGAAAAAATACAGCAGAGAGTCTGAGGCACATGGATTGGGCCCTATACCACGATCCTAGCTCTCTGAAATTTAAATCAATAAAATGAGATCAGTTTGCTCATTTCATAAAAGAATAACCTCATAAATTTCTGAAAGTTTGATCAGTGAGTAAAAATAAAAAGCTTCATAGCTTGCAATAAAGTTTTTACTAGCATCGATCCCCTTCCTAGCTCTATCTCTGCTCTATTTATTCTATGGGGCAACTACCAACAACTCCCTAGGAAAAGGTGATTGAGTCCACTTGACTCCAAGTAAACAAATATTGGGTGCACTCCTCTTTGAGTTTCTTGGCTGCCTCCAGAGTTCGAATTACTGGAGAGAATCCTTGGGGATCCTTCGGTTGCCTTTGGAATTTGAATTTCTTGAGAGAATCTTTGAGATCCTTCGACTGCCTTTGAGAGTTAATGAAGGTGGACATGAATCCTCCTATAATTTCTCTTTGTTGTCTCCTCGAAGTCTTTATGATAAAATCCTTATAAAAATGCTAATAATTCATGATTTTCAGCACTCAACCTCATATTAGGCACTCAGAGTATGTTAGCCTTAATCACCACCTATACTAGCATTATAAAACAAAATAATAATAAAAATGCAAGAAAAAAGAGATCTAAGAAGGCAAAAATGTGACCATTAGCCCCTCCAAATATGTGTAATGATGGAGCTCATTAGGATGAATTGCTTTTCTCTAAATATTCTAAACATATTTTGTATTTAGAATATGTATACTTATGTAATGGAGTCTAACTAGATTTACTTTAAAGTAATAGAGTCAACATACCACTATGATACAAGTCATCTAGAATTGAGGTCCTCCATATCTAGGTATAATATTGGACTAGGTAAATCAGTATTAGGATAAAACATTAAAAAAAAAAAACATTTATAGCCTTCATTACATACATAGATTTTCAACATGCTTTCAATAAATGACTTGCATTAATATTTTTAGTGTATTTCCTATTAAAATAACTTTGAGAGGTTTCATTCTTTTAAATGAATGGAATTAAAAATTTATGCCATAAATATTTTCCACCCACAACCTACTAACCACCACAAACTACTCGTTATAATATGTTGAAAATCAAAGGAAAATTTGTAGTGTTATGCATGTGTACATACTCGGCTTCTAAAAGAAAAATGTTGTGGAGGAATGTTGTTGCAACATTCTTTGGGAGACCTCTTGAATATCACGCACAACAACTTGCTCGATTACGTTACTAACAAGAAACCTCTTCACAACCTTGTACATGGGAGTGCATATTGCAGAAAAAAAACATCCCTTCGCTCTGCTCCTTTTCTACACTTAGATTAGATGGATTAGATATAATTCTCATAGGGTGAGATGTTGGGTTGTGGTTGTTGTTGGGATTTGTTCACTGCAAACACATTTAAATCTCTGAACTTGAACAAATATTTGGTTGCATATTCAAATTGTTCATCCACCACTGACATCCAATTAGACTCAATTATTTAATTATATTTTCCATTCTCAGCTGAGTGCAATTTCCCACAAGTGTGGGAAGGACCAAAAGTTCTTTTTTTCCCAACATTTCCTCCATAACCTAGAAATCTACCGACGAACTTCCATGACCAGTTGAATCAATGTCCCAGTAAGCATCTAGCCTAGTTGCAAGCCTTCATATGTACTTTGACAATTGGTGAGAGAAAGAGACCACTAGAGGTGCTTTGGCATAGGAAAGTGTTTCTTTTAAAGGTTTCGTGCAATATTCCTAGATGGAAATATTAAGTGTAAATAGAAGCATGCACTATGAACAAAATTAAAAATTTGCACACACCCATAATTTATCAATTTGCAGAATAAAAATATGTTGGAAACTAATTCATTTTATTAATATGAGTAAAATAGAGTACAAAATGAGTGGAATAGAGGCACTTGTACTTTCTATAGTAAGTGAAGCCAATCACCGATCGCAATGAGTTGCCCACAAGATGAAATGACTCAACCCAGAAAATACTTGCGCTGCCCTTGAAATTTTGGATGTTGTTGCTCAAGGAGAATGGATGTACAGGTCTCAAATGTAATCAGATTTTAGTTGGTTCCCTTTCTCACACAGCTCCACCAAACCCAAAAAGTAATTTTCATCCAATTTGACCTCTAGAAAACCCACAAAAATTGGGAGTTTCCCAGTCTCATTGGTTGTATGCACTGTTGGAAATTATATGATGGATACCCCTCAAATCCTTCGGAAAACACCCCCAAAAATCCTGCAAATTTCTCCTTAAAACTCCAACCCTTAAGCCCCTAACTTCTCCTACCCCTTGACCTCTGCATGTCTCTACGAGAGAGGACCCTGCTCAGGACCTGGAAGAAAGATTATTGGCTTGAATTATCCCCTCAATTCACTCACTTCCCAACCACCCAAAATCTCTACCAATTACCACTCCAGACAAGCCCTAAATTCATCGAAAACTATCTCTCCACAACGGCCTCCCTCTATTGGTGAGAATTCCTCCCAACATCCTGGACACACATAGAAATGAATGCGAGCTACTTGTTCCAGCTCTGGAATGGCTCCAAAAGTGTCCAAGGACTCCTCTAGGGCGGCACTCGAAGTCTACCAAAGTAGGAGCTGATATCTTCACCCAAAAATCTCCTTGTGCTAAGAAACATTGTGTTAAATTGGTTGAGCATCTCAAGAAAAAAACTAGCTTCAGTTGTAAAATTGTTAAAAATTCCCAAACAATAGCCCTCACCTCATATTTAAGCTTGGTGCCTCCTCTTTCCTCCTTGAGGGCCCCTTCCTCCACTTAGTTTGATTTTCCCTCCCTTATTCTCTCTCCAAAAATGTGTGCTGCCTCAAAGGGGTGTGTATGCCTTGTGGTGGTCCCACAACCCACCAACAATTTAATTTTTCTCCTTCTCCTAAGTTAAATAACCAAAATTTTGCTAAAATTCAGAAGTATTGTCATCACTTAAGAATCGAGGGATATTAGAGTCCCCCAGCCAAAATTTTCTTGTCCTCAAGCAATTTCAACATTATTTTGTCAACAACTACTCACCTGCCCATGTGGAATCTTCCTTAGGAAGGTCCTTCCACCTTACCAAAAACTCCCTAACTATCCTATTCTTAAGCTTCCTTTCCCTCACCTCTAATATGGCCTTTGGAGCCAACTCTATATGACCCTCATCATCCAATGGTGGCAACTCTATAGTGGCCATGACCTATTGTCCTAGTGCCTTTTTTAGGCATGATACATGGAAGATGTTATGCACCTCGCTTCCTAGTGGAAGCTCCAACTCATAGGACACCTCCCAAACTCTCTTAATCACCCTGTATGGACCATAGAACCATGGCTTGAGATTCTTGGCCCCTTTCTGTTTCAGGGAGGAATGTTGATATGATTGGAGGTGCAAATAGACCATGTCACCCACCTCAAACTTCCTCTCAACCCTGTGCTTGTCAACATACATTTTCTATTGATTTTGTGCCACCTGTTGATTATCCCGGAGTTCCTTGAGGATCTCTTGTGTCTCTTAAATCCAATCCTTGGCCCTTGGGGCCCTTCTATCTCCAAAAATCATGTGAGAATGTGAAATTGCATCATAGCCATAGAGGGCACAAAAAGGTAACATACTAATTGACATGGTTAAGTGTTGTTGTAGCAGAACTCTCCAACGTGCAACCACTTCACCCATGCCTATTGTTGCCTTGTTACATAGTTTCACTGGTATCCCTCCAGCCACTTGTTTACAATCTCCATATGCCTATTTTTCTAGGGGTGATAGCTAGTGTTGCAGGTGAGCTCCATCCCCACGACCCTTAAAAAATCCTGCCAAAATGCCCCCATGAACCTGATATCCTAATCATTAACTATTGTCTTTGGGAGACCAGGCAGCCTAGATATATGTCACTGTGAAGTTGATAATCTAGCTGATATAACAAAGAAATATGTGAAATTGGTTAATGTGTCCACCACCACATAAATATAGTCATGCCCTTATGCAACTAGAAGGCCTGTAATGAAACCCATGGACACACTCTCCCATTTCCTCTTGAGAATAGGGAGAGATTGTAGTAGACCTGCTAAGTGTGTTGGCTCTCCCTTGTTCCTCTAACAAACTCTACACTTCTGTATGGGCCTCAACACATCCCCCTTGAGACCCCTCCATGAGAAATTCTCCTTCATGGTGTTGTAAGTTTTGAGGAATATGGAGTGCCCTGCCATGGTATTCATGTAATACTTGCATGATCCTCTCTCTGAACTATGATCCTGGTACCAAGTATATCTATGTGTGGCCTATCCTTGTTTAACTATAACCATACTCTATCTCGCACCTTGAATGACTTTTTTGTTTTGTGTTGATCATCCCTGGCCTTATATTTTTCCTGTGACTTTTGCAATGTCTCTTGTACATGTATATGGCTATGCCTAATCTTCTCAACAAATTTTTCATCCTTTAAGGAATCCCATATAAGATCCTCCCTTACTACTCCTTGGTACATATATGTAATATCCAAAAGTGAAGGTGGAAAATATCTAAAACAAGACACTAAGAAAAATGACAAAGAAAAAACTCTTTGCTCCTAGAATTGTCTCGAAACAAAAGTTTGTTTTAAATTAATTATGTGAAAATATATCATCCAATAGAATTAGTAAATGATACATAAATTTTATCCAGAAAATACACATCATAATAAATTAATCTTATCTAAACAACATTCATAAATGCAACAATTTGACAAACTCAATAATGAACAAAATAATACTTTTCACACCCATATTTTTTTCTCATTAAACATTCATAAGAAACCTTAAAAAAGACTTTAATAAATAAAATCTCTATTAAAATTAAAATATATGTAAAATAAAAAAACATATTAAAATGCCTTCCAATAAAATATTCCTTAACATTTAACCCATTAAATTTGAACGTAACATTCTTTACACAACCTAACACATTCCATCAAACCGCTCTACCTTTGAAGAGATTTTAAAATCTAGACAAATAATTGTATTTTAAATACTTCCTTCAAAATAAAACTACCTCAAACCTGATGCAAAATGCAAAATGGGATTTTGAATATTTTCTAAACTTTCAAAAGAGAGATTACCATGTATGTAAATTTTGAATCATCTTGCATATGCATAAACTTTGTCACTTCATCTTACAAATATTTTGACATTTTGATCCTTGATATCTTGCATTTTCGAAAAACAAATTAAATCGTAAGAAAAAAATGGTTTAAACCATTGAACTATTTGTCCAAAATACTATTTTATAACGTTATAGCATACTACCATAAAAACAACATAATAGGAAACAAATCCAAATATGATGTCATTTCCATTGTGACTTGGGAAGGGGCGCAAACCAAAATTTCATTGAGTGGAAATATACGTCCAGCTGTTTTTTTTTCAGAGAAGAAATAACAAACCGTTAACCCAAAGTCCCCAGACAGCCATTAATGAATCTGCCTCCCTATTTTGATTAATGAATCACCCATCCAGCCAATCCAGATCAAATTGTTCTTCTGCAGCCTCCACCTTGCTGCTGCCGATCATCTGTGACCACCGACGTTGAATCTGCTCACAACAGATGACACGTTGAATCTGAGGCTTTAACTGACAAGCCGATCCAGGAACTTGCCTCACATGAGAACACTCCCTCATATCAAGTTTTTTCAAACTGGACAATCGGCCTATTTCATCCGGGAGTTGTTTTATGCCGTAACAGGATGAAATATCGAGGAACTGTAGTTGCCTTAGTTTGCAAATTGAATTTGGTAGTCCTTTTAAACTTGGACACCCGCACAGTCTGAGAATTTGAAGTGAGCTCAGCATGCCTATATCATTTAAAAATTTATGAAAATCGTGGCAATTTGTGACGGACAACCGTTTAAGGGAATTCATCTGACAAATACCAGCAGGCAGTTCCTTCAAATCGCTACAGTGATCAATGGTGAACTCAAGAAGTCGTGGGAAATTGAGACCCCAAGCCATATTTAATTGGGTCATATCCTTAAAACCCTCACAAAGAATGAAGGATAACTTTTCTAATTTTGGCCAGGATTGGCAGTATTCTGGGAGGGGAGGAACAATTACTCTCTCCAACCGAACAACTTTCAGCCGAGTTAACGAAGAGAGGACTGATACCCCTTCAAGTGTACAGCGCTTAGAGCTGTGATTAACAATTATGAGAACCTTCAACTTTTGCATTGACTGCATGAATGGTGGAAGAAAGTATTCACTTGCAGAAAAGTTTAAGATGAGAGCCTTGGCATTAGGAAAGTCCATCTGAAACCAATCCTTCTTCTGCATGGAACCTTCACATAGAGCAGTCAATAAGTTAAAAAAGACGTGTAAGAGTCCGTTCTTGATCGCTAACTAAACTTGATTCTCGATTATAAGAATATTGACTAATTCTCGATTATAAGAATATTGACTAATTGACATAATTTGATAGCTAACTTAATTTGATGGTTAAATCCAAAAATATAAATATTTTACAATCTAATGGATAAAAAAAATTGAAGTCACTCTCATCCTTCAACTCCTATCCATCCCATTCCAAAATATTTCTCCAATAAAATAATTAACATCACACATATCTAAATATAAACAAACAGCTAAGAGGGTGTGGAGCCAAAAAGTATTCACCACACCTGTGTTGAAGGAAACTATCTCAGCATCGAATGCACGTTCACGGTCTGCATGTTTTTTCCATATTTTCCGAAAAGAAACAGCTTGCCGAGGCATAGTTAACCTTTTGCGCCTATTAATTATAGGCTCCTCGTTGGTTAAATTGATAGCCAATTCTCGCAGTATATCATGCTGAGTAAAGGAAAGCTCACAGTGCCATTCATAAGAATCCCACAAGGTATCTCTGAACCAAAGTCTCACATGTAAGATAAAAATGATTGATAAATGTTCAACAAAAGATACATTATTTTGTTGTATTTTTATTCAATAATAAGTGTTTAGTTTTGTTTATATATATCTTTATGGATATTTTGTTTAATATATTATTTGTTATTTAATAATTTGTATGGTATAGTCTTTTAAGTATATATGATATTAATTAATTTGGCTGGCAGTTTTGAACCAATAAGTCTGGTTTATGGATAAATTATTGTTGGATGATAAATCATCCTTGCTAGTTCGAAAAAATTCTAGATGATGAATCACACTTACTACAGCATTGATCCAAAATACTTAATCAAAAAAATCTAGAAACACTAAATCAACAAAATCACAAAGTAAAAAATTATATTAAATGAAATGAAAAAGTAAATGTAAAATTAAAAATACAAAGTACTAAATAAACCGTCTTACTACAAACCTTTCAAATATCCCATTAAACCGTTAAAATAAGCAATGAAATGTCGGTGCCTTACTTTTGATTGTTCACCAGTTTCACAAGATTTCGACTGGCAAGCTCTATTAAGATTGTGTAAGCCTCCGCCCGTTCAAACCCATGAACATACACCCCCAAATCTAATAACAGATCAGCGGAGATATTTCTGCCTTCTTGGAATATTCCCACGTTCAAAAAGCATTCTCGCACTTCTTTTTTCAAGATATCTACACTGGTTCCCATCACTATCAGCGCCTTTTCGTGATCATCAGATACCGGCTTTCCCTGAGAAAGTTTGTCCTTGGCAGTCATCCATGCTTCACGGGGAAGTCCATAGAGAGACCTTCCAATCACGACAAGAGCCAGCGGTAATTTATCGCATTTTGCTATTATCTGTAACAGAAGTGTTGTTAATTGATGAGAATCAGTAACACTAATTTTGACAAAATTTATTGGAATGTGATTATTACTAAAAAAAATTCTATACAATTTAGCCATTTTAATTAATGTTCTCTAATTATTATGGTGTTTTAAAGTTTTATTATTATGTTTTAGAGTTTTTCGTTGAAATTGCAAATAAAAATTAGTCAAATTTTTATTTTTATGATTTAAATTGATTTTTTTAAAAATATATATAGATTTAACATTCTGAAATTTTCCTGAGACACTCGGATTGAAAAGATTCACAATTCAAAATTAAAATTCCATTCATTCCGGAAAAACAAATAAACACTAAGACATGGTGATTTGTTGATTCCAAATCTAATCCCATTCCATTCTACAATTGAACAGTCTACTCTTTTAAACTATTTTTTTTTCCTTCCTATACAATTTTTGTTCAGCTAGTAAGTACTAGAGTACTTGTTTTCTGTAGATGACACAGCTAAAACTTAAAATTACCAAAGAAAAAAAAGAAATCAAACTAACTTACTTCTGGGAATCATTGTTACTGCACAGGTACTGATTTAAGGTAGAACGAACAAGTACCTGCTTGACTAGGTCGTTGTCTGCTGTTTCTGGAATGGAAGCTTCACCAAATGCAAATTGGCAGAAAAGGAACACCGCGTCTGATTCTTCCAACAACTGTTTTTCATATTTCTGACCAGATCTAAGAATTTGGTTGTTTCTTGTTGTAATGAGTGTCTTATACCCTGCTCCAACAAATTTCAGTTTATCAAGGTCACACTTTTCCCAGACATCATCCAGCACCACCAATGTTGGCTGAGGTTCCTTTTCACAAAGCTTGTTCTGCAACTGTCTACGTGCATCTTCAATGTCACGAAAATTAGGTTTGTTCTCGCCAACAAGCTGTAGCCACATGCTGCCCAGAATTTCTATGATATTTGGGGACCGTGAAACTGTTTCAAAAACTATCCTCTTTTTAAAATGATCTGTAAATCAACAGAGAACACATAAACTTGATCAGTGGAAATAATTTTGTAGAACAAGTGTCTTCTTTTCTTCGAGATGGTGAATGAGTTATAACAAGACAGGTGTGGTGTCCATTGGAAAATGAATACTGCGCGTAAGAAGAGCATCCAAACTTTAAATTCAATCCAATTTAATTTTAATTTTAGGGTGTAAGGTCTAATAAGAAACTTGAATTTTTTTGTTTGTTTGTGAAACCATGAATCTATTTCAAGATAGTGATTTAGCTACTAAAATCTAAAAAACATATATACCTTACTCTTTTAAATTTAAAATTTACAATATTTTAAGAAAAAATAAATCCATAAATATACATTTTCATACTACAGTATTGAAAATATAATTACTTTCCATGAAGATTTGATTTAGCTACTAAAATCTAAAAAACATATATACCTTATTCTTTTAAATTTATAATTTATAAATTTTAGGAAAAAATAAATCCATAATTATACATTTTCCTTCTACAGTATTGAATATAGTAATTACTTTTCATGAAGATTTAGCAAGATTCAAGTCTAGTGCAGTCTAGATTTAAAGTGTAAATTAACTGAGTTAAGTGTGAGTTAGGTTGAGTTCAGTTTATATTTAGAGAAGTCTAAATTTAGTATGTATGTATGTTGAAGTTATTTTGTGAGAGTAGCTAGCTGAAAACTATAAATACTCTTTAATAGGTTCATGTTAATCCAATCAAATAAAATATGTGTAATCAATTAAAAAAACCAATATTATTTATGTGTGAATTTTGTGTTATTTTGTGTTTTTCCTTCTCTGCCTTTCTAACCTGCAGTAAAATTGAAGCCCATTAAGCATCTCTGGAATGTACAGGTACAAGTGAAGATGATCCAAATTTTGTGTCCACATAAGAATGTTTCAGATGGTGGTCCGAAAAAGGGAGGAAGCTGAGAGAGACTCCCATTCTGGTTTACTGGTTCATATGGAAAGCAGGAATCGGAATATTTTTTATGATAAAGTATGTAATCCATGGGATATAAGTTCTTAGGTTTACAGTTCATTGGAAAATTTGAAAACTAGTGATAAACCTCCAAGGGATTTGTCCATAAAGATGAGACCAGTGGAAAAGATTTATCCTGCTGGATTTTTGATGGGGCCTCTGAATCTGCTAACTGCACATGCGGGGCATGGTTAATGCTGTCCCCTGATTGCCATTATAAGATTTTCTGGAATGGAGGTAGAGGAACAAATATGAGAGCTGAAATAATAGCACTGTGGGGTCTTTTATGGTTTGCTACACATCTATATGTGGAAGAACTGTGGGTGTTCGGAGATTCGAAGGTCATTATGGACCATATGAATAAAGGGACAAAGCTGAGGATTAAATACTTGAAGAGATCTTTCACTTCCATCAACTTTAGTCATGTGTATAGGAAGAAAAATACAGAAGCAGATACGCTGTCTAAAAAAGGACTAACTGGGAGATTCGGGGAAATGTTTTATGAGCTCTATAACATTTCAGGCATTAGAGGGGAGGGAAAAGTAATTTTCAATTAGAAGTTTTAGCTATATTCCTTTTTTGGAACCGTGTGAAGAGATCTTCAACTCTTTCTGAACTAGATAATTTTGTTTAAGCTATCCTGAGAGATTTAGAAACATTAAAAGGTCACAGTTTTTTTTGTGACGACGCTGAAACAAATATGACTGAACTGGATGATGTAATGGTTACTCTGATGATATTTTGACTTGTGCCCTGGTACACTCTATAATACCAATAGTATTTTTTTTTTCTGGCTGAAAAAAATATCTCCCCTTTTTTTAACTGATAAAATAAATATAACTTAATGGTCTAAGAAAATGTTATGATCGAATGCGGGCTTTTTACATCCGCAGCATGTAAATTTTTTCTTAGAAAAATATTACGAATTTTCGCTGAAAAAATACTTAAAAAAAATCTGAGACTGTTTATAACAGATAATTTCTCTATGAAATCTAATAATGGGGATCCGAGATATTAGAGCAACATCAGGGAAAAAATAATGTTATACCATCGCAGTAGAGAAATTTATGAGACTTGCAGATCTAATTGAATATAACAACTGTTACCTTGAACTTCCTTGTCATTGCAGAAGGCTGTCGCTAATGTGGTCTTGCCGCTGCCCCCCATGCCTACCACTCCAAGCAGTTGAACATCTTTGCACAAGAGGCGCTTCTGCAGCTCACGGACCGAAATCTCCAATCCAACACTAAAATCTGGCAATTTCGGGATGGTCAATGGGGAAGCGTTTTTACCATTTTCCAATTGATCCATGTGGTCTTTCATAATCCTTTGTAACGACTCTGGAATACTGTTCTCTAATTTCTCAATATTGTCTCCAATCTCTTCAATTTTGACCTCAAATTTATCAACTTTAGCGCCCAAATTTTCCCTCCCGTGACTTATTTCATGTATTTCACGATAAGCCAGTGCCCAACCAATTGTCTGGATGAATTTGAGAATATCCTTGTCAAAACAGTCAATTTTGTTTGCATATCTGTAAATCCGCAAGACATTCAGTCGGCTAACCTTTGAACATTTCTGAAGCAGCGCCTTCCCGGTCTGCAACTTGTCATAGAATTCTTTGAGTAGCTTCTGTCGTTCATCCGGCATCTGGTTATATACGACCTCTTCCAATGTAGGTATCAATCCTTCCAAAGTCACTTGGAGTTTTTGGCAACAATCCTTAAAGTCAATGTTCTTCATTGCCACTTCCTTAACTGCTGCCAGCAGCTCCCCTGCTATAAAACTTCCCACCGGTTCCATTCCGATAGAAGAGAGGTTGTTGTAAGCCTATTACAACTCTCTATACTGAAACCCAGTAATTGAAATCGTTATTTGGGTATCGCCTGATATTCAATGCAAACATAAAAATCTTGAGTTGGATGGATAATCCTGCAGAGAACACCGCGAAAGAAAACGAAGTTGTTTACAGAGGCAGTAGAATAACTCGGTCGGCAGGTAAAATTTAAAAAATCATGTTTGGAATCCATTTTTCAAGTAACAGATTTAATCCACATTTAATGCACAATAGCTGAGTAAACAAATATTTTGCTTCACTATTCACATCAATCAATTCTTTGACAGCTCAGCGTTTGATAATTTAGTTTTGAGTGCCTCAGACATGTGGGTTCTTTGTCTGTATATGACAACTTTGCTCAGTCAACTGAGACGAAGCACCCCTTCCTACTGTCATACAACCCCATGTTTACCGGAAGTTCTTGATGGTTCATGGTGCTGGATTTATTTCTATAATAGAATTTTTTGAAATTTTTCTTACCAAATTCTCTAAAAAAAAATCTGCCATCCAAACAAATTTGTATCTCAATTAAAAAAAACGACAATTCCGATCCCTCCTTGGGGCACGCGGCGCGCCTCAATCTTCTCCAAAGCTGTGTCTACACAGTGCCCCCTCACTTTTGGTTGCAATTCATTCGGGTACACAGCTTCCCAGATGATACAAATGACATTTTAAAACACATTTAATATGGTATTCTTCATTGGTCCCTGCGTGCAGCGACTATTAGTGTTAAAGTTGTACTAAAATATTTCAAAAACCGTCATATAAGATGGTTAAGTATATTTTTTTTTATTTTTTATTTTTTTTAATATTTAGCGGTGCATGATATGTTTGAACGTTTTCAACATTCGGACCGAACAGTGGACACTCTAATTTCTATTTTTATTTAACTTTATTTTTTAGTCTTCATGGTGTAAAATTTTATGGACAATAATGTGTGTGACGTCTTGGGTCTCGGGTCACATTTTATGCCTCTACACTAATTACTAGGAGTTGACTTACTAGGAGTTGACCAATCTTATTGATCTATCTTTTTGGTCGTAGTTTAAAAAATCTATAAAATAATTTGGAATTTGGTAAAGATATTTAAAAAATTTGGCAAAAATTTATCAGAATTTTGTTTACAATTGTTAAACTTTAATATTTTAGGTATCCCTAAGGTTTTTGATACTGTTGAATCCATTTCCACTATCAAAAATGTAATTCAAACACTCCAACTACCTAATTTTTTGATGCCACAAAAAACTATATTCCAAGCTATTTTGTTAGCTAAATAAACAACTCCATCCTTTCGTGTATGTTCTTCCAAACATGTAAATCCATTTCGTTGCTTTTTATAAGTGATTGGAAAACCCAAGCAAACATGGCAAAAGTTGTTGTAGTATCATTTTCTTATTTCCATCATGTGATAAACATGAAAGGTAAGAAATCCTAAATAGTGTTGAAGATCTTCGCCCTAAGGATATCGTGGATATTATTTTATTAATGATTTTGATTGGGTTTACTTAACTTTTCCATGTATTACTCACACTGATCTAACATGGTGAGGTTATATTTATTTATAGTTTTTTTTAGGGTTTAGGTTTTATGAGTTGTTTTAACATTTTAAATGATGTATTTTTTCTTTTTTTTTTTTGGGTCATTTAAGGGGTTGGAATTGTTGAAAGCTTTGGAAATTCTGTATTTTTCATTTAGATATTTTTGGGAAGTTATTGTGTACTTTAGACGAAGATTGTATGCAAAAATTGTGTCATTGAAAAAATTATGTGTCAACTAACCATCTTGAGCTTTGTAATCTTTATGACATTTCATCTCTCAGGGTTCGAGATTTTTCCACTTAGGATTAGAAAATTATGTTAAAAGTTTATTTTCAGCTCCTTGTAATGGTACCTTGTGAACAAGCATAGTCAACACCTTTCTTTTCACAGATAAGATGGAACCATTCTAACTAGTTTGTATTGCTTTGCATTAGTATTTTCCTATTTCTTCATTTATAGAATCTATGTTACATTGTATTAATGTGCTTACAATATTTTTGTGTGTGTGTTTCCATTCATATTCCTAATTTTCATTATGTTCTCTAGGCAATCCAAATCAATGGTATTAAAGCATGAATATCCTCTTTGTTGTTTCTTGGTGCATGTCCTTCACGTGGTCAAGGTATGTCCTTCATGAGGTTAGGGTATATGGAGTTTGATCTCCACCTAATTTCACTCAGGGAAAACCACTCTTGCTCGCTTAGGAAACCTCCCTTGGCAAAAGAAATGAGAAATGGCAGAAAAAAAATACTATCAAGTTTTTGCTTAAGGAAGCCCTTGCGTGACAAAGGAATGAGTTGAAGGAGAATTTCACCCAGATATTTTGATGACTACTAGTGCTGGCCATGGAAACTTCAATAAGAATTCATTATAGAGGTGCAACACCCTTTAAGGTACAAGTTAATTTTGATTTCCCTTTATTTGAAGGCTAGACAGATGCAAATGTTTTGGGGAAATGGTTAATTTTCTTAGAGGGTTATTACTCTGTTTAATTTTAATTTTTTTGATTTCTTTCTTACATTGAGAAGATCACCTTCTCACTCCTTAAAGTATTTCTCCATATTAAACATTGGTGGAAGCTCACTTAGATAGACATAGGGGAGATGATTCTATGAAATTTAGGATAAAGCCCACTTAGGAGCCCTTTGTTGATTCCCTCAAAGAGGAATTCTCCCTTACTAGAAACTATGATGATAAATAGATAATATGGACAACTTTGTGTTAGGGGAGAGACCAAATGGTGCCAAAGTGCATTAATATCTTCCATGCAATGAGATCAAAGTTGGGTATCAAACTCAAAGTGGAGCTTGTTTTGACTTAATGTAGTGGCCTACATAAGTACATTCAAACATAGATGAATGTCTTGGACATCTCCTCACTCAGAGGAACTTATGAATATGTGGTCAAAATTGAATTAATATATTTTTAAAATTGAGCAAAAATTCAAGCAAAGGAATAAGGAGGAGTTTAGATTTGCAAATCCATCGCAATAAATTATGATGAAGGTGGCATAACTCACAAAATAAAGGATAGAGAAAGGAGAAACAACCTCAAGAGTTTAGTTCAAGAAATATGCAATGAAGGATAGTTGAAGTAGGATTCTTAAAGGTGGTATGAGTTTCATAAAATCCCCCACCACAATTGATGAATGCCACTTCAAATAATCATTGCTTACTAAGATTAAAGAAATGCAATTGGAATCTATCTCAAACTTCGATTCAAAGGAGGAAATAAGGTAAAGTGAATGATTGATGTAAAATCTAATTCTACCATCACAATTAGAAAGTTCCAAATATAACACTTAGAAGATTTTGAGGAAGGGAAGTGCCTCTTCCATTCATAAATGCAGGTGAAGGGGAATCCACTACATTTCTTTGTTGATAATGGTATCTAGAACTTGATCTCAATTGAGGTCATAAAGAAATTTAAGGTACCAATAGTGCCATGACCTTAACCATACACCATTAGTTAGTTGATCCAAGGACAAGACATTTGTGTTAGCCATTTTCTATCTTATGGCATCAAGCTAGTCAAAGATGAGGTAATATGTAATCTTGCCCCACTCAGAGTTTATGATGCTCTTTTAGAATAACCTTATATGTGGATACATCATGGTATTTGATCTGATTAAGGTATGTTAGTAATGTTGTGCTAATTCATCTTTCGGATTTTGAAACAAATGTTTTACATGTGCTTAAGGGTTCAAGTTCTATTGCAAGTTACTGAGTCTCATGAGTGATTTTTATGTTAATTTTATGAACAATTCAACATAACAAAGACTGAACATCAATAATAAAAAGTAAAACACATCACCTTACAACATATCAATATAGATATTTGATGAAGGAGTTCACCCCTCCTGGGCTACATCTCCTTAGTCTAGCTTCCATGGCTTAGGTCTTTATATTATGCTAAAATTTGCAAAATGATGCGTTTACAATGCTTTTATGCTCCTAAAAACTACTTCATTGAGTTCATAACATTAAAAAATGGTACCTTAGCCTCTTTTTGCTCCTGATTTGGTCAGAAATTGGCAGATTTATGACTTCCCCAAGTCTGTTCCACAATTTCCTCCCCAAAATTAGCTAACTGGCCCCAAATTGGGCTAACTGGCACTAAATTTAGCGAATCTGCCAGATTTGTCATAGTCTCCAACTAGATATAGATTAATTTTAATAACCCCTCTTAGCGTTAATTAAGCCGAGATTAAAGTTTAAATGGCGATCCGTTCGTAACACTGGCTTAACGTTAATTAATCCACTTAGTTGTTAATTAAACCAGTTTAACAACTTAATAATGATGCTTAAGGATTAGCACCTTCTGCTTCGCTGGTGGTGACTGGGCATCGGTTTCATGGCTTGGGGGCTGGACCCACGGGGTTGGCCCCCTCTCCCCCCATCGGCGGACTTATCAAAGTTTACATATGTGTGGCAAGGTATAAGGGTAAGAACTAATGGGCAAGTGAGCTAGTGGCACGGTTTGTTAGCTGGGTGGAGGTCTCATGTTCGACCCTTGTTCGGTCCCTCCGGTCCATAACCAAAGTATTATAATGTCGCGAGGAGGACACATGGTGGTCCCAAACTGAGCCACGTGCCTCCTCCTCATTGGCCTAAACACAACCAATAATAAATTTCCAATACGTAACTAAATGCACCTACCACCACCTGCCGCTTGGCAGTCAATCATTCACTAGAGAACATGGTTGAGCAACTATTGACCTGCCTAGTTAGCATGCCACATCAGCAATACAGACTGCTGACTGAGCTCCCTGTTCTGTAATTTTTCCAAATTTTCTTGTTTAAGAAAACTGACAGAAATCGTTTCTAAAGCCATATGGAGTCCATTTCACGCAAAACGAGTTGCGTCGGATTCAAAACGACAATCACTACATGTTCGTTTAGGTTTCGTGTCATTCCGAGAACTTTGATTTTTGAGCATTATTCTGAGCACCTAATCATTCCTCGCCACTGGAAGCTTTTGGACCCCAAAATATCATATTCAGTTGTTGAACATGTGAGGGTACAGTTTCCTCACCTTCCAAATTTGGATTTTGAAGGATTTGTTCCTTTGAGCCCCACTCCAAGATAGTTGACACTTCCTGTTTTTGATGTCCTTGTTCTTCTGTCAAGTATGGTGTTTTGATGAAGCTCAACAAAGAATGTTGAACATTCTCTCCTTAATCTTCAATCAAAGGAGGCTCATATAATCTTAAATTTTCAACATTAACAATAGAGTAAATTTGCATGTATGATGGCAAATCAAGCTTGAAAGCATTGTTACCAATATTTTCTAGAAATTTGGAAGGACCATAACGGATTCGTTTCAGCTTTTTACCCTCTCCTTGAAGCCTCTCCTTGTTAATGTGAAGCCAAACTTAATCACCAACTTGAAACTTATAATCCACACGATGTTTTTCGTGTCTCGCTTTATAGTTTACTTGACTTTTTTCTAGTTGATATTGAACTGTTTGATGGATGAACTGAATTTTCTCTATGAATGTATTTTCTTTATCTATGTCGTTATGCCCATCGATAGCTACATCTTTTCCAAAAATTAAATCCAATGGAAATTTTTGCAAGTATCCAAGACATGCTTCAAATGGTGATGTTTGTGTAGAGGAGTGTTTGACATGGTTGTAAGCATGTTGAATGTAATGCAATTGTTCATCCCATAAATTAGGATGGTTGTTACAGTATCCTAGAAGAAGATGAATGATTGTTCGATTAACCACCTCGGTTTAACCATCTGTTTATGGATGAAAGAGTAAATTTGGATGAACATTAACAATAGAGTAAATTTGCATGTATGATGGCAAATCAAGCTTGAAAGCATTGTTACCAATATTTTCTAGAATTTTGGAAGGACCATAATGGATTGGTTTCAGCTTTTTACCCTCTACTTGAAGCCTCTCCTTGCTAATGTGAAGCCAAAATTAATCACCAACTTGAAACTTATAATCCACACAATGTTTTTCGTGTATCGCTTTGTAGTTTACTTGACTTTTTTCTAGTTGATACTGAACTGTTTGATGGATGAACTGAATTTTCTCTATGAATGTATTTGCTTTATCTATGTCGTTATGCCCATCGATAGCTACATCTTTTCCAAAAATTAAATCCAGTGGCGATTTTTGCAAGTATCCAAGACATGCTTTAAATGACGATGTTTGTGTAGAGGAGTGTTTGACACGGTTGTAAGCATGTTGAATGTAATGCAATTGTTCATCCCATAAATTAGGATGGTTGTTACAGTATCCTCGAAGAAGATGAATGATTGTTCGATTAACCACCTCAGTTTAACCATCTGTTTATGGATGAAAGGTTGTACTCTTCGTCAACTTAGTGTCTATCAAGTCCCATAAGCTTCACCAAAAATTCCCAACAAATCGAGAATCTCGATCACTGACAATAGATGTAGGCAACCCAAAATGAACCCAAACATTTTGAAAGAAAAGATAAGCTGGTTGTTCAATTGTGACTTGCTTTTTACATGGCATCAATATACACATCTTGTTGAACCTATCCATAACTACATACAAATAATCATGACCTCTTTTTGAGAAAGGAAGACCTCCTACATAAAACACAATTACCGATCAAACGGGAACTATTACATCAAAACAAAAATTCTAACCAAAAAAAATAAAAAAACCATGAAAAAACAACCCGAAAATGATAAGTTGTATTCTGGAATAATCTTTCTTCTTCTTCTTCTTCTTTTTTGGTTCGAAGTAAATTTTCAACATTTTTTCAAAATGGAAGTAAAAGTCAATTTATTTATTTATTTATTTATTTTTTTTGGTGAAAAAACACCCCGAAAATGAAAAGTTTTATTATGAAATAACTTCTCTTTTTTTTTTCTTTTTTTTTTGGAGTAAATTTTTTACTTTTTAAAAAATAAAAGTAAAAGCCAATTTCTTTTGTGCAAAAAACACCCCAAAAACAAAAAGTGTTGAAACAAAAAATTTAAAACAATAAAAATTTATATTAAAAATTAAATTTAAAAAAAAAAAAACAAACAACAATTTAAAATAACTAAAAAAATAACAAAATTCATTAATTTTTTTAAAATATTTTTTTTTAAATAAAAAATTAAAAACTAAAAAAACTAAAATTTAAGAAAAAAATAAAATATATATATATATATATATATATATATATATATATATATATATATATATAACCAAATTAAATTTAAAAAATACAATGAAAAAAATTATTAAATTAAAAACAAAAAAATTTAAATTTTAAAATAAAAATTTAAATTTAAAAAAAATATATTAAATTTTAATAAATTCAAATTAAATTAAAATTAAAAATATTATTTAAATTAAAATTAAAAATAAACTAAAAATTAATTATTAAAAATATATATATATATATATATATATATATATATATATATATATATATATATATATATTAAATTTAAAAAAAAAAAATATTAAAAAAAAATAAATTTTAAATTGTAAATATATATATATATATATATATATATATATATATATATATATGATGATGATGGTTAACGTCTATTGAGACCAAACGTTGGTTTATCAGACCTAAAGAAAAGAGTTATTTAATTTGATTTAAGATTTTATTCCTATGCTCAAAAAGCTTGGAGAGAAGCCTCCTGAGCTCACTATAATTCTGACATCTTAAAAGGCTAGGAAGGTCAGTATTGCAACAAAGATTATGAAATTAAGCTCTAATATGGTTGTATGTGGGACACTACAATTTATTAAATTTAAAAAAGGGTGAAAATGTGTAGTTGGGAAACACTTTTTTCCATTTTTTGACTTTGAAAATTGTAAATGTCTATGTTTTTTCAATGCAAATTACGCTTTGACATAAAAACAAGATTTGTAGATAATTGTCTTACCTCCATATTCATATTTTTTTTTTTTTTTTTAAATAAATGACACATAGAGGGGTAAATTTGTTGTTTACTAACTGCATATACTTGAAATTTTCAAGAAAACATAAATAGTCACTTTTTGAACCCTAACTTTTTTTAAGGAAGCTTATTCATTTTTTGTAAATAAACCATATCATCATAATCTGCATATATTGCACTAGTGCACTGACTATTTTTCGGTAATTTTTAGATTAAACCATTATTTTTTATTATTTTTTGAAATGGACGAAGAAAAAAAATGGTGATGTTTTAGTACATTTTGTGAACCCTAGATTTTCTTTTCAATGTGATCGTCAATAAGAAAAATGAGAGTACTCTTTTGAAGTAGACATGGACAGGAAATGCAATATGATTTTTCTAAATTTTTTGGTATCGTCATTTTAAAGTTATTGAATTTTCATTCAGTGCAATTTTCCGAACAATGAAATTCCACAGTGACACAATTTAATAAAAAATTAATAACAAATTGAATTTTTTAATGAAAATCCACAAATATTACATCATCATAAACTAGATTCAGAGATGAATCTAATGGTACCTAGTCCGAAATATAACATTTTGTTTTTGTAGGTGTTCCACCCTTTCAAAGTTGCAGGTTCCTGAAAACTACAGAATTTTCTGGGTTTTTCGTTGACCAGAAACTCTCAATCGAGATAATTTCTCGGACAAGACATTTTTAAACTCTCGACCGAGAGTTTAAACCACCACAGGTTAAATTTAACCGTGCAACTAAACTCTCGTCCAAAATTTGTACAAACTCTCGACCGAGAGTTTGCGCCCGAGAGTTTACGTTGAGCAGAGACTCGGACGAGAGTTTACGTTGGGCAGAAACTCTCGTGCAAGAGTTCTAGATATATGCTCGTTCATACTATTCACATGACAGGTGAGTAATAGGCAGAGAGGTAGGTATTTATTTTACAATTATTTTTCGATATTTAAATATTAACAATAGCCTTATCAGGAACCCTTATATGTCCCAAGTACCAGTTGCTTGTATGAACCAAATACCGTAATATTTATTTAATTTAGTTCGGTGGTATAAAACTAATATTTATTTAGTACTTTTCGTTTTAATATTATAATTTGATGTGTGCAAATACATTTAATATGGCATGTACATGTGATGTAGACATACATGTGGTTGATAATAATATTTTTTTATTGTTTAATTTTAATATTAAAAAATAATATTTATTTAGTAGTTTATTATTACTTTCATTTAATATTAAAATTTAATATCTATTTAGTAGTTTAGTTCCTCATAAACTTAATTTTAACATTAAAATTAATATTTATTTAGTAGTTTAGTTATTTTATATATGTATAATTTTAATACTAAAAATTAATATTTATTCAAAAGAGTTTAGTTGATTTGTATATGTTTAATTTTAATATTAAAATTTAATATTTATTTAGTAGTTTAGTTGGTTTGTATAAAATTAAAAATTAACATTTATTTAGTAGTTTAGTTTGTATAATTTTAATATTAAAAATTAATATTTATTCAGTAGTTTAGTTGGGTTGTATATGTTTAATTTTAATATTAAACTTTATTATTTATTTAAGGGTGAAAATGTGAAGTTGGGAAACACTTTTTTCCATTTTTTGACATTGAAAATTGTAATTTTCTATGTTTTTTCAATAAAAATTATGCTTTGACATAAAAACAAGATTTGTAGACAATTTTCTTACCTCCATACTCATATTTAAAAAAAAAATATTGACATATAGAGGGGTAAATTTGTTGTTTACTAACTGCATATACTTGAAATTTTCAAGCAAACATAAATAGTCACTTTTTGAACCCTAACTTTTTTTAGGGAAGGTTATTCATTTTTTGGAAATAAACCATATCATCATAATTTGCATATATTGCACTAGTGCACTGACTATTTTTCGATAATTTTCAGAATAAATCACTATTTTTTTTTTTTTTTTGAAATGGACGAAGACAAAAAAAGGGTCATGTTTCAGTACATTTTATGAACCCTATATTTTCTTTCAATGTGATCATCAATAAAAAAAAGTGAGAGTACCATTTTGAAGTAGACAGAGAAAGGAAATGCAATATGATTTTTATGAATTTTTTGGTATCGTCATTTTAAAGTTATTGAATTTTCATTCAGTGCAATTTTCCGAACAATGAAATTCCACAGTGACACAGTTTAGTAAAAAATTAATAACTTGAAATTTTTAATGAAAATCCAGAAATCTTACATCATCAGAAACTAGATTCAAAGTTGAATCTAATGGTACCTAGTCCGAAATATAACATTTTGTTTTTGTAGGTGTTCCACCCTTTCAAAGTTGCAGGTTCCTGAAAACTGCAGAATTTTCTGGGTTTTTCGTTGACCAGAAACTCTCGGACGAGACATTTTTTAAACTCTCGACCGAGAGTTTAAACCACCACAGGTTAAATTTAACCATGCAACTAAACTCTCGCCCAAAAGTTGTACAAACTCTCAGCCGAAAGTTTGCGCACGAGAGTTTACGTTGAGCAGAGACTCTCAGACGAGAGTTTACGTTGGGCAAAAACTCTCGTGCAAGAGTTCTATATATATGCTCGTTCATACTATTCACATGACAGGTGAGTAATAGGCAGAGAGGTAGGTATTTATTTTACAATTATTTTTCGATATTTAAATATTAACAATAGCCTTATCAGGAACCCTTATATGTGCCAAGTACCAGTTGCTTGTATGAACCAAATACCGTAATATTTATTTAATTTAGTTCGGTGGTATAAAACTAATATTTATTTAGTACTTTTCGTTTTAATATTATAATTTGATGTGTGCAAATTAATTTAATATGGCATGTACATGTGATGTAGACATACATGTGGTTGATAATAATATTTTCTTATTGTTTAATTTTAATATTAAAAATTAATATTTATTTAGTAGTTTAGTTAGTTTGTATATGTTTCATTTTAATATTAAAATTAATATCTATTTAGTATCTAGTTCCTTTTTGTATAAACTTAATTTTAACATTAAAATAATATTTATTTAGTAGTTTGCTGGTTTAGTATATATAATTTACTACTAAAAATTAATATTTATTCATTAGTTTGGTTGTATATGTTTAATTTTAATATTAAAATTTAATATTTATTTAGTAGTTTAGTTGGTTTGTATAAAATTAAAAATTAACATTTATTTAGTAGTTTAGTTTGTATAATTTTAATATTAAAAATTAATATTTATTCAGTAGTTTAATTGGTTTGTATATGTTTAATTTTAATATTAAAATTTATTATTTATTTAAGGGTGAAAATGTGAAGTTGGGAAACACTTTTTTCCATTTTTTGATGTTGAAAATTGTAATTTTCTATGTTTTTTCAATGCAAATTACGCTTTGACATAAAAACAAGATTTGTAGACAATTTTCTTATCTCCATACTCATATATAAAAAAAAAAATTATTGACACATAGAGGGGTAAATTTGTTGTTTACTAACTGCATATACTTGAAATTTTCAAGCAAACATAAATAGTCACTTTTTGAACCCTAACTTTTTTTAGGGAAGGTTATTCATTTTTGGAAATAAACCATATCATCATAATTTGCATATATTGCACTATTGCACTGACTATTTTTCGGTAATTTTCAGATTAAATCACTATTTTTTATTTTTTTTGAAATGGACGAAGACAAAAAAAGGGTTATGTTTCAGTACATTTTATGAACCCTATATTTTCTTTCAATGTGATCATCAATAAGAAAAATGAGAGTACCATTTTGAAGTAGACAGAGAAAGGAAATGCAATATGATTTTTATGAATTTTTTGGTATCGTCATTTTAAAGTTATTGAATTTTCATTCAGTGCAATTTTCCGAACAATGAAATTCCACAGTGACACAGTTTAGTAAAAAATTAATAACTTGAAATTTTTAATGAAAATCCAGAAATCTTACATCATCACAAACTAGATTCAAAGATGAATCTAATGGTACCTAGTCCGAAATATAACATTTTGTTTTTGTAGGTGTTCAACCCTTTCAAAGTTGCAGGTTCCTGAAAACTGCAGAATTTTCTGGGTTTTTCGTTGACCAGAAACTCTCGGTCGAGATAATTTCTCGGACGAGAGATTTTTTAAAATCTCGACCGAGAGTTTAAACCACCATAGGTTAAATTTAACCGTGCAACTAAACTCTCGTCCAAAAGTTGTACAAACTCTCGGCTGAAAGTTTGCGCCCGAGAGTTTACGTTGAGCAGAGACTCTCGGACGAGAGTTTACATTGGGCAGAAACTCTCGTGCAAGAGTTCTATATATATGCTCGTTCATACTATTCACATGACAGGTGAGTAATAGGCAGAGAGGTAGGTATTTATTTTACAATTATTTTTCGATATTTAAATATTAATAATAGCCTTATCAGGAACTCTTATATGTGCCAAGTACCAATTGCTTGTATGAACCAAATACCGTAATATTTATTTAATGTAGTTCGGTGGTATAAAACTAATATTTATTTAGTACTTTTCGTTTTAATATTATAATTTGATGTGTGCAAATACATTTAATATGGCAAGTACATGTGATGTAGACATACATGTGGTTGATAATAATATTTTCTTATTGTTTAATTTTAATATTAAAAATTAATATTTATTTAGTAGTTTAGTTAGTTTGTATATGTTTCATTTTAATATTAAAATTAATATCTATTTAGTAGTTTAGTTCCTTTGTATAAACTTAATTTTAATATTAAAAATTAATATTTATTTAGTAGTTTAGTTGGTTTGTATATGTATAATTTTAATACTAAAAATTAATATTTATTCAGTAGTTTAGTTGGTTTGTATATGTTTAATTTTAATATTAAAATTTAATATTTATTTAGTAGTTTAGTTGGTTTGTATAAAATTAAAAATTAACATTTATTTAGTAGTTTAGTTAGTTTGTATAAATTTAATATTAAAAATTAATATTTATTCAGTAGTTTAGTTGGTTTGTATATGTTTAATTTTAATATTAAAATTTATTATTTATTTAGGAGTGAAAATGTGAAGTTGGGAAACACTTTTTTCCCTTTTTTGACGTTGAAAATTGTAATTTTCTATGTTTTTTCAATGCAAATTACGCTTTGACATAAAAACAAGATTTGTAGATAATTTTCTTACCTCCATACTCATATTTAAAAAAAAAAAAAAATTATTGACATATAGAGGGGTAAATTTGTTGTTTACTAACTGCATATACTTGAAATTTTCAGGCAAACATAAATAGTCACTTTTTTATCCTTTACTTTTTTTAGGGAAGGTTATTCATTTTTTGGAAAAAAACCATAGCATCATAATCTGCATATATTGCACTAGTGCACAGACTATTTTTCGGTAATTTTCGGATTAAATCACTATTTTTTATTATTTTTTTAAATGGACGAAGACAAAAAAACAGTGATGTTTCAGTACATTTTATCATCCTTTGATTTTCTTTTCAATGTGATCGTCAATAAGAAAAATGAGAGTACCCTTTTGAAGTAGACAGGGAGAGGAAGTGCAGTATGATTTTTTTGAATTTTTTGGTGTCCTCATTTGAAAGTTATTTAATTTTCATTCAGTGCAATTTTTCGAACAATGAAATTCCACAGTGACAATAAGTAGTAGTAATTAGTTAACAATTGAAATCGCATTAAAATTCAACTATTATCATCGTGAACTAGATTTAGAGATGAATCTAATGGTACCTGGTTCAAAATATAACATTTTGTTTTTGTAGGTGTTCCACCCTTCCAAAGTTGCAAGTTCCTGAAAACTGTAGAATTTTCTGGGTTTTTCGTTGACCAGAAACTCTCGGTCGAGATAATTTCTCGGGCGAGACATTTTTTAAACTCTGGACTGAGAGTTTAAACCACCATGGGTTAAATTTAACTATGCAACTAAACTCTCATCCGAAAGTTGTACAAACTCTTGGCCGAGAGTTTGCGTCCGAGAGTTTACGTTAAGCAGACTCTCGGACGAGAGTTTACGTCGAGAAGAAACTCTCGTACAAGAGTTCTATATATATGTTCGTTCATACTATTCACGTGACAAGTGAGTAATAGGCAGAGAGATAGGTATTTATTTTACAATTATTTTTCGACATTTAAATATTAACAATAGCCTTATCAAGAACCCTTATATGCGCCAAGTACCAGTTTCTTATATGAACCAAATACCGTAATATTTATTTAATTTAGTTCGGTGGTATAAAACTAATATTTATTTAGTACTTTACGTTTTAATATTATAATTTGATGTGTGCAAATACATTTAATATGGCATGTACATGTGATGTGGACATACATGTGGTTGATAATAATATTTTTTTATTGTTTAATTTTAAAATTAAAAATTAATATTTATTTAGTAGTTTAGTTGGTTTGTATATGATTCATTTTAATATTAAAATTAATATCTATTTAGTAGTTTAGTTCCTTTGTATAAACTTAATTTTAATATTAAAAATGAATATTTATTTAGTAGTTTAGTTGGTTTGTATATGTATAATTTTAATACTAAAAATTAATATTTATTCAGCAGTTTAGTTGGTTTGTATATGTTTAATTTTAATATTAAAATTTAATATTTATTTAGTAGTTTAGTTGGTTTGTATAAAATTAAAAATTAATATTTATTTAGTAGTTTAGTTAGTTTGTATAATTTTAATATTAAAAATCAATATTTATTCAGTAGTTTAGTTGGTTTGTATATGTTTAATTTTAATATTAAAACTTATTATTTAGTTAGTAGTTTAGTTGGTTTGTATAAATTTAATTTTTATATTAAATATTAATATTTATTTAATAATTTGGTTGGTTTGTATAAGTTACCGCTGTTGTCATGTTTTGAATTTAAATTTTTAACAGACTTAAAAAAGAATTATAATGAAAATATCTCATATTTTTTTCGTTTAAACCATAAGTTAGAAAATGGTGATATTCTAATATAAATAAAAACAAGCACGGGAAGAAATAAGTGAAGGGATGGATACACACCAACACCCTGGCACCTGTACATGATTTTGGGGGAGAAAAGATTTGGGTGTTTTTAATAAGAACAAAACTCTCGGTCGAGAATTAAAACAATTCTAGATCGAGAGTTTTAGAACTTTCGTTTGAGAGTTTGTCCAAGAGTTTATGTAAATAAAACTCTCGGACGAGAACATACTTAACTCTCGTCCGAGAGTATTTTAACTCCGGTCAAGCTCAATCTAACTCTCACGCGACACTTTAAAAATCTCTCGGAGGAGAAATTGAGTTGACTATTTTCTCGAACGAGATATTAAAAATTTCACACAAATTTTGGCCATCCGCCAAAAAGTGTTTCCCAACTTCAGGATTTCACCCAAAAAATATATTAAAATAAAAATTAAATTTAAAAACAAAAATATTAGTTTTTAATAATTAAATGAATAAATAAATACAAATTGAAAAAAAAACCATTTTTTAAATGAAAAAAAAAAATTTATTAAAAATGGAAAATGGAAAAAAATAAATAAATTAAAAAAACAAATTAATAAAAAATAAATAAATAAACTTAATTTAAAATACGAAAGTTTAATTTAAATAATATATATATATATATATATATATATATATGTAATTAAAAAAAATTAAAAATAAATATTAAATTTAAATAAATTTAAAAAATTTATTAAATTTTATGAAATAAATTTTCAAAAATTAATAGAAAATTTCAAACAAATAAAAAAAATAAAAATATGAAATTTAATAAAATTTAAAAATTTAAAAAATTAAAAAATAAATAAATTTAATCGAATTAAAACAATTTTAATTTAATTTGGAAATCCGCTTGAGTGGCGCCACCTAGGTGGTGACAGGGGCTGGCTGCTGGGCGGGTGAGGAGGCTGCCTCCATTGCCACCTGGGCGGGAGGTCGATTCCTGGAATCAACCTCCCGCTTAGGTGGCAGCGGGGACTGGCCACTGAGCAACTCCACTTAGTCGGATTTCAAAATTAAATTAAAATTATATAATTCTTTCGGTAGTAATCATATTCAATGGAACATTGTTGATGCGTTTCGAACTAACCAGTGTGGTTCATCATCAGGGCTAGGTGAGAGATCACATCA
Organism: Pinus albicaulis; assembly: GCA_034641835.2. Lineage (NCBI taxonomy): Eukaryota > Viridiplantae > Streptophyta > Pinopsida > Pinales > Pinaceae > Pinus > Pinus albicaulis. The sequence goes on from CM076572.1 coordinate 984,445,108, forward strand.
CAACGTTAAGTTTAAATAGATGTAGATATGGCCAAACTAGTTGTTAGGCTAACGACTAGTTTGGCCATTTCTACATCTATTTAAACTTAACATCCTGATCTGATCCCTCACCTAGTCCTGATGATGAACCACACTTGTTGGTTCGAAACATGTCGACAATGTTCCATTGCATGTGATTACTACCAAAATAATTCTATAACTTGTAACGATGGATCACAGAAGCCAAAATTCTAAAAATAAATTAAAATTGTTTTAATTCGATTTTTTTATTTTATTAAATTCTAATAATTTTATTTTGTTTTTAATATATATATATATATATATAAATTTTTATTGTTTATTAAATTCCATATTTGTTTTTTTATTTAATTGAATATTTTATTTTAATTTAAAAAAAAAATTTATTATTAAATTTAATATTTGTTTTTTTTTTAATTTAATTTTTATTTCATTTTCTTAATTTAATAAAATTTGATTTTTTTTAATTTAATTTTTATATCTTAATTTTTTATTTATTTATTTAATTTTTTTTTATTAAATTTTTTTAATTTTATTTTATTTTATTTTATTTTAATTTTTTTTTCATTTTTAAAATTTTAAAATGGTTTAATTTAAATTAAAAAAAAAAGTGTTTTTTATTTTTTTAATATATATATATATTCTTCTTAACTTTTTTTAATTTAAAATTTAAATTATTTTTTATTTTTGTATTTTAATTTTAATTTTAATTATTTTTAAATTTTCTTTTTCTTTTTCTTTTTTATTTTTATTTATTTTTTCCCAATTTTTTATATAATTTTCAAAAAAATTGTTTTTTTATTTATTTCTTTATTTATTTTTGTTTAAATTTTTTATTTTTACAACTTTATTTTTTATTTTTTTTACATTTTTATTGGTTTTTTTTATTATTTTTATATATTTTTTTATTATTTGAGTTTTTTTTCATGTTTTTCTTATTTGATTTTTATGTTTTATTACTAACATGAAAATTATCACTCTAAAAAAATTTGCTTGATGATGCATCAACACTTTTCAAAATTAGCATAAGAATCACTAACATTTTAAAACAAATGTTCATACTTTATAAATAAAAAAATCAAAGTGTCAAAAATATGTCCAAAAGAAATAAGGTGATTCTGCATCTCCACTTTTCAAAATTGGGTGCTTTTGTTGCTACCTCAAAAAATTAGGTACCAGTTTAGTTACCTATTTGATCGATAACTATGTTAGAATCCATAGAAATACTCTGCCATGGACGTGAAGGAACTGGAAGTGGTGTGTACAATCCTAACTTCCTATTACTAGGCTTACTGACTGCACACAATGAACAACCTTTAATGAAACGTGACACACTTTCAATCATATGAGGCCAATAAAAATACCTCTGAAGGTTTGCCATTGTTTTTCTTACACCAAAATGTCCAACAATAAGAGAAGTGTGTGCTTCTCTTATGAAATTCACTATCTCCCACTGTGGAATACAAAGCTTACCCAAACGATACAACATGTTATTATGTACATAGTTATCCAATTCCTCAAATTGGCGACCTTGACTCAAGTTTTCATAACATATTGAAAGTCATTATTAGATGCATATTATTAAACATAACTTTCATGTAAAACAGGAGTATTCTTGAGTAAAGTAGCTGCACTAATAATAGGACTAGAAAACATATCAGCAACCTTGTTGTATATACATTTCTTTTACCTGATGACCAAGTGGAATTGTTGTAAGAAACCCATCCATCGAAAGTGCCTTGACTGTTGCAACTTAGTATGCGATTGCAAGTATTGCAATGGTTGGTGATCGGTGTGAATGATGGTTTCCTTTCCCAGCAATTAGTGTTTCCACTTCTTCACATTTTGAACCAACGCATATATCTCCTTGTCATAATTAGGATATTTTATCACTGCACCATTGAATATTTCTGAATGGAATGAAATGGGCTTACCATGTTGTAAGAGGACTGCACTGATGACATAGTCACTTGCATCAGTTTGAATCTCAAAGGGTTGTCTCAAGTCCGGTAGTGCTAGTATTGGGGCTGAACTGATCTTCTCTTTCAAAGCATCAAATGCTTTTTTCTTCTTGCCTCCCACTAGAAGACCTTCTTAACACTAGTCAATGCATGTAACAGAGCTACAACAGAAGAAAAATTAGCAATGAACTTCCTTCAATATTGTGCTGCTCCTAGAAAAATTCTTACCTCATTGACTGTCTTGGGTGTGGGCCAATTCAAAATAACCTCAACCTTAGAGGGGTCTATCTTCGGCTCACCTCCTCCAACAATATGTCCCAAATACACTAAGGAAGTTTTACAAAATTTACATTTTGACATCTTCAAAAACAACTGTTCTTTTCTCAAGACATCAAGCACATTTCTTTCATGCATGACATGTTCATCTCGTGATTTGTTGAATATCAAAATATTATCTAAGTAGAAAATGAAAAAATCATCAAGAAATGGGTTCAATACATCATTCATAACTCTCATGAAAGTAGTTGGAGTGTTGCAAAGAACAAAAGGCATAACAAGCCACTCAAACAATCATTGTTTAGTTTTAAATGCGGTCTTCCATATGTCCTCTTCAACTATTTTAACTTGATGATAACCACTTCTTAAGTCTAACTTAGTGAAATAATTTGCATACCTCAACTGATCAAGAATCATCAATTTTTGGGAATGGAAAACAATTATTTACCGTGATATTTTTTAGTGCACGTAAATTCACACACATGTGCCATGTTCCATCCTTCTTGAGCACCAACACAATCGGTGAACCACATGGCGAGGTAGATGGACGAATGATCCCTTTATTCAACAACTCTTGGATTTGCTTCTTGATTTTTGCACTTTCCATCATCGAAATGTGATACAGGCTAATATTAGGGAGTGGAACATCCTGTTGCACCTGTATCGCATGTTGGATTCCCCTCTTGGGAGGTAACCCCTTTGGTTCCTAAAACATCTCTCCATGCTAACTGACCACATCAAACAAATCAGATTTCAATTTATCATCACAAACTTCAAAATATTCATAATCCATATCATTCTTTTGTTTGATCATAAGAAGCACAAAGTTTTTTTTCTTGAATTTATTAGTATTTTCATTTTCCCGACATTAAATAAAGAAAGGTTTAGCTTTTTGCGATGAGCTCTCAGAATATTTTCCACTCCATACTTGAACAAGTGGTACTTGTTCTCACTGCGATATAAGACTGCTTTTCTGTGATAGAGATAAGGACCACCCAAATAATTCCTGATATGTCAAGTGGTACAACATCTAACTCAACTTCATCAATAAAGTTTGTGATGATTGCAAACCAGAAAATACATTTTCTTGTAACCCGTAAATTTGTATCCTTGGATATCCAGCCCAAAGGATATGGTTTGTGATGAGGTATGGTTTCAAGATTAAGCTTCTTAACTAAGTCTTCAGAGATTAAGTTCTCTTGAGACCCACTATCAAATAGTGCATCAATTTTTTTATGTTTTAAGACCAATCTTACATTAAACAACTCTATTCTCGTTTCTTCACTTGGAGTGTTACTGTGACAATTTGATGAACTAGCACTTGCTATGGATTTTTTTCCCTTTCTGAACATGGCTGCAATTTTAGTCTCATCGAGTCAGTCGAATCCAAGATCATGTTGTGTGGTAGCAGTTGTCTTTTGTTTCCCCTTATTATTGAATTTCTTAGGCCTCAATTTTGGGTGAAGCTTCCAACAATGGGCTCCATCATGAACCTATTTGGATCAATGGTTACATGTGGTTTTCTCCCATTTTTTTTTAATGGATACATTTTTCTTTTATTTTCCTTTGAAACCATTTCCTTTTCACCACCCTTAAATGGTTTCTTTTTTACCTTCTTCTGGTACATTTTTCCCTCTTGCCTCAGGGTGTGTAGCTTGCACACATACCTCATCTAGACTAGTGGGGTTAAAAATGAGGATGGTATGTTTCAGGTAACTATGAAAACCCCTTATATACTTCAGCAAGGTATCTTGAGAATGAAAATCAACACCTGACATAAGAGCTATTCTCTTAAATTCTTGAGTGTAATCTTACACCCTTTGACCTTTCAATTGTCTAAAGGTTTTCTAGCTCATAATGGCCTTTTGTATGTAAGATATAGTGTAAAATTGAAGCAATGAAATCTGACCAAGAAATTGAGATCTTACAGTGTTTCTTAATCTCATCTTATGTCGTTTCTTCCCATCATACAAGTGCTTCACCCTCCATTCTCAAGGAAGCCAATTGAATCTTTATGTCATCCTCTTGAAGGTTCTGAATTCTGAAATAAACCTCCAACTTGTGAATCCAATTATCCAACTTCTCTGCATTTACTTCACCATTATATATTTGGAGCTCAAATTTAACATCAAGTTTAAGTAAGGGTGATTTACCAGTTCCTTTTGAAGTATGTGTATGAATAGGTGGAAGGGTTGTGGTAATGGAAGAAGATGAAGAGGAAGGTGAAGATGTTGGTGAGTCTGATGGTGGTTTATTACCATCTCCATGACCTCCTCCTCCTGGAGAACCCTATCCTCTAGGAGGCCTATATCTTTTTCCTTGCATCCTTAAATTAATCTCCTCATAGAGTACCTTTAACATCTCATTCATATCAAAAAACTCCTTTTTGAATGCTCTCTCTTCTTCTATCATGGTAGGTTCTCGTTCATGAGACATTCTCACTGAAGACTCAACTTCAATTTGAGGATGTGATGGTGTTGAAGACTTTGGAAACCTTTCCCTTTTTCCTTTTGAGCCAACTACAAGTCTTTCAACCAGCGTCCCTTCTCCTCTTTTGAGTTTTAACCTTGTAAGCATGACACAAACTTGCAAACAATTAGATCCCTTATTGCACCAAAAACCTAAAGCTTTGATACCAAAAATGATTTGATTAAGGTATGTTAGTAATGTTGTGCTAATTCCTCTTTCATATTTTGAAACAAATGTCTTACATGTGCTTAAGGGTTCAAGCTCTCTTGTAAGTTATTGAGTCTCATGTGTGATATTATGTTAATTTTATGAACAATTCAACATAAAAAAAAAAGACTGAACAACAACGATAAAAATTATAGTACATCACCATAAAACACATCAACACAGGGATTTTATGAAGGAGTTCACCCCTCCTGGGCTACATCTCCTTGGTCCAGCATACATGGCTTAGGCCTCTATATTATGCTCAATTTTACAAAATGATGTGTTTACAATGATTTTTCTGCTCCTGAAACTTGCTTCATTGACTTCAGAACACTAAAAAATGGCACCTTATCCTCTTTCTGTTCCTGATTTGGTCGAAAATTGGCTGAGTTATGACTTCCCCAAGTCTGTTCCACAATTTCCTCCCCAAAATTAGCTAACTGGCCCCAAATTGGGCTAACTGGTGCTAACTTTAGCAAATCCGCCGAATTTTTCAGAGTCACCAACTAAATATGGATTAATGTTAATAATCCCGCTTAGCGTTAATTAAGCTGGGATTAAAGTTTAAGTGGTGCTCCATTCATAACACTGGCTTAACATTAATTAATTTTCTTAGTTGTTAATTAAACCAGTTTAACAAGTTAATAACCATGCTTTAGGAATAGCACCTTCTGCTCTGTCGGTGGTGACTAGGAATCTGTTACATGGCTTGGGGGCTGAAACCCTCTCCCCCTATTAGCGGACTTATCAAAGTTCAATATGTGTGGCAAGGTATAAGGGTAATAACTAATGTGCATGCGAGTTGGTGGTGCAGCTTGTTAGCTGGGCGGAGGTCTCGTGTTCGACCCCCGCCTAGTCCCTCCAGTCCATAATCAAAGTATTATAACTCTGTGAGGAGGACACATGGTAGCCCCAGCCTAAGCCACATGCCTCCTCCTCATTGGCCTAAACAAAACCAATAAGAAATTTCCAATATGTAACTAAATGCTCCAACCACCACCTGGAACTTGGTAGTCAATCATTCACCGGAGAACATGGTTGACCAACTATTGACCTGCCTAGTTAGTATGCCACATCAACAGTACGGAATGTTGACTGGGCTCCCTGTTATGCAATTTTTGCCATATTTTCCAGTTTAGGAAAACAGAAAAAACTCATTTATGAAGCCATATAGATTCCATTTTGCGCGAAACCAGTTGCGCTCGATTCAGAATGACGAACACTACACAGTCTTTAAGGTTTCGTGTCATTCTGAGAACTTTTATTTTTGAGCATAATTCTGAGCACCTAATCAATATTTATGAGTCTAGACCCCATAATGTCATTTTTAATTTACGAAATGATCTCTATAGATACCAAATGTAGTTCCGACAACTACAATATCATTGGTCTCAACAAAGAGTGCTAAAAGGTAATCTCTTAAACTTGAAAATTTGTCCTCTTCATGATTCGATTAAAAGATGAATGTATGGTTGTTGTGGCTACCACAACCTTATCACAAGACATCTCTGTATAGTAGAAGTATGTGGAAAATATTGTAGATGAATATAAAGATATCTTTCCCTCACATATATTGGTACCTCTACATTGCTATGTTAAGCATTCAATTGATTGTGCCTAGTGCTCCTTTACCTGATGGCCATATATCTATTTTAAGAATTGAGGAAATAAAATTTAAAATTCATGAGCTCATCCAAAAGGTCCATATTCAATAAATTTATTCACCCTATGGGATCCAAATTATGTTGGTACAAAAGAAGGATGGGAAATGGTAATTCTATATTGACTATAGAACTTTGAAAAAAATCACTGTCAAGAATTAATACCCTCTCTCGAATTGATGATCTTCTTGGTCAACTTAAGGGTTCCTAGTCCTTTGATAAGATTGATCTAAAGTTGGGATACCACCAGGTTCCAATTGAACAAACTTATTTATGGAAGGAAAAATTCAAGTTGAATGAATGCCTTTTTGAATGGTTTGTCATGCCTTTTAGTTCACTAGTAGAAAATGATGAATTTATTGACTAGGTGTCTAAAAACATTAGTCACCACAATTATTTCAAGTGAATTACTACTAAATTTGAGCAATTTTAAGTGACCGAACTAAAAATTACTAACTTAAATGACTAATCTAGTCTAGGAATAAAATATACAACTAGATAATAAGTGACTAAACTAAAAATGACTAACTTGAATGACTAATTTAGTCTAGGAATAAAATATACGACAAGATAATAAGTGACTAAACTAAAAACAACTAACTTAAATGACTAATTTAGTCTAGGATTAAAATATATGACTAGATAATAAGTGATAAAATTAATAATGATTAGCATAAATGACTATTATAATCCAAGAATAAAAATATGACAAAATAATAAGTACACAAGTATATGAATTAGTCATTTATGTTAGTAATTTTTAGTTGTGGACACACTATTTGTTATGGGTCTTTTGTGGCATTGTTACATACCATGGTTGATTATTGCACTTGATTCATAGAGAATAACTTGATCAATTTGAATTCAAAGTATGTTGATATATACATGGTCATTTGATATAAATCTGGAAGTTTACTCTAAAGCCATATTATTCTGTAGATACATGCATTACAAAAATGTTCACAAATTATAATAATGCATTCACATTCTTAGAATGTGCACACACTATTATTAGAAAACCATACATACTAACAATTCTTGTGGCTCTTTAATTATGTAGAATAACATGCCATGGCTTCCATATCCAAGTTGAAATCCGAATATCCCTTAGAGAGTATCTATGTGGTTGTTTGGGGGTTAATTCATGTTCCTTGAGCTCAAGAAGTTTTATTTAGGGCCTAAGGCCCTCTTTTCTCCTGCCCTTAAGATAGTGTTGAGATTCAACAAGATGATGAACTTAATGAAAATTAAGCACCTTCACTAAGTGGGGCCCAGAGGCTATTTTTAGGTGTATGTCTATTTTTAGAATGGTGGGCATATTATAAAGTTGGCAAGATGCTGATTCTATATGGTTGATCAAATTATATCTTTGGATGAATTTATATTTTTAGAAGATTGGGCGAAGTCTATTTATAGATCGCTAATCTAAATAATATATGCATGTCGATTATTATTAGCCCTTAATAATAATCAGACTCTAAATATCGACTTATTCCCTTGGAGCACTTTATTTCAGTGAACAGATGTGGCACATCAGTGGGCTGAAGAAATTATGCAATTCCTAGGGTGGTTGGTGACTCATGCATGGAGGACTTAGTTGTAACTGATAGTGGCGAGTTGTAATAGAGTTGGAAGAGTAGTTATGGGAGTTTTTATTTAGTTTAACTCAGTTAAGTGAGTTAAACTGAGTTGTGCTAGTTGTCACTCATGATTAACTAGTGAGAGTTTAGTGAATTAATTATTTAATTAATTCACAACTAGTGACTCACTTGCAACTAAATAAATATAGCAGTTAACTACTTTCATGTCAGTTCCATTGGAGACCCAGTGGAGAGAGAGGTGAAAGGGTGAGATGGACTATCCATTGTGACTATAGTGATGCATTCAATGCATCTACACAGAAATTGGAGTTTCCAATGAGGATCACATAGTACTGGAGGGGCAAGATCAAATTCATTAAGGGATATTCTTTAGCAGGGATTGTGCAATGGAGGCAGGCTGTCAGGAGGTAAGAAATTGGTGCATAGATATGCAAATTTCTACATGACAGCGTGTGACGATTGTATATTGTACTGATAGCTTGATGTACTAAGCTTTGTATGAGATTGTTACATGATTCCATTGATAAACATAATATATGATAGTTGGGGTTTTTAGCTCTAATCTTTCCCAGTAAAACATCTTGTTTATGTGCGATTGATTTTCTTCATGTGTTTGCAATTGGTGATTTAATTTCCATAAAGAATTAAGTGGAAGGATTATGTATTTAACATAAGATTAATTTGTTAGATCAGGAGAGTCCAGTAATACATATCAGTATTAATAAATTTCTACCTAGTATCATAACAGTGTTAATCACTGAATATTTCCATATTGAAGCAGTGTTGAGTTTGGTGTGGTGGAACAATTCGAATTTGCTGAAAATTTTTCTTGGTGCGATAGTTGAGTAAACATTGAAATGGCTTTCAATGGGTTGCAGTTCGAGTATGCCATTGAGGGTAGCTCGAAATACATAGTCTGGAAGGACATGATGGAGGTGGTGCTTGAAGATAATGGTATGAAGGAGTTCATCGAGAAAGATGTTCCTAAGCCCACTTCGACGGATGCTATAGTACTTGACGCTTGGAAAAAGAAAGTAGCGAAGACGAGAAGGATTCTGTTGGAAGGTGTGAAAGACCATATTGTGTCAAGCCTTAACTAGAAAGCCAGTCCACTTTCAATGTGGAAGGCTTTGACAAAATTTTTCCAAAGCATCAACGACCATAGGAAGTTGTCGCTGAAAGATAAACTCAGAAAAATCAAAATGGAGAAGGGCAATAGTATTCCAAAATATCTCACGAAGTTTGTCCAATGTAGGGATGAGTTGGGGAGTGTGGGAATTACAGTTGCGGATGATGACTTGGTGAGCTTGGCTCTCCTTGGGCTTCCGAAGAGTTGGCATAGCTATGAAGCCTCTGTCAATAGATGAGAGAAATTGTCAGATTGGAAGCGACTTTGGTCGAATCTAGTGCAGGAGGAGATAAGGTGGAATACCAGGGATGGCTCTTCATCAAAACATGATGATGAAGGGAATTGAGCTTTTGCTACCAAAGCAAGGAAATGGAAGGGGAAGAAATTCCACTCAAAATCGGAGGCTAAAGGCAAGAAGCTGGATTTGTCCAAGGTGTAGTGTTTTCACTGTCACGAACATGGACATCTCGCCACTAACTGCACATAGAAAAAGAAGAACAAGAAGGTTGTTGGAGCTGCAGCGGGTGAGGCCCTTGCCTTGCAATTTCAACTTGATTTCTCTTTGATCGCATGCTTGGTTTTAAGCACAATAGGATCAGTGTGGTATCTTGATAGTGGTGCTTCCTTCCACATGAAGGGAGACAAAGATTTGTTTAGCGACTTGGAGGAGAAAGATCTCCAAAAGCATATAGAGATGGGTGATGATGGTAGATACAATGCGACTGGCATTGGAACCATTACCTTTGAGAGGGATTCAGGTAAACCATTTCTGTTGAAAGATGTTATGCATGTTCTAGGTCTGAAGAAGAACTTGGTCTCAGTGGCGATGTTGGAGGACAGAGGATATGACGTTGTTTTAAACGATGGAAATATTTCCTGCGACATAATACAACGGGTCAAACCAAGAGGATAGGGGTTCGAGTTAAGAATCTCTACAAGCTATAGGTAGATGGCTGCACTGCAATGATGGGAAAAGTAGAAGAAGTGGTGAGCCGGGATGAGGGCGAATTATGGCACATGAGATTGGGCCATCTTCACCATGGCGCCCTGAAGATTTTGCAGTAGATTTCTACTGGACTTCCCAAGGGTACAATTACGTAGTTAGATCAGTGCAAGGGATATACAATTGGTAATTTTGTCAAGACCACCTTTCATGAGAAGGAGAACCATGCTTCGGTGATCCTGGAGAGAATTCACACAGACGTGCATGGACCTTTCTCAGTTGCTTCAATAGAAAAACATAAGTATTATGTTATTTTTTTTATGACTATTCTCGTAGATGCTGGATCTTCTTCATGCAGAAGAAGCATCAAACATTCTCAAAGTTCCGTGAGTTTAAAGCATTGGTGGAGAAGGAGTCGGGGAAGCAAGTGAAGGCTCTGTGAAGCGATAATGGTGGTGAATATATCTCGAATGAATTCAAAGACTTCTCTAGCAAAGAAGGAATTCGAAGAGAACTCAATAGCGCCTCATAACCCACAGTGGAATTGGGTCACAGAGAGGAAGAATAAAACGATCGTGGGTGTTGCATGAGCTATGCTGCATGACCAGGGCCTACCGATGCACTTTTGGGCGAAAGCATGAAACACTGCGGTTTATGTGAAACATCGTTGTCCTCATAGAGTACTTGGCATGAGTACACTTGAAGAAGCTTTCACTGGTAAGAAACCGAATGTTTCTCACTTTAAGATTTTTGGCTCATATATTTATGTTCATGTGACCAAGGATGCCAGGAAGAAGCTGGAGTTGACTGCAGAAGTTGGGATATTTTTTGGGGTACACAGAAACACCCCATAATTATCATGTGTATTTTCCAAACAGTCAGATGACTGTGGTGCGACGAGATATAAAATTCAATGAGGTGAAGCCCATGAAGTTGTCGCTTGAGAGGGAGCTACACTTGCATGATGAGGAGGAGCTACTTGCTCCCAAAGATGAGCCTCTAGATGTGGATCAGCCACAGGAGGAGATTCATGGAGTGGAGGAGTCAGGAAATGTTGATGACAGAAAGAGCACGTCAGGATATGTTTTTCATTTGGGTTCGGGAGCCATTTCATGGGCTTCCAAAAAGCAGCCAATAGTGTCATTGTCAACAACAGAAGTTGAATATGTCGTTGCAACAACAACAGTGTATCAAGCAGTTTGGATGAGAAGGATGTTGAGGGATTTATGTCATGAGTAAGATGGAGCAACCACTATTTTATGTGATAATAGTTCATCAATTGCACTATCAAAGAATTTTGTCTTTCACAAGAGGACAAAGCACATTGATGGTAAATATCATTTCATAAGAGAATTAGTTAACAATAATGAGATTGTGTTGCAGCATTGTAGGTCAGAAGAGCAGTTTGCAGACATCTTCACAAAGCCATTGGCATGTGAATTTTTATTTATTTATTTATTTATCTCAGAGATTGTCTGGGAATGGTCAATGGCGGCAGTTCCGATTAAGGGGGAGTGTTAGAAAATTAATCACAACCACCAGGTTCAATTTTCTGACAAAAACCATACTTGTTTTGCAGGTTTCAAATTGAGTTTGCAAAGAAGGACAAGTTCTGCGCATAGTACATTTTACCCATTCTGCAACAAATTAAATTAATTAAAAGTCAAATATAAATTTAATGCATGGTTAGTAAAAGTGTATGGGCAAACATTTAATCCGCAAGTGTTATTTACTTCATGCAAACTCTGTTAAATTTAGAAAGTCATGTTCGCCCATCATATGTATTAAATTTGGTCTACCATGAATTAAATGTATTAGATATATATGTTTTGAATTAACACGCATAATGTAGTCATATGTGATGTGGCAGATGTAAGTATGGAAAGACAAAGGGAGAAAATAGTGGAGCGAATTTTGGTGGGCGCGTGAAAACAACATTTATAGGTTTTACTGTGTGTTACTCCGTAACCTCTGGAGAATGTAAATCTCACTAAGAACCCTTGTTTTACTGGTGAAGGAGCCACAACCTCCATATGTGAATGCATTTCATGTTTTTAAGTTATAATATAAAGTTTGGTCATCTGCGATTTGGTTTTGAAAATTTCACGTGTGAGTTTTACCGCAACAACAATGTTTTAGTCTGTTTCACCGTGAGTAAAATTGTTTGATTTATTTGCTCCATTATAGTTGCCCAAGTCAACATGTTTTAATCTCTGAAACTCTATATTAAAATGAAGAGTCATATGATTTAGTTTCTGCAACTATGTTGTATCGTTTAAAGACATTTCCGCAACTCCGTGTAAACTCTGTTTGTTGAGGAAAAGATTTTTATTTGTCCTGAAATTTTTTAACAAGCTAAAGAATCTAAGAAGAGCCAAAAAAAAGGTGGAAGCACAGCTTGGAGAGCTGGACTTTTTTTTTTTATTCTGTTTCACCGTGAGTAAAATTGTTTGATTTATTTGTTCCATTATAGTTGTGCAAGTCAACATGTTTTAATATCTTTCGCTCTGTTTTAAAATTAATACTTATATGATTTAATTTCAACAACTGTGTTGTATCGTTTAAATACATTTCCCCAACTCTGTGTAAAATCTGTGTGTTGAAAAAAATAATTTCATATGTCCTGAAATTTTTGACAAGCTAAAGAATCTAAGAAGAGCCAAAAAAAAAAAAAAAAAAAAGTGCAAGCACAACTTGGAGAGCTGCACTTTGTGAGTGGTACTGTGTGAGCGAGAGAGTTGAATATCAAATTTATTTTTAATAGTCATTAATGAAACAACAAGAAATCAACAGTCTTGTTAATCGCACATAGAAGCATGAATTTGATTGGTTGCAGAAAGTTATATGGTGGCCAACAACTAAAAATTCTCGTGCAGGTAGAGTAATGACAAGCGCGTGAGAAATTCAAAGTTCTTAATCCCATACAGGGCAAGGTTTCAAGTTTAAATCTTTAATTCTCAAAAAAGTCACGAGGGATTTATTTTTGAAGTCATATTAATGTTCATGACAACCTTTTTTTAAAGGTGATTATTTAAAAGGTTTATTTATATATTAAAAGGGTTTATTCAAAGAGCTCATAAAAGGTTCATAAAGATAAAATAATTTAAGTTTTTTTATTAAAAAAATTCAAAGTACTAAGCATTTTATTTTGAGCCAGGATAGTTTTTGTTGTTTTGGGGTTTTAATTGGAAAGTGAATTTAGGGTCTTGAAAAGGTCCATTAGTTTAAAAAAAATTTCTAGTTTGCTAAGCATGATAATGTTTTAGGTTTGGAAAGATATTTCTATGAACGTGAATCTAGTGAAGATTGTGTCTTATGAAAGCGCATATTAAACGTCATATTTTTTTGGGAAAAAAAAAGGAAAATAATCACATGCAATCAAGAAAGCAGTTATAAGACAGAAGAAAGACAACAATCATTGGTCGCAAAGCATGATTGAAGCAGATTAGGAAAAGGAATCAACAAGAAGAGACAAAAATCCTTGTCATATTTAGAGATTTTTGGGACGCAACCGAGGTACTGAGAATTCAAGCAGAAGACAAAGAAGAGATCATTGGTGATTAGTGTATCATGGATCTGCTACCACCTCCTATGTTTACTAGTAAATATTTTGATCATTGGGTTATCAAAATGCTAATTATTCTTCAAGGTAAAGAGTTAATTGAGTATTATTCTAATAATCCATATGATGATGTATGTGATACTTTGGCATTGGAATTTATAAAACAAGGATTGGATGAGAATTTTTTGTGCAAACTAGAAAAAACTACAACTTCCAAGGAAGCATGAAAGATCCTAAAATCAAAGTTCGACATAAAGGAAAGTGACATGAAGCAGCAAGATGTGTCACAATTTGTTGAGTTAGTCACAAGTCTGAGAGTAGATAAACAAGACTCTCGGAAGACAACAAATCTTGGAGAATCCCACTCAAAAGTGGTTGATGGTTGTAAAGACTATAAAAGTGAAACCCATTATGCAAACATGCATATGGATGAAGAATATGCAACAAATATTGCAGAGAGAGAAGTTGAAGCCTATATGTGTGAAGAAGAGAAATAGAATATCATTGCTCGAGGACTCCACTGTAAAGTGCATGGTGCAAATAATGGTGACTCCCACTGTGAAGAAACACATGTAGATGATTACTACAAAGAGAGATGTGAATTGGTGAATCCATCCACAACTGATGAATTTGGTGAACTTGAAATTGTTAATGAAAAAATGCATGCTTGGATAACCCACCATAGGGTGAATGAAAATTACATTGATGTTAACTTTAATGAAGATAATTTAACAAGTGATGAGTGGTTGCACATGTTGCAACAAAAAGAACGCATTGATATGTTTTTATTTGGTGAGAGAAGCCCACTTGTGTTTGGAAGCCAAGTGGAAGACAAATTGTTTGTAGCATTAGAGGTTTTTAAAGGAGTAGACGATAAGGTAGAGAAGGAATCTCTCAATGTAGAGCATGAAGAAGATATTTCTAACATTGATCTAGAGTGTGCAAAGTACAGGAAAAAAGAAACAACACTTGATGATGAAAGTGAAGAGAAAGAGATGGACGTTTTTGAAGACAAAGATGAAAGTATTGAAACAATTTTTCAGAAATGGAGTCAAGAAGAGATAATATTATGCTAACAAGAAATATGGCAGAAAGAAATCCAGGAATATGAAGCGCAAGAAGCAGAGCAAGGAAGATGGTTTGAAGAGGAAGGTGTAGAAGACATGTCCAAATTGCTTTTTAGAACAAATTCGAGACAATTCAAAAAAATTTCTAGCAATAACAAGTGAAGAAATATGGAGTGTATGACAAGAAAGCGCAATATAGAATAAATCAGATTCGAGGCTATAGAATTTGGAAGAAATGAAAAATAAAATCCAAAATTGTAAAATTTTTAAGTCATTGTAATTCTAGAGACATAGAATAACAGACATGTTTAAGTGATGATTAAGTCAATTTTCTATTGTAATCCTAGCAAGCATAGTTGAGTCATGTTATGTTGAGTCATACGGTTGTAATTAAGGGGGAGTGTTGGAAATAGTAATTACTCCCGCATTAATATCTAGCAAGATCCAAGTAGATAAGTTGAGTTAAGTGCAGTCCAGATTTAGAAGGGGAGCGTTGGAAATAGTTATTACTCTTGCAGGATTATCTAGCAAGATCCAAGTCGAGAGACGTATGAACAGATAAGTTGAGTTAAGTGTAGTCCAGATTTAGAGGGGGAGCTTCGGAAATAGTGATTACTCCTGCATGAAGATCTAGCACGATCCAAGTTGAAAGATGCATGAACAAATAAATTGAGTTAAGTGCAGTCTAGATTTAGAGAGCTTTGGAAATAGTAATTACTCCCGCATGAAGATCTAGCATGATCCAAGTTGAAATATGCATGAACAAATAAATTGAGTTAAGTGCAGTCTAGATTTAGAGTATCAGTTAACTGATTCAAGTGTGAGTTGGTTTGAGTTAAGTCTTATTTTAGGAAAAGTCAAGTTTGTGTGATCAATAAAAAAAACAACAACTAATATTATTTTGTGTTTGTCAATTTGTGTCTTATATCCTCTTATATCCTTTCCATGGTGTAATCCATTTCTTTTTCGTTTATGATTTGTTTTTAGTTTATGATGAGAAACCCAATTCTTTTTTGTTTATGATTGGAAATCCAAGAAAACTTGCCCAAAGTAGTTGTTGTATATATTTTTCTGTAGTTGTTGTATATATTTCTCCTATTTTCGTTGTGGGATAAAAATGAAAGCTATGGAGAGCCTAAATAGTGTCGAAGATCTTCACCCAAGAATATTGTGGATAATATTGTATTAGTTAGGGTTTTCAACTTGTTAACATTTAAGATAGTATTGTTTTTATTTTATTTTAAAGTTTGGTATTTTTTAAGGTTGTAAGTGTTTTTGTGTTATTTTGATGTGTGTTTTTTTTCTTTGATCATTTGAAGGTGGTTTGGGGTTGTGTAAGGCTTCTCAAAATTTTTTATTTTTTAAAATTTTTTCAATAAGTTATTGTGTGTTTTAAAAGAATATTGTAGATAAAAGTTGTATTTTTGGAAAGTTGATGTATTTACTAACCATACTAACCATTTTGGGACTTGCAATTTTTTTGAGATTTACTTAGTTAATTTTTTTTCTTTTAGAATTAGTATTTTAGAGTTAGTATTTGATGTTTTAAGATTATTTTTGGCTTATTGTAATGACATTTTGTGAATGAGCATAATTCACACCTCTTTTTTCAAAGATAAACTACCTAACTCTTTTTTGTTTATGATTGGAAACCCAAGCAAACGTGCCAAAAGTAGTAGTTGTATATATTTTTCCGTAGTTGTGGTATATATTTCTCCTAGTGCAATAAAAATGAAAGATATGGAGAGCCTAAATAGTGTTGAAGATCTTCACCCAAGGATTAGGGTTTTCAACTTGTTCACATTTAAAATAGTATTTTTTTTTTTTAATCTAGTTTTCTTTTAGGTTTTAAGTGTTTTTGTGTTATTTTGATGTTTTAAATGGGTCATTTGAGGGTTTGGCTTGTCCAAGGTTTCTCAAAATTTGTAATTTTTCTTTAGATATTTTCAATAAGTCATTGTGTGCTCCAAAAGAAGATTGTAGGTAAAAATTGTACTCTTCGATAGTTGATGTATCCATGAACCATTTTGGGATCTGAAATTTTTTGAGATTGTTTGTTTAAATTTTTGTCTTTTAGAATTAGTATTTTAGGTTTTAAGGTTATTTTTAGCCTATTGTAATGACATTTTGTGAATGACTATAGTTTATATAAGATTAAGATAAACTATCACGATTCTATCAATTTGTATTACTTTACATTTTACAATATTTATCTATTTTGACCGATTAATCCTCTGCAACTTGCATTTTCTAAAAAAAAAGAGAAAAAATAATTATAACGATTGAGCTAATTGTCCAAAATACTATTTTATAATGTTATAGCATACCACCGTGTTATATAAAAAGAACATAATAGGAAACAAATTCAAATATGATGCCATTTCCATTGAGACTTGGGAAGGGGCCCAACCCAAAATTTTATTAAGAGTAGTGGAAATATACGTACTAGAGTTGTGGAGAAAAACATTCACCCAAAGTCCCAAAACACCCAGGAAAGACAGCCATTAATGAATCTGCCTCCCTGTTTTGACTAATGAATCACCCATCAAGCCAATCCAGATCAAATTGTTCTTCTGCAGCTTCCACCTTGCCGCTACCGATTATCTGTGACCACCAACGTTGAATCTGCTCACAACAGATGACACGCTGAATCTAAGGCTTTAACTGAAAAGATGATCCAGGAACTTGCCTCACATGAGAACACTCCCTCATATCAAGTTTTTTCAAACTCGACAATCGGCCTATTTCATCCCGAAGTTGTTTTATGACGTAACAAGATGAAATATCGAGGAATTTTAGTTGCCTTAGTTTACAAATTGAATCTGGTAGTTCTTTTAAACTTGGACACCCGCACAGTCTGAGAATTTAAAGTGAGCTTAGCATGCCTATATCATCTAAAAATCTATGAAAATCATGGCAATTTGTGACGGACAACCGTTTAAGGGAAGTCACGTGAAAAATAGTAGCAGACAGATCCTTCAAATCGCTACAGTGATCAATGGTGAACTCAAGAAGTCGTGGGAAATTGAGACACCATCCCATATTTATTTGGGTCATATCCTTAAAACCCTCACAAATAATGAAGGATAACTTCTCTAATTTTGGCCAGGATTGGCAATATTCTTGGAGGGGAGGAACAATTACTCTCTCCAACCGAACAAATTTCAGCTGAGTTAACGAAGAGAGGAATGATACCCCTTTAAGTGTAGCGCGCTTAGAGCTGTGATTAACAATTATGAGAACCTTTAAATTTTGCATTGACTGCATGAATGATAGAAGAAAGTATTCGCTTGCAGAAAAGTTTAAGATGAGAGCCTTGGCATTAGAAAAGTCCATCTGACACCAATCCTTTTCTTGCATGGAACCTTGACCTATAGCATTCAATAATCAATAAGACCAAGTAGGATGTGTAGACTAGGATGGAGGAGTGGGGGTGTACCAAGGTTGCATGGGTGCGCTATGATTGTTGTGATAGTAAGAGTAAGGTGCACCTTGCATACCTTGTTGATATGGCCGAGGGCCTTAAGGCCTTCTCTGGTTGATGAAACAGATTTTCACTGGCATTGCTTCCCCACCTTGATATACAGCCTTAAGTCCAAGTAAGGAGGGACACTTTTCTGTGGCATGATTCTCCTCACAGTCTAATCAAACCTCTATGATATTCAATGGAGATTCATTTCTTGGGTGCTTCCTAGTACATCTAGGATAAAATATGGCCAGGGCTCTCTCTGCTTCCTATTGCTTCCTTTTGACCTGCATTGTGTCCATTTGCAAAGAAAAGGTGTGCAATATGTAACTCTTGAAGTCCTCTAGAATGTTTCCAATCTCATGTTTTATGAAGGTGGAAGAGGGAGGGGTATTAGATGTACTTTGGCTAGCTCTAACCTTCTTCCTAAACACCCTAAAATGGTTCCAGAAGACAATTTTAATTGCTTCATAGGGTTTTTGGTAGATATCTCCTCCTGATAGAATATTCAGGGTTTCTATCATCTCTTCTCTGATCCCTTGAAGAATTACAAGTTTAAGTGAGTCAAGATCAAGAGTACAGTTGGCTCTCTTATAGAGTCAATTGAAACCTCTCTTCATAGTCCTCTAAGGATTCATCTGACCCTAAAGTCATCCTAAAGATCTCATCCTTAGTTTCCTTGGACCTACAATAGTATTTTTATTTGCTTCTGAATGTATCTTCCATCTGTGCCCAGGTAGTGATGCTATCCCCGGGCAGGCCCATGAACTAGTGCAAGGCTGCATCCTTAAGGGTGGATGGGAATAGCTTCAACTTATGATGATTAGAGGTGTAGTCATGAGTCCTCCAAACAATAGAAAATTCAAACATGAATGTGTCAGGGTCCTTAGAGGTAATTCCATGAAAGTGTGGGAGAGCTAAGGGGCTAATGTTTTTCATCTTAGTTTCCCCATCTGCCTCTCTTATGGGAAAGGCTCTCTGGATCCAAACCATGGTTAAGATAGGTGAAGTAGGTCCCTTAGTTGAAACAAGGTCTTCTTCTTCTTCCCCAATAGGATCCTCAAAGTATTCAGAAGGCTCTCCTATAGGGGGTTCAATCTCAGTGCCACTGAAGAAGAGCGAAGGGTGGATAGGAAGTGATGTGGGGGTTTTAGGTAAGGTTTGTCTTTGATTATTCCTACTCCTACGAGGCATGAAAGTTAGATATTTTTGTAATTTTTTCAATATTCTGAAATGACATGAAAAGAAATCAAAGCAGAAAACAATGGTAAAAAAAAATCATAATATCTACTAGACACCTCCTTGGTAACGGCGCCAAAAATTAGTGAGCCCTGGTATTGCACCAAGTGTGTTGCAACTCCCAGGGGCTACCCTACTTTACTTTATCAACTCGGAGTTCGTACAAAAATGGAGGTGACAGTGCTATATACACAACAGATGCATTTTGTTCATGTCATCCTCTTCTGCTTTACGAAAGGGTTTTATTTCTTAAACTATGATAAAAACTGAAAAGTAAATTGCTGGAAGGAAATGGCAGAAAGGAAACTACTTAATTTGCAGAAAGGAAATGATGAAAATGAAACTAATTTAATGTGCACAAAGGAAATGACAGAAATAAACTAAATTAAATTGCTGAAAAGAAACAATAGGAAGGAAAAGAAACTAAATTGATGGAAATAAATGGAAGAAAGGAAACTAATTCTAAACCACACTTAACTTGGCCAAACGGATAAATGCACTCTACTTATCCTATGTTCTATCTACCATGCTTCTATCCATGCAACAAAGCTATCCATGGCTTAATTATAATTGAAAAAGTGTTGATTTGCAGCTTGGAGGAAAAAATAAAAGCTAAAGAGGCTAATGGACGGCTTAACGCATGAAACAGGGCATAGAAGTGGAAAGAGGGGATTTAAAATTGATTAAAAATTTGTTATAGCACATAAATTCTTCAGAGCGAAATAATTTGAAAAGTGCGATGGCAGAGATGCGATGGAGAAAAAGATGTGAAGTGTGAAGTGCGACGGGATAAAAGTTGTGACGTGTGAAATGCGATATCGCAAAGTTGGAGGGAAAGTAATAGTGCAGTCGAGAGGAAGGTGCGACGTGCGATATGTGATGGGAAAGAATTGTGAAATGCGAAATGTGATAATTCAGATGACATGGCAAAAGGACAGGTGGTAGAGCACTTTGATCATACTGCAATCGGCGGAAAGGAGCAATAAGTGTTAAAAGAAATAAACTAAACAATACGAAGTGTGAAATGCGACAGGGATAAATAGTGCGATTTGTGATTTTAAATGGGTGACGTGGCGGTGGGACCGGTGGCGGAGCACAATCGCAATATCGCAATTGACAGATAGGAGCGCTAAGTCTTAAAGGGAAAAAGGAAAACGATGCGAAGTGCGAAGTGAAACAGGATAAAATCTGCTAAGTGTGAAGTGTGATGGGTGATGTGGCAGTGGGACCGGTGGTGGAGTGCGATCGCAATATTGCAATCGGTGTTTGGAAGCAGTAAGTCTTTAGGAAAAAGGGAAACGATGTGAAGTGCGAAGTGCGAAATGCAACGGGATAAAATCTGTGAGGTGCAAAGTGTGATGGGTGACGTGACAATGGGACTGGTGGCGAAGCGCGATCGCAATATCGCAAATGGCATTTGGAAGTGGTAAGTCTTAAGGAAAAAAGGAAAATGTTGCGAAGTGCGATATGCAATATCGCAATATTGCAATCGGCAGATGGGAGCAGTAAGTGCTAAAGGAAGAAACTAAACACTGTGATTTGCAATTTGTGACGTACGGTTGCGAGAAGTTCGAGGAGCAGGGGCAGAAGGTCAAATTGCAATGGGTTTCAAGAGTTTTGCATTATAAAGAGGTAATGCAATCGTGAATGATAAAAACAAAGGAATGAGGCGGGTTGAAGGGTTTAATTGTTTTTGAGAATAAAAGGTGGGTGCAACAATTAAAATAAGTGGAAAACAGGAGGGAATGGGGGCGTAAAAGAAAGGTTCAGAGGTGTAACACATAGATGGATAGGGACCAGAAAATGGAGTGGAACAGCTTAATAATTTCTTTGGGAATTTTGATGCATATTCTTGTAAACAACCCTGCTAATCCATGCATGAAAAATAGATGAAGTGCGTGTAAAAATAGTGAATAGAATGACTGAAACTGGTATTGCAACTCTGCTCTAATCTCAGAAGTAGTGAACAGAAATCAATTTTTGGGTCTGTGGGAAGGTTTACCCTCCTCAATCTCTATTGACAGAGATGAGAAGGGGGTCTTAATCCATAGCTTTTTGGTTTTCCTCTATTCTATTACCCTCATAAGCAAATGAAAAACTCCAACAACATACTGAAAGAAAAACTAAACAACAGTAAAAATATCAGAATAAAACTAATTGAATGATAGAAAGCAAAGAAAAAATACAACAGAGAGGTTGAGGAACATGGATTGGGCCCTATACCACGAGCCTAGCTCTTTGAAACTTAAATCAGTAAAATGAAATCAGTCTGCTCATTTCATAAAAGAATAACCTCATACATTTCTGAAAGTTTGATCACTAAGTAAAAATAAAAAGCTTCATATCTTGCAACAAAGCTTTTACTAGCATCGATCCCTTTCCTAGATTTATCTTTGCTCTATTTATTCTATGGCGCAGCTACCAACAGCTCCCTAGGAAAAGGTGATTGAGTCCACTTGACTCCAAGTAAACAAAGATTGGGTGCATTCCTCTTTGAGTTTCTTGGCTGCCTCCAGAGTTCGAATTACTGGAGAGAATCCTTGGGGATCCTTTGGCTACCTTTGGAATTCGAATTGCTAGAGAGAATATTTGGTATCCTTCGACTGCCTTTGAGAGTTAATGAAGGTGGAAAATCCTCCTATAATTTCTCTTTGTTGTCTCCTCCAAGTCTTTATGATAAAATCCTTATAAAAATGCTAATAATTCATGATTTTCTGCACTCAACCTCATATTAGGCACTCAAAGTATGTTAGCCTTAATCACCACCTATACTAGCATTATAAAACCAAATAATAATAAAAATGCAAGAAAAAGAGATCTAAGAAGGCAAAAATGTGACCATTAGCCCCTCCAAATATGTGTAATGATGGAGCTCATCAGGATGAATTACTTTTCTCTAAATATTCTAAACATATTTTGTATTTAGAATATGTATACTTATGTAATGGAGTCTAACTAGATTTACTTTAAAGTAATAGAGTCAACATACCACTATGATACAAGTCATCTAGAATTGAGGTCCTCCATATCTAGGTATAATATTGGACTAGGTAAATCAGTATTAGGATAAAACACTAAAAAAAAAACATTTATAGCCTTCATTACATACATAGATTTTCAACATGCTTTCAATAAATGACTTGCAATAATATTTTTAGTGTATTTCGTGTTAAAATAACTTTTAGAGGTTTCATTCTTTTAAATGAATGGAATTAAAAATTTATGCCATAATTTTTTTCCACCCACAACCTACTAACCACCACAAAATACTCTTTATAATATGTTGAAAATCGAAGGAAAATTTGTAGTGTTATGCATGTGTACATACTCGGCGTCTAAAAGAAAAATGTTGTGGAGGAATGTTTTTGCAGCATTCTTTGGGAGACCTCTTGAACATTACACACAACAACTTGCTCGATTATGTTACTACCAAGAAACCTCTTCACAACCTTGTCCTTGGGAGTGCATCTTGTAGAAAAAAAACATCCCTTCGCTCTGCTCCTTTTCTACACTTAGATTAGATGGATTGAATATAATTCTCATAGGGTGAGATGTTGGGTTGTGGTTGTTGTTGGGATTTGTTAATCACAAATACATTTAAATCTCTGAACTTGAACAAATATTTGGTTGCATATTCAAATTGTTCATCCACTACTGACATCCAATTAGACTCAATTATTTAATTGTATTTTCCATTCTTAGCTGACCACAATTTCCCACAAGTGTGGGAAGGACGAAAAGTTCTCTTTTTTCCCAACATTTCCTCCATAACCTAGAAATATACTGACGAACTTCCATGACTAGTTGAATCAATGTCCCAGTAATCATCTAGCCTAGTTGCAAGCCTTCATATGTACTTTGACAACTAGTGAGAGAAAGAGACCACTAGAGGTGCTTTGGCATAGGAAAGTGTTTCTTTTAAAAGGTTTCGTGTAATATTCCTAGATGGAAATATTAAGTGTAAATAGAAGCATGCACTATGAACAACATTAAAAATTTTCACACAGCCATAATTTATCAATTTGCAGAATAAAAATAAGTTGAAACTAATTCATTTTATTAATATGAGTAAAATAGAGTACAAAATGAGTGGAATAGAGGCACTTGGGCTTACTATAGAAAGCGAAGCCAATCAATGATCGCAATGAGTTGCCCACAAGCTGAAATGACTCAACCCAGGAAATACTTACACTTTCCTTGAAATTTTGGATGTTGTTGCTAAAGGAGAATGGATGTACAGGTCTCAAATGTAATCAGACTTCAGTTGGTTCCCTTTCTCACACAGCTCCACCAAACCCAAAAAGTAATTTTCATCCAATTTGACTTCCAAAAAACCCACAAAAATTGGGAGTTTTCCAGTCTCATTGGTTGTATGCACTGTTGGAAATTAGATGATGGATACCCCTCAAATCCTTCGGAAAACACCCCCCAAAATCCTGCAAATATCTCCTTAAAACTCCAACCCTTAAGCCCCTAAATTCTCCTGCCTCTTGACCTCTGCATGTGTCTATGAGAGAGGACCCTGCTCAGGACCTGGAAGAAAAATTATTGGCTTGAATTATCCCCTCAATTCACTCACTTCCCAACCACCCAAAATCTCTTTACCACTCCAGACAAGCCCTAAATTCATCAAAAACTATCTCACTCCACGACGACCTCCCTCTATTGGTGATAATTCCTTCGAACATCCTGGACACACGTAGAAATGAATGCAAGCTACTTGTTCTAGCTTTGGAATGGCTCCCAAAGTGTCCAAGGACTCCTCTAGGGTGGCACTCGAAGTCCACCAAAGTAGGAGCTGATATCTCCACCCAAAAATCTCCTTGTGCTAAGAAACGTTGTGTTAAATTGGCTAAGCATCTCAAGAAAAGAACTAGCTTCAATTGTAAAATTGTTAAAAATCCCCAAACAATAGCCCTCACCTCATATTTAAGCTTGGTGCCTCCTCTTTCCTCCTTGAGGGCCCCTTCCTCCGCTTAGTTTGATTTTCCCTCCCTTATTCTCTCTCCAAAAATGTGTGTTACCTCAAAGGGGTGTGTATGCCTTGTGGGTGGTCCCACAACCCACCAACAATTTAATTTTCCCCCTTCTCCTAAGTTAAATAACCAAAATTTTGCTAAAATTCAGAAGTATCATTATCACTTAAGAATCAAGGGATATTATAGTCCCCCCACCAAAATTTTCTTGTCCTCAAGCAATTTCAACATTATTTTCTCAACAACTACTCACCTTCCCATGTGGAATCTTCCTTAGGAAGGTCCTTCCACCTGACCAAAAACTCCCTGACTGTCCTATTCTTAAGCTTCCTTTCCCTCACCTCTAATATGGCCTCTGGAGCCAGCTCTATATGATACGAAAATGGAATGTACTTGTTTGAGGGTGCAAGGTATCCATTTCCCATAATTTCAAATTGAGTTATACACTCCAAGTGACCTCTGAAAATGTGAGAACAAACTATTTCCTATACAGAGATGGACTGTAGGGGCATTCACCGGATGTTTCACCTTTCTAGGAAAGGATGAATCCGGAGGCTACCTGGCCCTCTACAGACTCTGCCTAAGGAAATAATATGTAACACTTAGAAGTCTTTGACATACACATACTTGAAATTTGATGTCTTGCGGAATAAGACAAATAACTTTCTGCAGCTGAGTAGGTGATTATGTGTATATGAAAGTTATGTATATTTGCTGTTTAACAATTTATATCAGTTTTGTTTATCATATCATCTTCAGCAAATAAAGACATCAAAATGATAAGCAGTTCACCCCCTTCTTTGGGCTACATCTGCTGGACCAAGCCTCTCAAACTAGGCTTGTCCTCTTGTATTAAAAATGCTACAAAGGCTAATACAAGAATAAGAATGTCTCGAAAGACAGATCTGACTGTAAATACAGAATCAGAAGATAGGAATTAGCTGAACATGCTCTTTCCCAAACACTAAACAATGAAATTTGTACCTGCTACAGTACTTTTCCCCAATTGTCCTTGGTGGCCCTTTAGACTTGCAGGGAGAATTTCGAGGTGAAGATGACCTCAATTGGTTCTGAAACCTCTTCCATTCAACTCAGAAGGTCGAAAATATCAGAAACAGACTTTTGAATCACCAAAAATGGAAGAACATAGTCCCCAAACAGCTCCAACACTGAAATGGCCCTCTTGGCCCTGAAAGCTTCCCTGAAGCTAAACAGTGAGAAGAATTCCTCAAAAGGAAAAACGAGCTGTAGAAATGGATTCAGACTGCTGAAAAACTTCAGGAATGACCTTCGTTCCACATAAACTGGCTGCACAATTCCCAATGCAGCTCCCACTCTGATTTGGCCCTAGTGGCTCCTGGAACTTCCACGAAGCAAAATCACCTGCAAACGACCTCAGATGACTGTGAAACCTGTGCCAATGGCTTCAGAAGGTCGAAGAGACCTGAAATCAAAAAAAAATTCGTCTTCAAAGGCCTCTCCTATCAAAAGTTATGGCCTCTTTAGTAAACTGCCTGTTTCACCAACAAAACCTCCACTAAATGTGGAGCAACTGCAGATAAGGGCGCCAGATTGGTGGGTGGCACCAAAATAGGGCAGGGAGCTATAAACTCCGAACTGTTAACGTCTGACATTAAATTTATTGTTATGTCACGTTTACTGTTCACATAATTTCGGCGGTCAATGCAACTGTTTCAACGTTTTTAATTAATTCAAAACGTTTTATTATGAAACCCGTTATAAACCATAACCAAATTGCAGAATATCCGTTACAAATATGTAAAACGTACCATTAACGTCATCCAACACCATATGCTTATTTAAAAACCTTAGGGTAAAGTGGGTTTACCACTTACGTTTCATGAATTTTCAAATTACGTTGAATGGTATAACCTTTTTTAACTTTGTTATAATTTTTTTAAAACTATGGTATGGTATGGTTATTTAATTAATTTAATTAAAAAATTTTTAATATTTAATTTATATATATATAACTTAATATAATATATGATTTTTATAAAATCAAATAAAATATTAAATATTTATATATATATAAAAAAACATTAATATAATTTTAATTAAAATAGTAAAATTTCCACCATAGAATTAAAAAATTTCCTTTCAAAATTGAAGGTTATTGGGCGTTTTCAAAACACCTTTGCTTTACTAATACGGAGACCATTTTTCGAGACCGTTCGCGGCGCCGGAATCAGGAGAAGACGAGCAATATCCATTCGTTCAGAGTTCAAACCAGTTAAGGCACTTTCATTTTTTGACCATTTCGACACACACAGTCCTGAGCTCACGATCACTATATGACCCTCATCATCCAATGGTGGCAACTTTATAGTGGTAATGACCTATTGTCCTAGTGCCTTTTTCAGGCATGATACATGGAAGATGTTATGCACCTCGCTTCTTGGTGGAAGCTCCAACTCATAGGACACCTCCCAAACTCTCTTAATCACCCTGTATAGACCATAGAACAATGGCTTGAGATTCTTGGCCCCTTTCTGTTTTAGGGAGGATTGTTGATATGGTTGGAGGTGCAAATAAACCATGTCACCCACCTCAAACTTCCTCTCAACCCTGTGCTTGTCAACATACATTTTCTATTGATTTTTTGCCACCCGTTGATTATCCTAGAGTTCCTTGAGGATCTCTTGTGTCTCTTAGATCCAATCCTTGGCCCCTGGGGCCCTTCTATCTCCAAAAATCATGTGAGAAAGTGAATTTGCATCATAACCATAGAGGGCACAAAAAGGTAACATACTAATTGACATGGTTAAGTGTTGTTATAGCATAAGTCTCCAACGTGCAACCACTTCACCAATGCCTGTTGTTGCCTTGTTACATAGCTTCACTGATATCCCTCTAGCCACTTGTTTACAATCTCCATATGACTATTTGTCTAGGGGTGATAGCTAGTGTTGCAGGTGAGCTTCATCCCCAAAACCCTGAAAAAATCTTGCCAAAATTCCCCCATGCACCTGATATCCTAATCATTAACTATTGTCTTTGGGAGACCAGGCAGCCTAAATATATCCACTGTGAAGTTGATGATCTAGCTGATATAACAAGGAAATAGGTGAAATTGGTTAATGTGTCCACCACCACATAAATATAGTCATGCCCATATGCAAATAGAAGGCCTGTAATGAAACCCATGGACACACTCTCCCATTTCCTCTTGAGAATAGGGAGAGGTTGTAGTAGACCTGATAAGTGTGTTGGCTCTCCCTTGTTCCTCTAACAAACTCTGCACTTCTGTATGGGCCTCAACACATTCCCCTTGAGACCCCTCCAAGAGAAACACGACTTCATGGTTCTGTAAGTTTTGAGGAATATGGGGTGCCCTGCCATGGTAGTCATGGAATACTTGCTTGATACTCTCTCTGAACTGTGATCCTTGTACCAAGTATATCTATGTGTGGCCTCTCCTTGTTTAACTATAACCATACTCTATCTCCCACCTTGAATGACTTTTGTGTTGATCATACCTGGCCTTATATTTTTTCTGTGACTTTTGCAATGTCAATGCTTGATCTTCTCAACAAATTTTTCATCCTTTAAGGAATCCCATATAAGATCCTCCCTTACTACTCCTTGGTACATATATGTAATATTCAAAAGTGAAGGTGGAAAATATCTAAAACAAGACACTGAGAAAAATGACAAAGAAAAAACTCTTTGCTCCTAGAATTGTATCGAAACAAAAGTTTGTTGTAAATTAATTGTGTGAAAATATATCATCCAATAGAATTAGTAAACGATACATAAATTTTATCCAAAAAATACACATCATGATAAATTAATCTTATCTAAACAACATTCATAGATGCAACAATTTGACAAACTCAATAATAAACAAAATAATACTTTTCACACCCATATTTTTTTTCTCGTTAAACATTGATAAGAAACCTTAAAAAAAGACTTTAATAATTAAAATCTCTGTTAAAATTAATATATATATATATATATATATATAATAATAAAAAACATATTAAAATACCTCCCAATAAAATATCCTTAACATTTAATCCATTAAATTTGAACGTAACAGAAGAGATTTTAAAATCTAGACAACTAATTGTATTTTAAATACTTCCTTCCAAATAAAACTACCTCAAACGTGATGCAATATGCAAAATGGGATTTTGAATATTTTCTAAACTTTCAAAAGAGAGATTACCATGCATGTAAATTTTGCATTATCTTGCAAATGCATAAACTGTCACTTCATCTTACACATATTTTGACATTTTGATCCTTGATATCTTGCATTTCGAAAAACAAACTGAATCGAAAGAAAAAAAAATAGTTTAAACCATTGAGCTATTTGTCCAAAATACTATTTTATAACGTTATAGCATACTACCATAAAAAGAACATAACAAGAAACAAATCCTAATATGATGTCATTTCCATTGTGACGTGGGAAGGGGCCCAAACCAAAATTTCATTGAGTGGAAATATACGTCCAGCTTACAAGAGGAGGAATAGAGTAGTGGAGAAAACCGTAAACCCAAAGTCCCCAAACACCCAGGAAAGACAGCCATTAATGAATCTGCCTCCCTATTTTGATTAATGAATCACCCATCAAGCCAATCCAGATCAAATTGTTCTTCTGCAGCTTCCACCTTGCCGCTACCAATCATCTGTGACCAGCGATGTTGAATCTTCTCACAACAGATGACACGTTGAATCTGAGGCTTTAACTGAAAAGCCGATCCAGGAACTTGCCTCACATGAGAACACTCCCTCATATCAAGTTTTTTCAAACTCGACAATCGGCCTATTTCATCCGGGAGTTGTTTTATGCCGTAACAGGATGAAATATCGAGGAATTGTAGTTGCCTTAGTTTACAAATTGAATCTGGTAGTTCTTTTAAACTTGGACACCCGCACAGTCTGAGAATTTGAAGTGAGCCCAGCATGCCTATATCATCTAAAAATCTATGAAAATCGTGGCAATTTGTGACAGACAACCGTTTAAGGGAAGTCATGTGACAAATAGTAGCAGGCAGTTCCTTCAAATCGCTACAGTGATCAATGGTGAACTCAAGAAGTCGTGGGAAATTGAGACACCATCCCATATTTAATTGGGTCATAGCCTTAAAACCCTCACAAAGAACGAAGGATAACTTCTCTAATTTTGGCCAAGATTGGCAGTATTCTTGGAGGGGAGGAACAATTACTCTCTCCAACCGAACAACTTTCAGCCGAGTTAACGAAGAGAGGACTGATACCCCTTCAAGTGTAGCGCGCTTAGAGCTGTGATTAACAATTATGAGAACCTTTAAATTTTGCATTGACTGCATGAATGGTGGAAGAAAGTATTCGCTTGCAGAACAGTTTAAGATGAGAGCCTTGGCATTAGGAAAGTCCATCTGACACCAATCCTTCTCCTGCATGGAACCTTGACCTACAACAATCAATAATCAATAAGCTAAAAAATTTACTAATTAGTAAAAAACGATAAAGATATAATATAAGAGTAAGTTTTTGATGGCTAACTAAAGTTGATTGTAGATTTGAAGAAAATTGATTAATTAATATAAGTTAATAATTAATTTGAATTAATTATTAATTCCAAAAATATTTTACAATCCAAACTAGAGTGATAAAAAAATTGAAATCACTCTAATCCCTTTACTCAAACATAGCCAATTCCAAAATAATTAACATCACACATATCTAGCCAATTCCAAAATGAAAATAGCTATTCTTGATAAATGACACAGTTTAACATATAAAAATAAACAAACAAACAACTATATCTAACCAATTCCAAAATGAGAATAGCGATTGTGGATAAGTGAAACAGTTTCAATTATAAAAATAAACAAACAAACAATTATATTTAGTCAATTCCAAAATGAAAATAACTA
>CM076572.1:985099462-985146962 GCA_034641835.2 Pinus albicaulis
CGCCGACGTCAGCAACCCCCGACGTCGAATCTTCCTACACGCATGTGAAAGAGTTTTATTGTTTTTTAAAACCGCAACACTACAATCAAGCGCACGCAAAGACAATCGTTGCATTTTTATTTTTTGTATTTGAGGGCAGGTGAGATGGGAAATAAAAAGAGTGAATCAGCGGGTATCATTGATTTTTTTATTAATGCTATGCATGTGAACACCGAAGACTATCGTTGCACATTGTTGGCATTTAAAGCGGCGTGTGCCAGTAGGGAACATAAGGAGAGAAATCTACAATATATATGCACGTCTTATACAGCTTGTGAAGCTGGTTCTATTGTAATCGTTCACATTTTTTTGCAATTGAGATTGGAAAAATGGTCAAATTAGTATCGTTATTATTATTT
The DNA here is from genome assembly GCA_034641835.2 of Pinus albicaulis. Lineage (NCBI taxonomy): Eukaryota > Viridiplantae > Streptophyta > Pinopsida > Pinales > Pinaceae > Pinus > Pinus albicaulis. The sequence continues at coordinate 985,099,861 of CM076572.1, forward strand.
GATCTGAATGACTATATTGAAAGAGGAGCATTTTGGGCGTTTTGGCGTATGCGGCAAGAGAGAATTTTATATAAAAAATAGTTTAATGTAACTACTCGATTTTTGCATACCGTGAAGTATCATATCTTTTATTTTGTCAACCACTTTTATTTTGTTTTTAGAATTCTCACTTGACTGAAACCAGAATCTTCATGAAACCAGAATCTTCAAGCATATAGCAGCTATAAGTAGGAAAGCTCTGAAATATTAAAATTAAGCATTGTAAAGCACGAAGTCTTTGTACTTGTTCAATATGGCTGTCGTTTTCTTTAAATTGCAATATTAAATTTCCAATGGCATCCTTGTCTGATTACATCCTTATCTGATTACAGATAGTAGGATATTCCATAATCTATGAAATGTATGTCACTTTTATAGGTTGGAGTGCAGGATATTTAATTCATTGAACCATTGCTCTTTGGCGGATTCCAAATATTCCATGAATCTAGGATAATTTCCACAAATTTCCACTCACTAAATTACCGCTTCGTATCTCGATTCCACAAGGCAAAGAGTGTAGACTACAGTGCTGTAAATTGAACGCTTCGACGCCTGTCAAAACCGATGTTTAAAACTTAGTATCTTGTACCGAAATTTAGTATCTTCGAATTTGGAGTAATTGATACAATATTAAAACAATACAAAGATGCTTCCTCAACATACAGAGTTGTAGAAAGATGGTAATCCAGAAAATACAGTCACTGAAACTAAATCATATGGTTTTTCTTTTTTCTTTTCTTTTGTAATATAGAGTGGTGGAGATTAAAATATGTTGAATTAAATATTTCAAACAAATTTTTAGATTAACTAAACAAAATATTATGATTTCAAAAAATAGTAAAAGTAATTTATATGGAGGTTGCCACTCCTTCACTAATAAAACAATAGTTGAGATTTACATTCATTAGGGTTTCCGAATTAACACACATTAAACAAGAGCTACTGAGATTAACACACAATAACAAACTATTTTCACCACCACCACTATTTGTGATTTTCTCTTCTTTTTCTTTCCACTTACATCAAACACCATTTATTCAACTCCTCACATGCTTGTTAATTCAAAACCTCTCTAAAATGTTCGCAACATATTAAACCCCTCTAAAATGTTCTACATATTAAACCTCTCTAAAATGCCTGCAACATACTTTGCTTGAGAGATAAAAATACCATTCTCTGTTTGCTTCACTTATATGCCCTAAAAATATCTTAATGACCCAAAGTCAATCATTTCAAACTCACTTTTCATGACTTCTTTGAAATCAACGATGAGGAAATCATCACTCCTTGTAAAAAAAAAATCATTTACATACAAAACAACAATAAGAAGCTTATCGTCACTTTCTTTGATGTAGAGAGTAGGTTCACTGTCACATTTTTCGAATCCATTGTCCATCAAGTAAGCACCTATCATGTTATACAATGCACGCGGTGCTTGCTTCGGCCCATAAAGAACTTTCCTCAACTTATACACCTTGTCTTCTTGGCCTTCTATCTCATAACCAGGTGGTTGCACAACATATACCTCCTCTTTCAGCACTCCATTCAAGAACGTTGATTTTACACCCATTTGATACACTTTCCATTTATGTTGCGTGGAAATCGAAAAAAATGTACGCATTGTCTCCATCCTCGCAGCTGGCACAAATGTCTACACATAATTTCTTGCATGATATTACTTGTCTCCTTTGAAAACTAGCCTTGCTTTATGTATTTCAATCTTGCCTTCATTACTGCTCTTAATCTTAATGACCCACTTCACTCCAATGAATTATTTTCCTCGCGGAAGGTTCACTAGCTCCCATGTGTCATTATTTTCTATTGCTATTATTTCTTCATCCATTGTCGCAACCCATTTCTCTTCTTTGATTGCATCCTCAAAATGGATTGGGTCATCTACATGAAAAAAAAATGAAAATAAGAAATTCATACCAACTTTATTATCAACTTCATTCTGCTCATATATTTCACTTAACTTTCTGAATTTTTGTCTTCTTATAGTTGTGGAAGATGGGTTTGACATGTCACTTGGTGTTGCACTTGAATTAGATGGCGTTGTGGATCTTTGTGGTGTGCTTGGAGAAACACTTTCTTGGCTATGGAACATTGTCCTATTATTTTTTTACGGTTTCACATGTTGACTACTTTGTTGAGCTTATGTAGGTGTAGGAGGAGTCACAGTTGAGGAATGACTTTCTGCAGTCAATTCCTCTTTATCTTCGTGTGGTATACATGTTTTCACATTGACTCTCTTCTCTAAACTTTTATCCCATGCTTCCTCTTCTATGAACTCCACATATCTATTGATTATGAATTTCTTGGTTGATGGATTATAGAGCTTGTATGCCTTGGATTCATCATTGTATCCACAAAATATACACTTCTCCTCCTTGATGTCCAAATTCTTCCTCAACTCATCCAGGACATGTGCATACACCACACATCCAAACACTCTCATGTGAGTGGCAATATGCTTTCTTCCATTAAAGAAAAGGATATTTACAAGAAATATTTTCACACTGTGTACATGCATTATGAGTTTGTTGTAGTTCCATTTCGTTCAACTAATTCTCTAGCTACTTTTATGTGTTTGATGAATAGTTTGTTGTGTCTTTATCTAGACAAGTTTGTTATTATATTCATTGATGATAGATTGGTATATTCTAAAAATGAAGAAGAGCATGTCGAGCACTTAGAAAAAGTATTGAAATTGTTGAGAGAGCATCAATTGTATTTTAAGCTCAGTAAGTGCAGTTTCTTTCAGACATAGGTACACTATTTGGGGCATGTGGTTTCTAAGGAAGGCATAACAGTGGATCTAAAAATGGTAAGAGCTATCATGCACTGGGCATCTCCTAGAAATGTGGATGAGGTAAGGTCCTTTATGGGGCTAGTGGGTTATTGCAAGAGGTTCATGAGGAACTTCTTGCATACTACTTATATTATTACATCATTTCAAAGGAAAGGTAATAAATTTGAATGGCCATGGGAATGTGAAGCATATTTTGAGAATTTGAAGAAATTATTGATAAATGCTCCAATTATAAAGATTTCAGATCCAGAGAGAGAATTTGTGGTATGTATAGATGCTTGTAAGAGATGGCTTGGTGGGGCCCTTATGCAGGAAGGACATGTGGTATGATATGAATCAAGGAAAATGAATGAGCATGAGAAGAATTATCTGACACATGATCTCGAGTTGGAAACAAAAATTCATGCATTGAAGATGTGGATGCACTATATTCTTGGCAGTATGTTCATGTTGATGAGTAATCATAGTGGATTGCGGTATATATTTGACCTATCGAATTTGAATGCCGGGAAAGCTAGATGGTTGGCCACAATTACTGAGTTTGACTTTGAGATCTGGTACATCAAGGATAAAGAGAATATGGTTACATATGCTCTTAGCAGGAGGATACAGGTGAATCATATAGCAATTATGAGTTCTTATGGGACAAACTTACATGATCGGATCTTACAGGAAAGTCAACAGGATAACAAGTACATGGAGCTCAGGAACAAGTTACATTAGAGTACAAGTACATGTATAGGTAGAGGTACATGTGCAGGTACAGGTGCACAATATGTGGACTATCATCTCACAACATATGGCTTTATCTAATTTAGGGACATGATATATGTGTTAGACAATAGTGAGCTCAAGAAGACTATATTAAGAGAACTTCATGTGAAACTGTATTTAGGTCACTCGAGATATCAAAGGACATTGACAACAGTGAAGAAATTTTATTATTGTTCGAATCTAAAAAAGGACGTGGCAGAGTTGGTGGCGAGATGTTTGGACTTCCAGCAGGTAAAAGCAGAGCGTAAGAATTCAGGTGGACTACTACAGATGATTCTAATTCTAGAGTGGATGGGAGGTCATTTCCATGGATTCAATTACAATTTTTCCAAGGACATCTAGACAACATGCTTCCATCATGGTTATGGTAGATAGGTTGATAAAGGCAGGGCACTTCCTTCCAATGAAGTCTACTTATTCGGATAGTGATGTAGCACATGTCTTCATTGGATATTTTGTTAGATTGTGTGGTGTTTCGAAGAATATTGTGTCAAACAAGGATGCTAAGTTCACTTTCAAGTTATGGAAGGAATTTTTTCGTGATTGCAGGAAGAAGATAGTTGATCAAGGAAGTCATAGAGCTAATGTTAATACAAAGAATACTAACTCCATGTTCCTAGCATGCAACAACATGCATGAACCGTCTGATAAGTTGTGGCTATTAGACAGTGGTTGCAGTAACCACATGACACGAAACAAGAATTTGGTTGCAAATTTGGATCAATCTATGAAGACAAAGGTAAATTTGGGGACTGACAAGACTATGGATGTAGATGGAAAAGGAGTGGTCAACATTCTAACCAAGTAGGGGGAGCCAAAGAAAGTCTTAGAGGTATATTATTTTCCTTATCTCAAACACAATTTGATAAATGTTGGTCAATTGACACGGAAAGGATATAGAGTTGTATTTCAGGGGCAAGAGTGTGTTATTTATGACAAACCCACGAGCAAGCAGTTGATAGCAAAGGTACAGATGATGAGGAATACACGCTTTCCTCTAATTATGAATCAAAAAAATTAGGTAAGCTATTTTAGAGTTGCATGTTATAATGATTATTGGTTATGCACTTTCTGCTTCATTAATTTACTTAGAAAATAGTAGCTGACATTAGTGATCAAAACGTTAGTCATGAATTATTTCAATTAATTATTACTGAATTTGAGAAAATTTAAGTGAAGTGATAATCCAACATGTAACCAAAGCAAAGATAAAGCAGATAATCCAGAAGGCGTTATCCCTAACCCCTCAACCATCACCTGTGACCATGAGTTAACAGAAAGCATACTCAAGATGCAGCACTAACGTCCCAACCCCTGCTTCTCTAATTATGGTGTGAACATGACCCTATTTTTGCGCCTACTTGTGTTATTGGGATAATTAATTTAGCAAAAATGCATTTGATAGTGAAATTTTAAAGGGCGGAATTATCACTTAGTTTTTAGGTTCACCTAATTTGGAGGACGAAGAACTGCGAGAAACCCTGTGGAGAGCCAGCAAACTTGAAATTCATAACTCCATTTCTACAACTTGAATCAAATGATTCTCACTGCGTTAGGAATCGCCTCGCCGAGAGCTATTATCATCATCCGATTAGAGGTTGAAATGGCGTCTGATGGAGTTTGCTCAAACTCATTGGTGGAAAACCACTAAGCTTGAGCCTGTCAGCAGCACACTTTCGGCACTTTTCCTCCAATCCCCAACCCTAGGTCGCAAAGACTTAAAGCTACACAAAAATCAACAATAACTTATAGGAGCTTTCCATGAATTTGAAACGTTTTTTTGAAGATATTTGGCCAAGTCACTAAATCTCCAAATTAATATTTTATTTTTAGAATAACGAATTTTCTTCTTGAACATGATTTAGATCTAAAGAGACTATTGGCATTATCATTAGTTTTGAAACAACTAAAGAGAGCTTACTTGTTTTACAAATAGTATAAGAACCTCCCCTAGATGTAGAGAAGACCTTGAACCCTTACATAATAAGGTTTGAGGGTATTTTATTGAAATGATTTAGATCCCACACCAAGCCATTTGATTTGGGTGAATCCATAATGACATTTAATGAAAATAGCATTAAATCTCCACACACAATCTACGATATGTAAAGAGAAGCAGAGACATGCAAATTTCCACACACCTAAGCGGGTCCATAGACTAGCTAATGTGCGAGATGCTTAGGTTGGAGACAAATAATCTTAAAAAATATACATGAGCAGTTTTAGTGAACTCAAGTTGGAAGAGCCTTTGTCTTGGAAGGAATTCTTTAGAAAAAACCATTGTGATTTGATGTGTTGTTGAAACCACCATATAAAGGATCCTACGATATAATTAGAGAAGACAATGTGGAGAGAGACCTTAGTTGATCAGGAAATCATAATTTTTTCTCAAAATTAAAAGTTACAAGATTGGGTTGAAACCAAGATGGTTGCGTAGATCTTGTCTTCCTGATTTCGGCACCGTGAACGATTCGAAAAACTGATGTCGTGTAAGGAAGATATTGCATTCTGATCGAAATGGAAAACATGTAAAATTACGATAATTTGACCAGGTTTGACTGGGATGTACAATCAGCAAACTGGATGTACAGTCAGAAAAAAAAAGAGAATATTCCTCAGAATATTCCTTCCATCGGACCAATCGTTGGTTGAAAAGTGTCACTATTTTATTTGAGGTATGAGATTGAAGAGCCAATTAGAGGGTGCCAGGTGGCTAGCCCCGAGGTTTCCACATGGCTATCCCTGACGTTGTCACGTGGCCCTGAAACTGCATTGTAAAATTTTATGGGAGGCCGTAGGGCTCGACCCCATGACCTCCCTCCGAGCACGCGCATAATTTACCAACCGCTCTACAGATGTTACTTAACCATATGAGGATGTGGGTTTTATTTATGGTGTATTGCAAATTCGTTTGGGGGTTGGGAACCACCGGCGGTCCTAACCCGCCATAGGTCCCCCATTATATGTCACATTTCTAACCATTGATTCCAGATCCCCCGCGCGGTCAGGGCTAACCGACATCATAAACCATAGTTTAAACCTTTTAAACCCGTAGTCTAACATAAGTTCCACAACCCGCAAGGTTGTGTAATGGTTTGGGGGTGTGCATGTGGCCACCGCCCAACTGTAATATTAAATGAGCAGTTTATTCAGCGGAGAGGTTAGGGGCGCACCATATTTTGCGGTCTTCCCATAGCTCAAGTTAACTGGAGTTATCCATATTTAGTGGAGCTTTCCTAGGAGATATTGGGCAAAAGTGTAGGAGGCTCAATTTTCAACCATTCTGAGTGAATGAAGAGTCATTTTTTACTAATTGGAGAATTTTGAAGCCATTGGTGCAGATAAAACAACCATTAGAGCACTATAACTACATGTAATAGCAAACTTTTGAGCATAATGAAAGATGTATAAGCCATTGAGAGCAGGACCAGCAGATGTAGCCCAGGATGGGTGAACTGATTCATTATGCCTGCTGTGTAAATTTCATGTAGTGACTTATTTATCGGTTTTACACTGTTGTTTAGTGTTATTTACTCTTTTTTTATGCTTCTAACTCACTAAAAATCATCTACAAATCATGGAAAAACTCCTTAATCCTTATGCAAACTAATGAGCCAATTATGCACATATTTTTAAAACCGAAAGACACTTAGCACAACAAAAAATAATACAATCATTTGAGATCAGATGATATCAGAGCTAGAATTTTTGTCTGGTCTTGTTTAGTGCAAAGAATTGTTTAAATGTTTTCAAGTTTTATATGCTTACAAGGCTCAAGCTCAAAAGAGGAGAAGGAAAACTAGTGGAAGTAGGAGGGTCTCAAAAGGAGCCAAAGAAAAGGAGAGTAAGATTGCCACAATCTCCACCTATTTCACCTCCTAAAGAAGAAAAAGCTCCATTAAGCATGCCTCATGAGGAAGGATAAATTCATGAAGAAGTTGAACCTAAGGAAGAAGAAATATTGTTTAGGAAAGAATTTATTGACATGAATGAGATGGTTAGAATTCTTTATCAAGAAAGGAAAGGGAGACTGGAAGGAGAAGGATCTAAACTCCAAAAGGAAGGACAAGGATCTTTAGGAGGAAAACATTATAAAGACAAGTCAAAGAAGGGAAATGGAGGAAAAGGAGGCAATGGAGAGCCACCATCTTCACCCTCATCATCATCATCATCATCTTCTACTTCTTCTTCAGTACATCAGACACACAAGTCCAAGAGCACTGGTAAATATCCTTTATTAAAACTTGATGTTAATTTCGAATTGCCAATGTTTAATGGTGAAGTAAATTCATACAAGCTAGATAATTGGATTCGAAGATTGGAAGTCTAGTTAAGAATATAGAACCTTCAAGATGATGATATAAAAATTCAATTATCTTCTTTGAGAATGGAAGATGCAACACTTGTTTGGTGGGAAGCCAAGACAAAGGAGGATATCAAGAAACATGGAAAGATTATTCTATCATGGTTAGATTTTATTGCTGCTATTAAACAACAGGTTTATCCATTATATCATATGCAGAAATCCATCATGAACTGGCAGAACTTTAAGCAGTTAAAGGGATAAAATGTGTAAGAATACACCCAGGAATTTAGGAGAAGAGATATTTTATTAGGGGTGGATTTGCAGAGCCAATACACTTTGCTAAAGTACATAGGAGGCTTACATAGCTACATAAATGATCTGAATGGAAATATTTTTAATGCTATGAAAATTATCCAAAATGATATAATTAAGTGTGCATATTGTTCTCCATGATTTGCAGGTTTAAACAAAGCAGTTTTGGTTTGTTTTTGAGTTTTATGTGTGAGGATTTGTTAATTAAATTTATTCTTTAACATATCACAACAAAAATTACATAGCAAGTAAAATTCACCATAACATAACACAACAAATTGTTGAGGTAGTTCACCCCTCCTAGGCTACATCTATCAGTCCAAGGCTCCCCAATGGCATGTCCTTGCTCTATTAATTTGCTAAAAAATGGTTACACAGTGAAAAATACGCCTAAACTGGAAAAACAAACTGTAAATTTTACTTCATAAGATAGAAATTAGCTAAAAATGGCTTTTGTTTCACCTCAAACAGTGAAATATAACCCAATATAGTGCCTCCTCCATGATGGCCCTGGTGGCTCTTTCCCCTTCTCTGAAGCAAAATATTTTTTAGATCACCTCGTTTTTCCTTGAAACCTACTCCAAAATCTCCAGAATTCTCAAGAGACCCAAAATTGACCAAAATTGCACCTTGTTTGGTCAAAAATTGAGAAAGTTATGGAAAAAACAAACTTTTGCCTAATTTTCCCCAAAACCCTCCTCCAGAACTAGAGGAACTCCAGTTAAATTGACTAAAAAGGCGGAAATGATAGAATTGGTGAAAACCATGCTAAATTGGCAGAGATTTTAGATGTGGCAATTATTGTCGGATAAGAGCGGTCACATATCGTCTTCCGTCGGAACCGCCAAATTAACCGCCAACCTGACAGTTTTAAAACCGTTATACTAAATGTTACATTTGCGCTGGCCACATGTTCCTTGGAAACCACACGGTAACCTTAACTGCCAGAACATTGAAACCGTCGATCCTTGATTCGTGGTCATAGGCAAAAGGTCACATGGTTTAACAACTAGCCCTGTGAGGCTTATCTTTTTAATCCGCCACCCGACCTGCGCGAGAATGCGTTCAGGCCTGAACGTGTGTAGAATTCCATACAGAGCTACCCACGGCCTCGTGTAGGTTTCGACTCCTCTACATGCTAGGGTTAACCTAAACTTCTATGCAGTCTCGTGCAGGTTCCGACTCCTCTGCGTGCAGCGTGACCCAAATTTTCGTGCAGAGGCTGCCCATAATTTCATGTAGGTCAGGTCAACCTTCAACAACCAAGTTTTTTTTAAAAGTCTGAACCTTCCTTGGCCTAGGGCCACGCGGCAGCCTCCAGGCAGGCCACGTGGCACCCTCTGATAGGCCTTCTAAAACAAGAAAAATTTACTTGCCTTATATATTTTTTTTACAAAATGGAAAAGTCAAATTAAGCCAAAAAAATTCATGTTTTGGAGTTTACTCGACAATTTCAAACCTTAGTAACTTTCACATAGCGATGAGGCATTTCCAGACGTTCTGATTGCAACCATTTCTGAGCACTTCCATTTTTGAGCAATTTTCATAACCTGGACATGATCACCTTATCACACCTCCCCATTGGGAAGCTTTTGGACCCCAAAAGCCTTCAATTACCTGTTCAGAAGATGAGGGTATAGACCCCTCACCTTTTCCAGCTCCATCCATTTTTCCTTACTCAGTTTTCTGCCTTTAAGACCAATATGGAGATAATCTACACTTCCCCTCCTCAAAGTGCGTGTCCTTCTGTCAAGGATAGCATCCTCTTTTAGCTCATCCAAATATTCTGGTGAGAAATCCTCTATGGATGGTAGCTGAATGTCACTTTCATGATCATCAATTAAAGGAGTTTCATACAAACGTAAATTTTTCACATTCACAACGGAATACATTTGCATATATGAAGGCAAATCTAGTTGAAAAGAATTATTTCCAACTTGTCTAATAATCTTGAATGGATGATAACGAATAGGCTTTAGATTTTTACCTTCGCCTTGTATTATCTCCTTACTAATATGCAGCCATACTTCATCACCTTCTTGAATTTTATGATCAACTCTATGTTTGTCATGTCTCTCCTTGTACTTGCCTTGAATCTTTTCAAGTTGTTATTGAACCTGCTGATGTATGAGCTAAATTATTTCAATGAACATGTGAGCTTTGTCAATGTCACTATGCCCATCAATGGCAACATTATTCTCAAGAATGAAATCTAAAGGCGACTTAGGCAAATACCCAAAACAAGCTTCAAAATGTGAAGTATTTGTATAAGAGTGCTTGGCTCGGTCATAAGCATGTTGAATGTAATGCAAGTGCTCATCCCAAAGCTTGGGATGCTTGCTGCAATAACCTCTCAAAATATGTACAATGGTTCTGTTCACTACCTATGTTTGGCCATCTCTTTGCAGGTGGAAAGAAGTACTCTTCTTCAACTTGGTGTCCATCATATTCCAAAAATTGGACCAAAAATTCCCAACAAATCTGGAATCCCTGTCACTAACAATAGAAGTAGGCAAGCCATAATGAACCCATACATGTTGAAAATATAAATCAGCAGTTTTTTCAGCAGTTATATATTTCTTACATCGCATAAGAATACACATCTTGTTGAATCTATCAACTACTACATAAAGATAGTCATGTTGCTTTCTAGACAATTGTAGATTTCCAACAAAATCCATAGAAACACTTTCCCATGGTCTAGAAGGTACTGGCAATGGCGTATATAAACCAAGCTTCCTATTGCTAGGATTGCTTGTAGAACATAATGAACAACCTCTAATGAAACGTGAAACACTATCTACCATGCGAGGCCAATAACAATACCTCTGTAAATGTGCCACCATTTTTTTTACTCCGAAATGTCCAGCAATAAGAGAAGAATGAGCTTCTCTCATGACACTTAGTCTCTCTCCCTGTGGTATACATAACTTTCCCATATGAAACAACAAATTATTATGCAAGTGATAATCATTCTCCTCAACTATATTCCCTTCACTCATGTTAGCATACACATCTTTAAAATCAACATCTGATGCGTATTTTTCTATGTAGCTCTCATGTACAATAGAATCATTCTTAAGTAAAGTAGTAGCACTAATAATAGGCCTTGAAATAATGTCAAAAAATTTATTGAAAATACCTTTCTTGTACCTTATTACCAAGTGAAATTGTTGTAGGAAACCCATCCATATGAAATGTTGTGACTGCTGCAATTTACTTTGTGACTACAAATAATGTAAATGTTGATGGTCGATATGAACAACTGTCTCTTTGCCCATCAAATAGTGTTTCCACTTTTTGACGCTTTGTACCAACTCATACAACTCCTTATCATATGTAGGATAATCCACAACAACACCATTAAATGTCTCATATTGAAATGTGATAGCCTTACCATGCTGTAAGAAAACTGCACCCATGGCGTAATCACTAGCATCTGTTTGAATCTCGAATGGCTATCTCAAGTCCGCTAATGCAAGGACTGGAGCTGAACTTATCTTCTCTTTCAAAGATTTGAAAGATTTTTGTTGCTTTCCTCCCCATTGGAAAGCATGCTTCACACTTGTCATTGCATGCATAGCCACTGCTATGGCAGAGAAGTTAGAAAAAAACTTCCTCCAATACTGAGCTGCACCCAAAAAACTTCTTATCTCTGTAATGGATTTGGGAGTAGGCCAATTCAAAATGGCTTCTACTTTAGAAGGATCAATTCTCAAAGCACCTCCTCCTACTATGTGTCCCAAATAAACCAAAGAAGTTTTTCCAAATTCACACTTTGACATTTTAAGAAATAACTACTTTTTCTTCAAAATATCAAGTACTTTCTTAACATGCATGACATGCTCTTCTCTAGTCTTGCTGAAAATTAAGATGTCATATAAGTAGAAAGTAACGAAATCATCAAGAAAAGGACATAATACATCATCCATTACTAGCATGAAAGTTGCAAGTGAATTGCATAAACCAAATGGCATAACAAGCCACTCAAAGAGTCCCTGTTTGGTTTTAAATGCTATCTTCCAAATGTCACTTTCTGCAATTCTAACTTGATGATAACCACTACATAAGTCTAACTTAGTGAAATATTTAGCATCTTTCAGCTGATCTAACAAGTCATCTATCCTTGGGAGTGGGTAATGATTCTTTACCGTTATTTTGTTTAATGCCTTGAAGTCCACACATATACGCCAAGTTCCATCTTTCTTTGAAATAAACACTATCGGTGACCCACATGGCGAGGTTCTTGATCTTATGAAACCTTTGTCCAACAAATATTTAATTTTCCTCTTTATTTCATCATTCTCCATGATAGACATGCGGTACATGCCTATGTTAGGAAGAGGAAAATCTTGTTGCAACTGTATTTCATGTTGAATCTCCCTTTTAGGAGACAAACCTGTTGGCTCTTGAAACATCTCATGATGTGCATCAACTACATCATATAAATCTGAATTTAACTTGGGATCAAAATTTTCAAATGACTCATAATTCACATCAACCTTAGTCTTAACCATAAGAAGTACAAAACTCTTACTAGAATTCACTAGCCTTTTTACCTATCCAGCATTTACCATCGTTATATTTGTCTTTTTGTGATGTGCTCTGACAATAAAATCCTTTCCATCTTTGAATAGGTGATACTTATTCTCATGGCGATAGAAGATCATTTTCCTGTCATAAAGATAAGGACTTCCCAAAACAATTCCTGATATATCAAGCAACACTACATCAAGTTCAATTGTGTCAATGAAATGTGCAATAATTGCGAATCGCAATATGCACTTCTTGGAAACCTATATGTTTGCATCCTTGCAAATCAACCCAAGTAGATATGGCTTTGGATATGGAATGGCTTCCAGTTTAAGTTTTTTGACTAAGTCTTCTGATATGATATTTGCTTGTGACCCACTGTCAAATAGTGTGTCAATTTTTGTATGTTTTGAGATTACCCTCACATGGAACAATTCAATTCTTTCTTCCTCATTTGGAGCTTGTACATGACAGTTTGAAGTACTAGTGCTTGGATTAGTTTCAGTTTCTTTACCCTTCATACTCTTCAAACCCATGGCTATAATTTTGGTTTCATCACCAGAATCATCTCCTAAGTCTTGTTGTATAGTTGTAGTAGCTACAGTTTTCTTCTTTTCTTTGTTTTTGTTAAACTGAGGTCTTTTTTCAGGATGAAGTTTCCAACAGTTTTTCTCTTCATGGCCTTCTCTTGAACAATGTTTACATTTCACTTTCTCACCCTCTTGTTTGATAGATGCATTCTTTTTTCCTTTTCCTTTTGAGGTTTTATCTTTGTTTTTCCCCTTAAAAAGCTTGTTTCTACCATCATCAAAAGTATTTTTCCCTCTAGCCTCTAAATGCGTAGCTTGTACACAAATCTCATCTAGGCTAGTAGGATTGAACATAAGGATAGTATGTTTAAGGTAGTTGTGCAAACCACCTATATATTTTAGAAAAGTATCTTGACTTTGTAAGTCTACACCTAATAAGAGTGCTCTTCTCCTAAACTCTTGGGTGTAGTCTTGTACATTTTATCCCTTAAGTTGTCTGAAAGTTTTCCAAATGATAGCTTTTTGTAAATGAGCTAATGGATAAAATTATTTCTTAATTGCAGTAATAAAATCAGCCCATGATAAAGTGATATTACCATGTTTACTAATCTCCTCCTTGGCTTTGGCTTCCCACCAAACCAATGCTGCACCATCCATTCTCAAAGAGGCTAACTGTATCTTGGTGTCGTCATTATGAAGGTTATGTATCCTCAAGTAAAATTCCAACTGTCTTATCCAATTGTCAAGTTTCTTTGCATTGACTTCACCATTAAACATAGGCAACTCAAACTTAACATCAAGCTTTAAAAATGGACTCTTACCAAATTTCTTGGACTTGTAAGATTGATTCACTGAAACTGAGGATGACGATGTAGAGGAAGAGGATGAAGATGGGGATGGTGGAGCACCATTTCCTCCATGTCCTTTATTTGACTTGTCTTCACTTTTCTTTCCTCCTGAATATCCCTCTCCCTCCTTGGGATGTTTAGACCCTTCTCCCACAAGCCTTTCATTCCTTTCTTGGTAGCTTATCCTCACCATCTCAGTCATGTCTAGGAATGCCTTCTTAAACGCCCATTCTTCTTCTTTGGGATCATTGTCTTTAGGAACTTATCCTTCTCTTGAAGACATTCTTATGGCTTCTTTTGGGGGTGAAATCTAAGGTGGAGACAATGGAACTCTGGCCCTCCTTGTTTGAGGATTACTTTGTGCTCTAACCAATTTTCCTTCTACCCTCTTGAGCTTAAGCCTAGTAAGCATCAAACCTTGCAAACAGTCAAATATATCTTTGCACAAGAACAAATTCTGAGTAAAAATATAGCTTTGATACCAACTTGATCTAAATGGAAATATTTGTAATGCTATGCAAAGTATCCAAACTGATATACTTAAGTGTGCATATTTTTCTCCATGATTTGCAGGTTTAAAAAAGTAGTTTTGGTTTGTTTATGAGTTTTATGTGTGAGGATTTGTTAATTAAATTTACTATTTAACATATCACAACAGAAATACACAGCAATTAAAATTAACCATAACATAACACAAAAAATTCTTGAGGCAGTTCACCCCTCCCGGGCTACATCTGCCGGTCCAAGGCTCCCCAATGGCATGTCCTTGCTCTATTAATTTTCTCAAAAATGGTTACACAGTGAAAAATTGCCTAAAATGACAAAACAAACTGTAAATTTGACTTTAGAAGATAGAAATTAGCTAAAAATGGCTTTTTTTTCACCTCAAACAGTGAAATACAACCCAATACAGTGCCTCCTCCATGATGGCCCTAGTGGCTCTTTCCCATTATATGAAGTAAAATATGATGTAGATCACCTCTGTTCACCTTGAAACCTACTCCAAACTCTCAAAAATTCTCAATAGACCCAAAATTGACCAAAATTGCACCTTGTTTGGTCAAAATTTGAGAAAGTTATGGCAAAAAAAAACTTTTGCCTAATTTTCCCCAAAACCCTCCTCCAAAACTGGAGGAACTCCAGTTAACTTGACTAAAAAGGCAGACATGATAGAATTGGCGGAAACCATGATAATTTTTTGAAGCTGTTAGATGTGGCAATTAATGTTGGATAAGAGTGGTCACATATCGTCTTCCGTCAGAACCGCCGAATTAACCACCAACCTGACGGTTTTAAAACTGTTATGATAAATGTTACATATGCGTTGGCCACATGCTCCTTAAAAACCACGTGGTAACTTTAACCTCCAAAAAATTGAAACCACCAGTCCTTTAGCCATGGTCCCAGGCAAAAGGTCACATGGTTTAACAACTAGCCCTGTGGGGCTTATCCTTTTAATCTGCCACCCGACTTGCACGAGAATGCGTGCAGGCCTGAACGCATGCAGACTTCCGTGCAGAGCTTCCCACGGCCTCGTGCAGGTTTCAACTCCTCTACATGCAGCGGCTAACCCAAACTCCTGTGCAGTCTCGTGCAGGGTCCGACTCCTTTGCGTGCAGCGTGACCCAAATTTTCATGCAGAGGTTGCCCATAATTTCGTGCAGGTTGGGTCAGCCTTCAACAACCAAGTTTTTTTTAAAGTCTAAAAATTCCTTGACCTGGGGCCACGTGGCAGCCTCCGGACAAGCCACGTGGCACCCTCTGATAGGCCTTCCAAAACAAGAAAAATTTACTTGCCTTATATATTTTTTTTACAAAATAGAAAAGTCAAATTAAGTCAAAAAAATTCATGTTTTGGAGTTTAATAGGTGATTTCAAACCTCAGTAACTTTCACATACGGCCTTGCTTTTGAGAACTATTTGCGGCGCTAGAATCACAGCGATGAGGCCTTTCCAGTCATTCTGATTGCAACCATTTCTGAGCACTTCCATTTTTTTAGCAATTTTCATAACCTAGACATGATCGCCTGATCAATAAAACATATTATTCTCATGTTTAACCCCACCAGTCTAGATGAAGTTTGTGTTTAGGCCACACATATAGAAGCTAGAGGGAAGAAGATTTCTGAAGAGGGTAGGAAGAAACCTTTTAAGGGTAAATCCAAGGAAAAGGCCTCAAAAGGTAAAAACAAAAAGAATCCATCTATTAAGAAAGAGGGAGAAAAAGTTAATTGTAAACATTGTTAAAAATAAGACCATGATGAAACTCATTTTCGGAAATTACATCCTGAATTGAGTCCAAAGAAACCCAATAACAAAGGGAAATAGAAAATTGCTGCTACAACTTACCATGATTTAGGATCTAATTCAGGTGATGAAACTAAAATAATATCCATGGGATTGAAGAACATGAAGGGAAAATAAATTGAAACTAAACCCAGTACTGGTACATCAAACTGTCACATAATCACTCCAAATGTAGAAGAAAGAATAGAAATATTTCATGTGAGGGTCATATCCAAGCATACCAAAATTAACACATCGTTTGACAGTGGGTCACAAGCAAACTTAATCTCTGAATATTTGGTCAAAAAAATTAACCTTAAGACCATACCACATCAAAAACCATATCCATTCGGTTTGATTTGTAAGGATGCAAATCTACAGAATACAAGGAAATGTATATTGAGGTTTGCAATCACTGCAATTTTTGTTGATACAGTTGAATTAGATGCGGTTCCACTTGACATATCTGGTAATGTATTAGGGAGTCCTTAATTTTATGATAGGAAAGTGATCTTCCATCACCATGAGAACAAGTATCATTTATTCAAAGATGGAAAGGAGTTCATTGTTAGAGCACATCGCAAGAAGACAAACATTGCTTTGGTAAATGTTGTACAGGTAAATAGGCTGGTAAATTCAAGTAAGAATTTTTTTTCTTCTTATGATTAAGCCTAAAGTTGATATTAATCATGAATATTTTGAGGGATTTGATCCTAAGTTTAAATCAAATTTATATGTTGTGGTAAATGGACATCACATGATGTTTCAGGATCCAACATGATTGCCTCCAAAAAGGGAAATTCAACATGAGATTTAGTTGTAGTAGAATTGTCCTCTTCCAAACATTGGTATGTATCACATGTCAATAATGGAGAATTTTGAAATAAAGAGGAAAATCAAAGTGATGTTGGATAAAGGAATCAGAAGGCCACGCACCTCGCCATGCGGTTCACCCATAGTATTGATACCCAAGAAAGATGGGACATGGCGCATGTGTGTAGATTTTCGAGCTTTGAACAAGATTACGGTGATAAATTTTTACCCACTCCCAAGACTAGATGACTTGCTTAATCAGATGAAAGAAGCAAATTTTTTCACTAAGTTAGATTTACAAAGTGGATATCATCAATCAAGAATTTCAGAAAGTGATATATGGAAAACTGCATTCAAAACCAAACAAGGACTCTTTGAGTGGCTAGTTATGCCTTTTGGTTTATGTAATGCACCAACAACTTTCTTGCGAGTTACGGATAATTTTTTGTGACCATTCCTTGATGAATTTGTTATTGTGTACTTAGATGACATTTTAATTTTTGGCAAAACAAGAGAAGATCATGTCTTACATGTGAATAGAGTGCTTGATATTTTGAAGAAAGAGAAATTGTTTCTTAAGATGTCAAAATGTGAGTTTTGGAAGACTTATTTGGTATATTTGGGACATATTTTAGGAGAGGATAATTGAGGATTGATCCTTCTAAGTGTAGGCCATTGTGAATTGGCCCACACTGGGAAAATAGTTAAGTGAGAATTTTCTTAGGTGTAGCTCAATATTGGAGAAGTTTATTGCTAACTTCTCTTCCCACCTTAGTAACTCCTATGCATGTAGTGACAAGTGTGAAGAAAGACTTCAATAGGGGGAGCAAACAACAACAAGCTTTGAAGCTTTAAAAGACAAGATGGAAGTTCAACTCCGATCCTTGCATTACCAAATTTAGAACAATCATTAGAGATACAACTAAGTACTTAACATTATGTGTGGGTGCGGTCACTTTTACTTTTTATAAATAGCTATTGCACTATTGAAAATTTATTAGTGTTGACTAATTGTCATAAATATGACAAAAGAGCTATACTGATGAGCACAAAATTAACAGAAGTGAAACACTACTTGATGGGTAAAGAACTCTTAATGCCTCATCAAGACTGTCTAGTACTTGCAATTATGAAAAAAATTGCGGTAATCAAGACATTTCAAGTAGATGGTATTTCTTCAACAATTTCTTGGTTATAAGGTACAAAAAAAGGTATATTCAATAAATTTGCAGATATGCTTTGAGACCAATCATTAGTGCTTCTAATTTACTAAAAAATGATTATGTTGTACATGAGAGTTACAAAAAAGAACAATATGCACATGACATCGATTTCCAAGATGTGTATGCTAGTTTGAGTGAAGGGAATCAAGTTGAAGAAAAATATTATCACATGCATAAAAATCTGTGCACAACTTTCATTTTTGGGAAAGCTATGTATTCCACGGGGAGAGGCTAAGTGTCATGAGAGAAGCTCATACATCTCTTCTTGCTTGGACACTTTGGGGTAAGCAAAGCATTGGCATATATACAAAGGTATTGTTATTGGCCTCCCATGATAGATAGTGTCACGTTTATAAGGAAGGTTGTTCTATGTATTACACGCAAGTAAGCCCTAGTAATAAGGCTTGGATTGTGCATGCCACTACGGTTACCATCGAGGCCATGGGAAAGCATCTCCATGGACTTTGTTGGAGGTATACCTATGTCAATAAATCAACATGATTATATTTTTGTATTGTGGATGGATTCGGTAAAATGTGTATATGTATGCCATGTAAGAAAACCATTACTATTTGAGCAATCTTTTAAAATTTATTTTCAAAATGTTTGGGTTCATTTGGATTGCCCACTTCTATTTCACAGTAGCGGGGATTCGGTTCATTTGTAATTTTTGGTCGAATCTATGGAGAATGATGGACCTGAAAATTTAAAGAGTACTTCTTTTCATCCACAAATATATGGACAAACCGAAGTGAGTGAATATAACGATTGTGCATCTATTGAGAGGATATTGGAGCAAACATCCTAATTTGTGGGATGAACATTTGCATTATATTCAACACGCTTAAAACAAATCAAAGAACTCTTCAACACAAGCCTCACCTTTTGAAGTATACTTTGGGTATTTGCAGAAATCGCCATTAGACTTCATCTTTGGGAAGGATGTTGCAATTGATGACCATAGTGATATTGATAAGGCTTGAAATTTCATTGATAAAATTCATATGGTACATCAAAAGTACAAGAAAAACTTGAGAAAAGTCAAATAAAATACAAAGAGAAGCATGATAAACATCGGGTTGATCACAAGTTTCAAGAGGAGATGAGTGTCATTTGCACATTAGCAAATAAAGGATGCAAGGGAAGGTAAAAATCTCAAACCCATTAGCTATGGTCCTTTCAAGATCATAAAAAGTTGGTAATAATGCATTCAACTTGAATTGCCTTCTTACATGCAAATGTATTAGGTATTTAATGTTGAAAACTTACGCTTGTATGAGCCTCCTTTGATTGATGATCGAGACGTGATGTTTAGCTACCTTCTATTAAAGATTTATTTTCGAGTTTACCCGGATGAGCTCAAAGAAGATACGATTCTTGACGGAAGGACGAGAGCATCGAAAAGAGTGGAAGTGTTGACTACCTTCGAGTTGGCCTCGAAGGCACTAAACCAAGCGAGGAAAAATGGATGGAGATTGGAAAGGTGAAATTTGTACCCTCATTTGTTTGAATAGGTAATCAAGTCTTTTGGGGTCCAAAGCTTCCCCAATGGGGAAAGAATGATTAAGAGTTCATAAATTTTTACGAAAATTAAAAGTTACGAGTTAGGGTGGAAATATTTAAGGCCGGTTGGTACATATCGTCTTCACGATCCCAACGGTTTGAATGGTTCGAAAAACCAATGTTGTATGAGGAAGATATTGTGTTACGTCGAAATGGAAAACATGTAAAATTACGACGAGTTTGACCGAGTTTATTTGGGATGCACAATTAGCAAACTAGATGTAAAGTCGAGAAAAAAAGAGAATATTCCTTCCATCGAACCGATCGTTGGTTGACAAGTGTCACTATTTTATTTGAGGTACGGGATTGAAGAGCCAATTAGAGGGTGCCATGTGGCTAGTCTGAGGCCGCCACGTGGCCCTCAACCACATTGTAAGAATTTTATGAGGCCACACGGCTTGACCCACGACCTCCCTCGGGCACACATGGTTACCAACCGTTCTACGGATGTTACTTAACCATATGAGGATGCGGGTTTTATTTATAGTGTATTGCAAATTCGTTTTGGGGTTGGGAAACACCCGTGGTCGGCCCACCAATGGTCCCCCATTATATGTAACATGTCTAACTATTGATGCCATCTCCCCCCGCATGGTCGGGGCTAGCAGAGCAACATAAACCATGGTTCAAACCTTTTAAACCTGGATCTAACTTAAGTTAACTGCTTCTTGGTTATGTAATGGTTTGGGGGTGCGCATGTAATGCCAACCCAAACGTAATATTAAATGTGTGGTTTATTCGACAAAAAGGGTTAGGGGCGCACCATATTTGACGGTACGCATATTTCGCTCTAGTTAACTAGAGAGTTCTACACATTTGGTGGAGCTTTCCTAGGAGATATTGGGAAAAAGTGTAGGAGGCTCAATTTTTGACCATTTTAGTGTGAATCATGAAGAATGCTTTTGAGTAATTGGAGCATTCGAAGCCATTGGTGCGGAAAACAACCATTGAAACTGCTTTGTAAATACATGTAATAGAAAAATTTTGAGCATAATGAAATATGGACAAGCCATTGGGAGCTAGAACAATAGATGTGGCCAAGGGAGGGGTGAGCGCTTCATCATGCACATACGTAAATTTCATGTGGTGAATTATTTCTGTTTTTAAGCTTGTTGTTCATTGTTATTTATGCTTGTTTGTACTTCTAATTCACTTAAATCATCTACAAATCATGGGAAAACTCCTTAATCCTTATGCAAACTAATGAGCCAATTATGCACATGTTTTTAAAACTAAAATACACTTAGCACAACTAAACTAATATTGTCATTTTAGATCATTAGTGGCGAGTTAAAACCATAGTACGTGCCATGTAAATAGGACTCCCTTATTTTTCTAGTCACACACAAACACACATAGACACACATAAAAGGATTGTTGATCCCATTACAAATAGTGTAAGAACCTCCCCCAGATGTAGAGGATGCCTTGAACCCTTGCATAATAAGGTTTTAGGGTATTTTCTTGAAATTATTTATACCCCACACCAAGCCATTTGAGATGGGTGAATCCATAATTATATTTAATGACAATAGCATTGAATCTCCACATAATCTACTTAGTAAATATCTAGAATTCGGCGTCATGAACACGATGTGTGTTATATTTTATTTTAGCATCTCACCTCTAAATATGTTCTCAATGCTCCATCCTGCGGCTTCTCACCAATGTATATTTCTAGCAATGAAAACCATAGAAATCCAAATTGGCACCTAAAATAGGGAAAATGCATGTATACATACGGGGATTCTCTTAGTTTTAGGAGCAGGTAAAATATATCTTTAACCACCACTTTTTGAAAGAAAAAAATTAACGATTATAAGTTATTGATTGGACAGGTTTAAAAAGGAATTAAAATTAACTTATATTTCGACCACAATTAAATTATATCTATGATGAGGGCCAAGCCGAAAGAATCATCGATAATTACTACTCCATATTCCATTCAAAAGCATCATCTAGATCTTTACTTTTAGGTATCCTATCATCTCCATCTAGATCAGCCTCATCGCCCTTCAAAATAACACGTCCTGCAAATGAAGTTCCTATGGGATCAAGTACTTTGGCCATCTCTATGGCCTAAACTTTATTACCCATTATATAAACATGTTCTTCATACAAATTTCTTTCTGGAACATAAATTATCAAAGAATAAATTAGATGAAAGAAAGAATAGATCCATACATTGGCATGCATAGAACGGTTTCCATTTCCACATTGTAAATCGAATGATGCATGCAAGAACTACGGTTTGCAAATATATTAATAGTTCAACCCAAATTATAGTAACCTTGTCCAAAACATTTCGGATGTTAGGCCACAATTTAGTCCACATTCCCATATAAGGAAAGCAAAAAATCTTATGTTGACGTTTCTCTTGGTCTTGCTCCTCCTTCTTCCTTAGAATTTCCTCATGCACATGATCTATTCCAATAAATTGTTGGACAAAAAAATCATGAATTAGCAACATTTATATACTCATATTACCATGAATCGGTTCATTTTCTTCACATCCCTCTTTTCCTAGGAATCACTAGAATTATAACAGAGATGGTTTATATTTAATGAAACCTTCGCTAAATTTAAGTGTGTGATCATGGTCCAAAACAAGAAAAGTTTCTTGGCACTAAAAACCTTTTTTTTGTCAATTCTCCATGTTGTTCCTCTTTTAGTTGCAACTCATTCTCTTCACTTAACCCTTCCAAGAGATGATCCACATCAACCCAAGGATTCAAATGATTTTGTGTGAAGTGCTATTTTCATTTGAAAAACTCTATGAGGCATATAACCATGCTAGAATCCTTTGGAAGTTCTATGTCTTGTGTAGTATATTATTTTTTGGAAATTTAGAAGATTGACTGAGTTCTTGATCCATGTTAATGGGGTCGGTTCTCTAATTGACTTCCCAACATTCTTCACGCATAGGTCATACATCTTTAGATCTAGCCATACCCCTTTCTTATGTATTGGAAGTGTGCTAAAGTGATTATATTTAATATTATTATATTTATATTTATAGTTTGAGTAGTTAGTAATTATGTACTATGGAACCAAATTATCATGGCCCAATACCTCTAGAATAGGGATCTAATCAGCTAGATTCGTGTTGGTTCCCCCGGACACTCCTAATATCTCATCATATTGAATGAGTCCTCTCCACACTAAACATTGGTTTTTGGGAATCTTAGATGGGATGTTGGCATGGGATATTCTCCTCGGATTAATTTGGACTACCTCTTAGGCTTGATAGGTACTTGCATTTACTATCACCTCCTCTTATTAATTTTTTTCACAATCACGGTTGTGATTAAAGATATTAATGATCATCTTTTCTCTCCAATCTTTCACTCGGTGGAAATACTTTCCAAACTAAATTCGAGCCCTTGATTTAGAAATGGAAATCATATATTAATAATATTAAGTGCTACGGGATTGTCCTTCGACAAAAGTAGACATATTTATTTGGTTTATTCAGCCCACAAAAGGGAAAGGTTATTGTATATAAGGAGCATATCGAGATAATTAACCAGGCACAAAAACGAGATTATGTTTTTCTCTTGGGCGGCTAGAATACAAATGGAATTTTCCTCTCAAACTCAAGTGTTTTCTCTTGGTTGGTGGTTCACAATCGAATTCTTACTTGGTATATACTTAATAAGAGGGACTATCAAGGTACGGGAAGGCGTTACCTGCTCACCTATTTGGAGAGGGACATCAATCACCTCTTTCTCCATTGTCCCTTTGCCTCTGTAGTTTGGATTTGTGTGCTCTGGTGATCAGCTGCCACTGGCGATTGGGATCGTTCAAATATTATCGTGTCTTTATCCATGGAAAATGGATCAACAAATTCATAGAAAATTGGCTTTCTTTATCATGCGGGGAATTTTTGCGGTCTATAAATGCACCTATATTTGAGAGCAAGTTTTCACAGATATACGGAGAGACCAAGCTGAAAAATAATTTCTTTCTATCATGAGTACTCTTTCTTTCTACCATTGGTCCCTAAAATACCTCCTTCACCCTGTAACCTCTAGTCTACTTTTCTCCATTTTTTATGAGGGTTCCTCCTTTGTACTATGTGGTTGTGGAATGGGCATTAATCTTGGGCCTAGGACCTTCTACGATTCCATTGAATGCTTATGGAAATGGTTCTACCTTAGTGACTTATAAATGTGCCATTTCACGCTCAAATCCGGTATAAATGTGTCATTCGTAAGTGTGTTGAACCTTCCCCACCAAATAGAACAAGTCTGTTTCCAACATAATTTACAATGAGAAGGTTCAGCTTCCCTTCCAACTATAAGTTTCCTCCATGCGGCCGGCATCATGTCTAGTACGACTCCCATGAGGTGACCCCATCCTAGACTTTTAGCACCTAGAGCGTTTCTAACACACATGTTGTTTCTTGCCCCATGCATTTGGAAAACCATTCACCACGGATCCTCATTTTTCGTCAACGAGATAAATACATTTGCAAGTGAGTCAAAATATGCGGCATCTCACAGGTGTCCGCAAAATGACAATTGTTTTGTGCTAGAACCTCATCACTTAAGCGGAAAATCCCGCATAGTTCACGAAATAAATTTCCTTGTCCACTTATAGGCGGCATGTATAAGAAAGGATAGAATTGAATAGTTTGTTTGGTTCATGTAGTTTTTGTTTGACATAAATGAGTGCATATGTTGGGTGTGATACCTAAAGCTTAATATTGTTTGAGGGTTTTACAAAATAAATCCAGCCCTCCAAAATACTAACAGACTAGGTCAAGGATGGTGGTTGAGTGTAGTAAGAAAAATGGTTCATAGGGCCTATGGGTAAATCCTAAGGATGCCTAGACCAATGGGATCTCAAATAAGTTCTTGGAACACACCAAGATTTCAAAAGAGTTGGTTCCTTCACAAAATTATTTAATTGAACCTCTGTAGGTAGAAAACTTAACAACTAGTTGAATTAGCATTTTGACATGCTTATATCTACTCATGTTTTCTTGAACTATCAATAGTTTTCGGATGAAGGAAATTCTTTCTTCCGAGTAAAAAAAAATCATATATGAACGCTATTCTCATTTGGGATCACTAATAATATATGTAAAACCTTACTTTATCCTTAAAATTATGAAAAGAATTTTAATCCATCGAAAAAATATCTTTCCTTATGATCTTAGAGATAAATTGACGGGTATTCTTCAAAAGAGTAGTAGAGTTGTTCAAGGTGATGTGCTAATCAATCCAAAAGAAATGGCTAACTACTCCACAATGCTTCCATAGAATTTTCTACTTTTTCTCCTCCACATCGTTGTTATGCGAAATTATGATCTACGGATATAACAAATTCCCTAAGTGTAGTGCTAGGCACTTAGAACAACGAGATTAAAGACTTTGCTATCACTTTCTATAATAATAAATAGACACACAAAATGATAAGCCGAACCTACTTGTGATCCAAAGCGCTTCCTATTCTCCTTCTGTCGCTTTTTTTGTAGCCTCCAATCCAACTTAGATCATTGGATTGGTTCACATAAGTATAAATGAGAGAACGACAAACAAATTTCAATATCTGAGATGCCTACTTATCTTAATCACTTAAATTGATTAAACATGAAACATATATATCATTCAACGAGTCCATTGCAAGAGAAATAGAAACATAAACGGATACATATATGGGAAAATGAATAACAATATTTATTAAAGAATAGAAGGGGGAGGTTACAACCAATGATTGATTTGAAGCCACCAACTCGACTTCATCGACCTCATCATATCCAACATCACACCCAGTAGAATATCACTTATTTCACCCTCTCAATTGAGAATCCAAAAACATTTCTTTACCAAAATTCTTCCTTCCCTAACACTAGGATATGTGCTCAATTTATAGGGAAACTAATGGTAGTTTCTCAATGAATGACTTTCTAATAATAGGAAAGACATGTTTCCAAGTTCATAGGTTTTAGATGTCACACTTGGATTTGAAGTTTGACACATATGGACTCTTAGAAGGCAGCCATGTGGAGATTCCCGAACAATTAGAATTTCGCTCCCATTTGACCAACGCACCCTTGAATGTCGGGAAGTGCATTGCGGTGCACCCTTGAATGGAGGGAGGCATAATACAACTCGGTTAGTCCCTTGAGAGGCAACGTTTGTGAGCTCATAAGTGATATAACATATACTTAAAACTTGGAAATCTCATAATAGAAGCCATGAATGATTTTCTTCTCTTAGGGCATATAGAAGCTGAAATGTAAGGGGATGATAGACCTTATTTCATTGGTCTGAGGATGATGTCTAGTTTGACCAAGTCATGGGGGATGATGCCCAAATTGACCTATAACGACTTCCCCCTAAAGCATGAAGTCAAAATAATAACAATATTTTTGAATGAGATGCTTTATGACGTGATGAGTTAGGCCCCGAAGTGGAGTGGCGACCTGCATCAATATTATAATACATTACATCATTATATTTTCATCTTGATCATGAATTTTTAAGCGAGGAATTCCCATGCTCAACACATAAACTATCTAATAGCATGTACTTACGCAAAAAGTCGTCTACATTAAAATCTTGCCCAATATGGACACCTAGATATAGGCCCATGTTAGGATGACGATCTATATGTAAGGTCACCATACGGATGATGTGTATAAAAATCCACCGAAATCACGGCCGAGATGTTTAGAACTAGATTCATGGTCTTCTTATCTCATTCACTCGATTGTTCGGGTATAAGTATAGCCATGTGAATATATGATTTGTAGTCGAACATGGTAAGACATCGTTTGATTTCCGACCAATGATGTGAGATGTTAACAAACGCAAGAGAACCTACCATTGATGTTAATGGCTCTCAAGGTATTGTAGTACATTTTGTAAGGCGTGAATAGATGATTTGATGTTGAACGGCAAAAAAAAAATATTTCGGTCAAAGGTTCGGAAGCAAGGATCTTGTCGATGTTGTAACAAGCCTCATAGTGTTTGGAAGATGATTTTTATAAGTAAACTTCTGGATGATGATTTGATGTTGATAGGAAGCCATTTTATCATGAAACGAGAGTTACTAATTTTAGAGACAAAATGTGACTTGATATAGAAATGTTCGGTAAGTTTGTCATGAAAATGAAGGTTAATGAGTATTGCGAAGGATGAGTATTCCTTTGGATGAATTCTCTTGAACATATCGGCGACACTAGATGAGTTGGCAACATTGACCCAAAGCCGTAAAGTGAAGGTATGATTAACCATAGGTATGAATGAAACGTTAAGAAGACTACCCAACCCAAACGGTCGCGATGATGGAGTGAAGTGTCATGTTCAAAAGCGACCTACTACGAAGTAAAATTTATGTTCACTTACCCAAATTCTCCACGGTCATTTGTCGACCCAATACCTCTTTAATTTTAAAAGCTTGAGGAGGATAACATATGCTTGATCTATAATTCAACCCTTCGGGTGAATATGCATCACTATTTAATAATTTAACAAGTCTAGCGATAAATGAAACTCAATTCTTTCCATGATCCACAATCTTGTCGCTATTTTATGTTTTAATGAGCTACTTACGACGGTGGCAAGCCCGAGTCCTTGTTCATATTTAGAGGGTTTTGAAAAAAGAGGACAAAAGAAAACTCCATTAGTAATTTTTAGTAAGAGTTGTCGCTCGGATACGAGAAAGTGTAAAATGATATACGAGAGAACCTCCTAGCCATGTTCGACTATGGTTTTCCTTTTTTCGTAAATAATCTATCTCGGTCGAAAAGGGTTAAAATTATATTGAGTAGATGTCCATTTCATTTAATTTACGAGCTCGAAAAGACAAGTGTTTGGAAATCTTTCCACATTATCGAAGTACGAAAAGAGCTAAAAGAAGACTCTAGGGGTTCCTTTTTCACTTTTATCGAAGCTGAAAAAGAGATAAAAGCACGCTTCCAAGTCCTTTTTCGTTTTTATCAAAGCTTGAAAAATAAGGATAAAAATTATGCTTTATTGGTCAAATCATTCTCTTAATAAATGTGCACAACTAATGCGCTATCGATTGCAAACTTGTTAGAACAACATCAAACGGATTAAAAATACATGTTTCATGATAAAAAAAATGAATAAAAACCATAGTCACAACAATTAATATGATTTGAAAATAATCGAACGACTAATTAAAAGGTTTCTGTTCATTTTACCATTTGAAAGTTTTGAAAGTTACCATTTGCATTTTGGAGCTCTAAACTGTTTTTGCCCCCGAATTTCCAACTATTGATTGCAATCGATTATGTGGATGATTTTCCTTGCCGTTTGATCCCGGGTTGGTGCCACAGCCTCCTCTTTCCTTTAGTATTATTTTTATTCCATTTCATTGCAATTTTTTAGGGATTTTGGCCCCTTAGGTTAAATTAATTTTCAAAGAGGAAAACACACCTTTGGATTTCAAAAACCGCATTGGAATGCACACAAAATGAAGGCTAGGTACGTATGCAATGCCTTGTCTCTTGACCAATTTGCATTGGACGCAATTCACATTTTTATTCTTGCGATTGTGCCCAAATTTTGCCTAGTTTTTGGCATGACAAGGGTCCTAATGAATCTTATGGTTGTATTTGTGATTCAACAGGACCAAAATGACAATTACTTGGAGGAAAAGAGAGCATGAAGAACAAAACATGATTGTCTTAAATGATCGGGGTATTGTAAGAGCCCTCGAAGACTATGGGTTGTTGAAGTACTTAAATACATTGGGTATGAGGAAACATATGGAACTATTAGAGTTCATGATTGTACATTGGATCCAACGATTGAGCCATTTCATATTGGGAACAATGTGGTCCCAATTTTAGTGGAGGATATCTATTTACGGGCAGCTGGTGAGAAGAGGCCTACCCATTTCTCTCTCGGGGTGCAACTCTCGGAGGAGAGACAATGAGAGACTATATATTGCAATAATGTGCAATCCCGGGGGCAAAACCCGGGGAAGGATGGGGAGGAAATAAAATCCGTGATGTTCGTGATTTTTCATTGAGAACCATCTTATTCACGATCGCAAATCTTGCTGGTACCGCTCCACTCCATGTAGAAAACGGATCGTATATGCAATATGCATTAAAGTGCATGGAACCAACAATTTTCAATTGGGATGAAGGTTTGTAATATCTTTAATGAAAGAGAGAACAAATGAGCAAGGCAAAGGGAGGAAGGAAGAAAAAAATTTCAACTATGGTTCGATCCTGATTTCTTTTTTCCTTAGAGCGAATTCCCAGCGATGCAACGTCAACATGTGATCTTTGGTATTTCTTACCTAGAGATCAAGGATGCGAGAGATGGGTATAGCGTCGGCTAGACATCTGGTCGATCATCCATCGTGTTCTTGAAGTTTGTATTCTTCGCTTGGTTCAAGCAACGGATTATCGCCATCGATGACTATGGATATGTAGGCGTCGACTACGAGGAGATCCAAACAACTTTTCGGTATCGGTGGGATTTAATTGGCAGAATATTTCGTGCTTAACCTTTTTATTTTCTACGTTCTTTTGCTTTGTATTTCTTCATTTTCCCAAGACTAAACTAAAGTTTTGATGTATGTAGATGTGGGTCGAGTTCGACTAGTAGGAGAGCTAGAGCATGGAGTGGATAAGCCACCGGAGAGGGCCTTCGGGAGGCGTCGCCCGGGATTTAGATATGTCGGAGCTCTTTTTGAGCTTCGGTGGCACATACGGGGGTTGACCTTCGGGATTCGGATTTTGGATCGAAGAGTTACCCATGCGGCCACTTGCTTCAATGACACTAATGGCATTCCTAAATTTGGATGCGATTCTTACGCATATGATAGCTAGATCGGTAGCATGTTATCATGAGCACCACTAGTTTAATTCTGACTTGTTGCATACATTTTGAGATCGGATGACCCGATGTTTCTTGGGCACAAATTTTGTAAAAACCTATAACTATCCATCTATTTGATTTCGGTGTTTTCCTATGTTTATTGCGCAATCCTATTAAATTATGTGAATGTATCTTTACATGTGTTGCAAATGTTTGTTTATAACATAATTAGCTAAAGAATCATTTAATGTTTTCGTGTTTATGGAAATGTGTTGATATTGAATGAAATCAAAATGTATTTCCAAAGTCAAACCTCTTAGGAACATACGATGAAGTGTTGGATTTCTAACGAAGGTAAACACTAGTAAGTTGTAATACCACAAGTTGTGAGTCTAACCTTATGATGATACGGTTAATACCAAATGAAACGGCATCGAGGAGAGAAGTTCGATCAATGTCTTATGCTGAGAAATATTGTTTGTAGATCGACCGATACAAATCCCTTGAAAACTCACTAACTCGCCCTTCGGAGCAAAAATGGCCCACCTTTGCAAAGGATAAATTCTGCATACTATGACTAGCACCATCATCATACCCAATAAATGGTTCCAAAGATTCGAGACATCTATGATAAACGTAAAGCGGATTACTAGCTTCAAGAAAACTCTAGAAAAGCAAACTAAGACGGTAAATGCAAACATTAGGGGAATTTTGAGGGGCTAAAATGGGCCTCCTAAGAAAAATGTACAAGCAAAATAAACTTTATAAGAACCAATAGGATTCAAAATGATGATGTCAGCAGGATGATTCACCATTTTTTAAGTAAAAGGATTAAAGGATTAAAAAATAATAAAATAATAAAACTACTTTTTCAACTCGTATTTTTCCAACTTATCTCCCAAATTTTTTAATCAAATTTCAAGCGGGAGTACTCGTTGGATGAAAAATTTAATTTCTCATCAAAGAAGTACCCATGTTTCATACTTTCTATGGACCCTAATAAGCGAAAAATAATAAATACATGAAAAAACGTGATTGCAATCACATTTTTCATGTATTTCTCATTTTCTCTTCGCGGGGG
Source organism: Pinus albicaulis (assembly GCA_034641835.2). Classification (NCBI taxonomy): domain Eukaryota; kingdom Viridiplantae; phylum Streptophyta; class Pinopsida; order Pinales; family Pinaceae; genus Pinus; species Pinus albicaulis. The sequence continues at coordinate 985,130,793 of CM076572.1, forward strand.
TCCGCCAGTGTGCAACATGGGTACTCGAAAATTAAATTTTTCATCCAACGAGCTACTCCATTTCAAAATTTGAGTAAAAAAATTAGAGTTAAGTTAGTATGGTGAAATAGTTTTATTTTTTCCCTCTCTAAAATTTGATGATGTCATGAAATCTTATTTTATTATTTCCAATATTATTTTATAATTTCCTTAGGAGACCCACTTTAGACCTCAAAAAATTTCCCTAATTTCAACAACATATATACAATATAATACAAAAAAAACTACTATGCTAATGATTAGGCATGGTAATGTTTCGAGATACAACGATTTCGGTACACGCCAACGGAATTCCATCGTAATCTACCAACTCGTAGGCACCCTTAGCAAGAACTCTTTTGAAAATATAGGGGCCATGCCATAATGGCTCAAATTTTCCTATATCTATTACATCAACTTCTTGATCATAAAGAAGGACCGGGTCATCCTCGAGAAAATGCGAAGTGATTTAGACATGCTTGTCATATTGCGCCTTTATACGTCTCTTCATCGCTTCATTTGCTAATTGGGCTTCACAATGCATTTCTGTCAAGATGGATGAGGTGAAAAAAACACGCTTCTTCATGAGAGGTGTCGGGTAACAAGTCAATTGAGTTTTAACGACGATATTTCACATTGGATTGGAAGAAGATAGCTTCCGAGACCATACAACAATGAAAAGGGGGTTGCGTTTCTTACCGAGGTTCGGTACACCCACAAGGCGAGTACGGATCAAATTCCAATTTAGTTTATGAACTCCTATCATTCTGTTATGCGGAATTATGAATTACGGATAAAACACATTCCCTAAATGTGAGTGTTCATTTTTGAAAAGCAGTTAAATACTTTGGAGATACTTTTCCCTACTTGTTAAATAGACACAGAATGGATCGAAACTACTTGGAATCCAAGCGCTTCCTATTCTCCTTCTTGTCGCTCTTCTTGTGGCTCGATCAAACTTGATTTCCAAAATATTTCCTGTAAGTATGAACACTAAACATCAAAGAGATTGCAATATACAAATGGCTATTCACGTTAATCGATTAAATCAATGAATCATGAAACATATACATCATATAAGAATCCATAATATGAAATACATAAGCTTATACAGAGATACATATGTTGGAAAGTAACATCGATATTTATTAATAGATAGAAAGGGGGAGGTTACAACTTGACAATTGATTGTTGTCACCAACTCCAAAATAATCCCAACCTCATCACAATGAACATCTCTCTAGCGACATATCACTCAAATCAAACACTCGAAGTTGAGAATCCAGCAACATTTCTCTACCAAATTTCTTCCTTTTCAAGCACTAGGATGCGTACTCAATTTATAGATAAGGTGAAGATAGTTTCACAATCGATGACTTTCTAATAATAGGCAAGACATGTTCCCAAGCTCGGAGAAATGTAAAATGGACACATGGACTCAAATTTTGACACATATGCACTCTTGAAAACCCAGCGACGAATGGAATTCAGGAACAATGAGAATTTCACTCCCAATTTGACCAACATAACCTTGAGTGTCGAAGTGCTTTTCGGAGCACACTTGGGTGGGGTTTTCACATATGAAAACGCGAGACCCGCGGGGAAATTTGTGTTTATGAGATCATAGGTGATATAACATGTACTTCAAATCTTGGAAACCTTGCAATGCAAGTCATGGATGACTTGTTATTTTTCTTTATCACAGGCATGTAGCAACTAAAATGATAGGGGATGATAGAACTTATTCATTTGTTAAAGGATGATGTCCAATTTAACCAAGTCATTGGGAATGGTGCCCAAATTGACTTATAACAATTTCCCCCTAAAGCATGAAGTCATAATAATAATAACAATATTTTTTCAATGAGATGCTTTACACTATGATGGGATGAGGTGAAGTGGAGTGGCGACCTGCATTAATCTTTCAATACATTACATCATGATATATCCTCTTGATCGGGGAATTGTTGAGGGAAAGTGTTCCCATGCTCAACACGTAAACTATCTAATAACATGTACATAGTGCAAAAATTTGTCTATATTGGAATGTTTCCCAAATACAAAAGATACTTACATATAGGCCCATGTTCGGATAATGACGATCTATATGTAAGATTACCATACGGATGATGTGTACAACAATCCTAAAATTGCGACGAGATGGATGAAACTAGATCCGAGGTCTTCTTATCTAGTTCCTCAATCTTTCGGGTACAAGTCTAGCCATGCAAATATATGATGTTTAGTCGAACATGGTAAGACATTGTTTGATTACCGATTGATGATGTGAGCTATTAACAAACACGAGAGAACTACCATTGATGTTAATGGATCTCAAGGTACGCAATACATTTTGTAAGGCGTGGATAGATGATTTGATATCAAATGTCAAATAAAATCTTTCGGTGTCTGAGAGAGAGGATCTTGTCGATGATGTAACAAGCCTCATGATGCTTGGATGATGATGTTTCTAAGTAAACTTCCTCGATGATTTCTTTCCATCGACGAGGAAGCCACTTTATTGTTGAAACGAGAGTTGCGATTTCGGAGACAAAGTATGACTTGATATAGACAATGTTCAGGATATTTGTCATGAGAATCAAGGTTTATGAGTATTGCGAAGGATGAGTATTCAACTGGATGACTTATCTTGAACATATCGATGACACTCGAGATGAGATGGCGAGCATTGACCCAAAACCGAAGTGGAGGTATGATGAACGGTATGAATGAACCGTTAAAGGTATTACCCAACCCAAATAGTCACGGTGATGGAGTGAAGTGTCATGTTCAAGAGCGACACATACCGTAAAAATTTTTGTTCACTTTCCTAAATTTTCCCTGGTCATTTTATTTTACCAATACCTCTTTATTTTTTAACGAAGCTTGAGGAGGATAACATATTCTTGATCTACAATTCAAACCTTCGACGAATAATGTATCACTATTTAATAATTTAACGAGTATAGCGATGAATGAAACTCGATTCTTGCCATGATTGACAAGCCCGTCACTATTTTATGTTTTAACGGGCCTAACGACGATGTGACACAGTCCCTTTTTCATATTTAGAGAGTTTGAAAAATAGGATGAAAAGAAGCCAAAGTACTTTTCGTAAAATTGTCGCTCGGATCCAAAAAATTGTACAATAATATTTGAGAGAACCTCTTTAGTCATGTTTGACTAAGGTATTCCTTTTCGTAAATAATCTATCTCGGTGTGGAAAAAGGGTTAAACTTACAACGAGTAGATATCGATTCATTTGCTTTTACGAGCTCAAAGATAAATGTCAGCAAATATTTTCACATTATCGGAGTCTAAAAGTTGAAAGAAGACTCTAGGGGTTCCTTTGTCACAATTATAGAAGCTCCAAAAAAGAGATAAAGTGCGCTTCAAGTCCTTTTTCCTTTTTAACAAAGCTCGAAAAATAAGGAAAAGTATGCTTTGTGGTCGGAAATCATTCTTGAAATAAATGCATGACTAATTTGTTCATTAGTTGTAAAACATGTTGAGAACAACATCAAATGGATTAAAATACTGTTTCATGATAAAAACGGTAAAACCATATTCACGGCAATAAATATGATTTTCAAATAATCAAATGACTAATAAAAAGAAGTTTTACTATTCATTTTTACCATTGAAAGTTACCATTAATATTTGGAGCTTTGATCTTGTTTTTGCCTCAGGAACTTCGGCCAGATTGATTGCATGCAATTGGTAAGAATGTTTTGAATTCCCCCTACAAGAGCATATGTCGGAGATACCCCCTACAAGAGAAAGATGCCCCCTACAAGAGAAGATGCCCCCAAGCTTCCATTTTATTCACCTAAGTAGATTATTGGTTACTAATAGTTGGATGTAATGAAGGTTCATTTACGAGATCAAATGGAAGACTCGTTTTAATTAGGAGTGGATTTGTTTCATTTTTTAATGAGCTTGACACGGGGAAAATAACTATGCTCATGGAACCTTGTTTCATTTTTTAACGAGCTTGACACAAGAAAAGGAACTATGCTCATGACCTATTTAATTTTTTAACGAGGTTGACACGGTAAAAGAACTATCCTCGAAGCCTTTGTTTCATTTTCCAGCAGAGGTTGACCTGAGAAAAAATAACTATAATCAAAGGCACTTGTTTCATTTTTAACAAGGTTGACACAAGAAAAAATAACTATCCTCAAAGGCACTTGTTTTATTTTTTAACGAGGTTGACACAAGAAAAAACTATCCTCAAAATGTTGTTTAATTTTTGATGAAATTTGACGGAAGTAAAAGAACCATCCTCATAACTTGATTCATATTTTAACGAGGTTGACAAAGGAAAAGAACCATCCTCATAACACGATTCATTTTTAATGAGATTTGACACGGGGGAAAGAACCATCCTCATTGTGCGGTTGGACTAGTGAGTGTGTCTTGGAAAAGACGTAGTCTAATGGAGCCATCATTTAAGGAGCTTGATAAGCACCACAAATGATAAGCTATAACATGTGTTGACGAGGTCTTCTCCCGAGGTTTTCATTGAATTTTGGAATTTCGAGAGGGTAATTTCTACGAAATCACTAGCCACCAAGGGGAATAACTAATGGGACTTGACTTGATATTGCACTTGAAGATGTGAATAAAGGATCGAGTCGTTCGGTACTCATAAAGGAACCGAGATAGGATTCTAGATGATGACATGGGTAGAAGTCAATGGACAAAAAATCGAATATGAAGCAACAATATATGTTGTCGTGGTAAAATAGATGGTTCGGTCTTGGATGTTATCTAAGCCATGGTCAAATAACCCAATATATACCCTATAGAATCTACGAGAACTAGAAGTGAAACATGATCAACAAAAGCGAGAGGAAGGTGATTGAGGAAAAGACTCATACGGGTAAAAGCCACTATAGAAAAATGAGTCGAGTTAAAGGTGTCTCGTCTTATGGCATTTCTTCAAACGAAATCAAACTAGGTGGAAGAACTGTCGTCGAGGCCCAAAGTATATTTCAAGTGGTTATTTGCGTGATATGGGAGACTCAATGGTTACGATAGATTGTGGAGTGACCAATACGGGAACAAATTCCATTTGTTCGACTTCGGGATCAAGATTTTCTCCATGAGACATATGGCCCGAAATATAAGGGGATGATGAGCCCTATTTCATTGGTCACCGGGGATGATGTCCCGGTTTGACTAATAACAGCTGCCCCCTAAAGCATGATGGGATGCGGATCGACTTCTAGTTGAACAATGTCGGGTTCGGGAGGTATGATCTCACTAATTGGATGGATCATGACCACGGGTAGTTGTGAGGACTTCTTCTCAAAAATAGTAGACGAACCGAGTTTGTAGAAACAAATTTTTCCGACTCTAGTATATGGGAATATGATGCTTCACCACGGTACTAATAGTACTTGGTTTCGATAAAGTGATGTCGCCTTCGAGCCAGGAGGTAATTTTTATTGGTAAAGGTGGTTTCAATGCTAATATACATGAACGATGGGGAAAGGGATTTTGTTCTTCCACGATTACGGTTATTTTATAGCAAAAAACAAATAAAAAAAATAAAAGGGTAATGCTAGGCAAAAGGTTTACCAAGAAGCGTAGGCTATAGAATACCTCTGGTGAACCAAGAAGTACGAGTAGACAAATCTCCCCGAATGTTGTGTTCGGTGTATTACGATTTACAAGGCTGAACTCAATTCACTATGGATGGATAGAAACCTAAAGTTGTCCTCCCAAATATACCTGAAGTTACGTGGAGGCCCAAGTTCATATTAGCGTTGTCTAATGTGAAACCTCACGATTGTTAGAAATTTACCGGAGAAATAATAAATTTACCGAGAGGAATAATAATCATGAAAAATAACTTGACAACAAATCATAAACATTAACACAAATATTTTGCGGGAAAACCCCAAACTCCGGGAAAAACCCAACCAATGAAATTTCATTAAACATTAGCCAAAACCTGGCCAATGCGGCCAAGTGAGCCTTCACCACTCACCTCCAAGCCTCGATTACATTGAAGTCTTCCCGGCCTACCCATCTACCGGATTACATGGGTCACCGGCCTACGTAGCTAGTCCTCTAGGGAGTTCTCTTCATATACATGGTTCATCAATTAATTAATCCACGTGCAAACATCCTCTCATCTACGAATTTCTCGGACCAACTTCTTATCACTTGCTAGTCGCCGGATACGAGTTGTGGCAGCCACCATTGTTCTCTTTATCCATTTGGAAACCCTCCATGGAGTTCCCCATGGAATCGATCAATTGGATATTTCCTATTTCACAGAAACACCATGCTCCGTATGTGAGATGTTTAAAGGTGCATTTATTTCTCCATTCACAATCCAATAAAACCCTTGGCTACAAAAGCGTCCCTCATTTATTTCTCGGTAAAATATGGCTTCGATACCATTTGTTAGAAATTTGGGAGAAATAATAAATTTACAGAGGAATAATAATCATGAAAAATAACCGGCAACAAATCATAAACATTAACACAAATATTTTACGCCAGAAAACCCCAAACTCGAGAAAAACCCAACCAATGAAATTTCATTAAACATTAGCCAAAACCAGTGTCCCGGCCAAGTGAGCCTTCACCACTCACCTCCAGGCCTCGATTACAATGAAGTCTTCCCGGCCTTTTATAGGCTCCATTACATGCAATACCATGGGCCAAAACCATGGGTGCACAAAACCATGTGCCCAAAAACCACTACTATTTACCCTAGTCAACTTTAACTCTATCCCGAGGTCAAGTTTGCTACTTCGGTGAGGCACCCCTTTATACTTTTCTTACTATAACGCCGCGATATGCACGAAGGTACGTGGAAAAGCTACGATATACTTACGTACATGGAGTGAGGTATCACACTCGGAATGTATTTGCAGAAAATTAACAACGAGTTTGCTATGTTTTATGATGCGGGAACATGTCTCTAGCCTAGACCTTCTAAATGTTATAATTATGGTTCCGATTCTTTGTTAGGTAAATTGATGTAAATTTTAATTTGATCTTGTTTGTCAATTTGCCTTTTAAGTTTCACCACGATGATGTGATGGAAATTCCTAAAATTAAAACTAAAATGATAAGAAAACTTTTCAATTTTAGTTTCTTCGATGAAAATCCTAGCTACTAGAGGGAAAGAGCAATCGATGTTGAGAGCAAACAACAAAGAGCACAAACTAATATGCGGCTTTCCTAATTTGTTCCTATGCAAAACACACAATCCACTATATGCAAATGCAATATTTTCTTTTCGGTACCTTTTATGAATGCGAAAGGAAACTAAATGCATCAAATCAATAAAAACAAATGCTTTTTTTCTTTTAGAAATGATGAATTGAACAACAATTTCCCTTTTAGGAAAAACGAAGAATAGAACTACAATTTCTCTTATAGGAAAAGAAAGAATTTAATGACAATTTAATTTTCAAAGAAAATGGATCTAATGCGATAATGAATAATTTGAAATTAATTTGTCAATGATAAAGAAAAACACTTTAAAGAGACATTGAACAAACTTATCTTTCAAAGGAGGAAGATTCACATAAAGTCTTTGGTCTCTATGAGGCATCGAGGGCAATTGAAAACACAACAAAAAAAATGCGGAAAGCAAAATGAAATGACAAATTCAATGGGAATTTGGTTGGCTCTAGGGAAACGCGGTCTCTAAGGAGACGATTGTGTTGCAAAGCATCCCTGGTGGGAGACAATGCTTATGCATGCTTGTGTCTGTTCAATAATGAATTGGGCGAAGTAGAGAAAAAAAAACTCAATTTGTTTAACACACTTCTTATTGGCTCCTGTGATTTGCAAGATTGGCAAGAACAATCTTTGCGGGGGAACCACATCGGAGCCACTTTGGAATCCTAGGACCTAACCTTCACGGATTCAAGGGGGATCTCTCCATGTAATTGTTCATAGATGATATGTCTTTATGCTCTTGTTTATAATATTAGGCTAGTTATGAAGTTCTAAGGACTTGTTTGTTTTGATTGATTGATTGATAGGTTGATAGATCAGTAATTGTGATTCGTTGAAGGAAATGTTTCAAATGAATAGTTAGACCATGAGAGACATTAATCCATTGGGCTATGGAGTCATAAAAGGATTTAATTGTTCATCAAATGCAAGGGTTTCATAGGGCAAGATAATTATATCAAGTGGATCTCTTAGATTAGATAGCATATGAAATGACAATAAGTTGTGAAGGCAATAGAACTATAGTCGGTTAAAGATCTTCTAGCTCTCTGCTTAAACAAGAAAATTATTTTAGGTAACTATTTGAGACAAACCAAAGGATAGGGCTACCATAAGCTTCTTTTACCGGACTTTAATAATCAAACCTTTAAAACAACAATCTAGTAATTCTAGAATTACTTTCGGACAAAAACATTTAAGATTAATAGTGAGTGCGGCTAAAGATCAAGCTAAACCTATCTTCTTTGCTAATAAACACTCTAAAGAACTTCAAGCAATAGTTTGAGGCGGACAGGAGGGCAAGGCATACCATATACTTCCCTGGTTTAGACTCTACTAAGTATACTTTAAAAGGCCTTAAAAACAATATTTCAAGCTACACCAAAGGATAGGGCTTACCATAGACTTCTTTGGCTTGGAAACTAATAAATAATTTCAAAGACAACAAGCTAGGTGGAACGAGAGAGCAACTAAGAATTTTCCAATTAGACATTGCGAGAAGAAAACATTAGATAAAGAAGGAAAATAGAAATAGGGTGCCAAGACGACATATCCTACTCTAAAATTTATGTTCTTTTATCATAGAAATAATGGACAAAATGGAAAACGGAGAAGGAAAACATTGACAAAGAAGAAGAAACTTCACCATTAACATAACTCCAGAATCACCGTGATGTGCTTGTATTAACGATGTTCAAAACGGTTACATCACTCCATGTACAATAGAATCCTACGCAACTTAGAGCTTTCTCAAATCTAGCTTAGCGGTCGTCGACTAGCTCGGCAACGAGAAAAAAAGTCAACTAACCAACCAACCAACACTAAAAATGAATCTTACATACGTGTGTATCTACAAAATGAGGAGGTGATCTTAAGCTAGGGTTTTAGGATGTGTATTTATTACGAGTTAATGATTTTTACCTTTGAGACCATGCAAGGTCCAAGGAAAAATATATGAGAATGACTTGCTATAAAATAACTCCTAACTTAACTTACGAGCTAAATTTTGAGAAATATTTGACTTTAAGGCTTTTTAATAACTTTTACAACCAACTTCTTGGTAATGAAAAATATCTCTGTTGTTTGATGTTTTATTGAAAGAAAACATGATGTGGGTGGAAAAATATCCTTACGAAGAATTAAATGCCTTTGTTTGAGTCATTTGAATGTGTTTTTGTGCGTCTGCCTATGCTTTATATTTAATCTCTGTTTTGTGGACACTCTAAGCTTGATTTTATCCTTTAGCTTTGTTTGCCTTGCGTCTTTTCTTTTGATTGCCTTTATCTTTGGTTTATGACTAATCCTCTTGATTTGTCTTTGATCCTTCGATATTTAATCATCACCACGAGTAGTCTTCTTAACTATTTTATCTTCTCATCGTACCTCTACTCTTGTATTTTACGCTGCGGGGTAGTCATCCTTTTGCTACTTGGAGGGTTTAGATAACAACATTGATCATGATTCATGAGGATTATGGTCGATTCTACACTTGTAGTCCCTTTAACATAAAATAGATCTACCGGATCGTCACCCACACATTCATAAACGTTCTTGGACCTTTGGAATGCACTTCACCTTTTACGCCATTAAAATTGCACATAAAACAAAAAAAATTAATTTGAAAACCTGCGAGGAAGGCTTTAAATTGTATTCGGGGTATTTGGACTTTGGATCATTTGTAGAGGTGGGGAATGGTAGATCGAGGGCTTGGTTCCATAGGCGAAAACCTTTGTGAAGTTTTAATGGGGGCGGTGGTATTTAGATTTTGGCACGAAGGGAAAAGTGGTTTTAGGGAGCGAGAAGGTGGTTTTTGCGCGGATGGAGGGATGATAATGGTATTGGGTGTAGGTGTGTGATACCATACAACGGAGGAAGCGTGGCGGGGGAAAGCGCCCATTTCTCGCATTTTGAGAAATGCTAACTCCGGCGCAATTGATATTGCGACAAGGGCTATGGGCCGTTAGATGCGGGGAATGGGATGGACGGTGATCGAGCATTTTAGGAGCGAAGGGTAGGTACGGGCGAAGTCTGAGCACCATGTATTACATCGTAGGTTTTTTGTGCGTGTAGCGCGAGAGGTTTAAAATATGAAAGGGTTATGGTTTTATGGGCGTGGGGTTAGGTTCGTGCGGGGTAGGGCTTAATAAAACGAGCCGGGGGTTGAAAACCTTAAGTGGAGGACTTAAGTATTTATATAGGGTCGGGTTAAGAAATCAAAGAGTCGGGTTTTTATAATTAAAAGCAAGGTTTTTTTTTTAAATATAAAACAAAAGATCTAGAGAGGTTAATAGTTTGATTTAAAAACAATGTAAAGAGGGTCTTTTTCATTGTTTTGTGAGAGATAATGGAAAAAGATGAAGGAAATGGGTTTTATGTGGGTGTTTAGGAATGAAAGTGGGTAAATGAAATTAGCCCTAAAATGAGTCTTTTAAAAGTAGGAAGGTATTTTTGAGAAGGAAGAGATGAAATATAGTGAAAAAGGTTTTATAAGGATAATGAAGGCAATGAGATTTCTAAAGATAGTTGATAGGCAAGGAATGTTATCTTTAGGCGCTTGTGGAAAATACATAGTCACCTAGTGAATCTATAGAATACATGAGGATAACAATGGCTCTAGGCTGAGGGAGGGCGACTCTTTTAGGAGGTGTCAAGAACATCGGAGAGATCAAATCTGCGGAATTTGTAGATCGGTGCCTTGATTGTGGCAATGATTTTCCTTCTTTGATTGTTGATTTCTTTGCTATTATTTTGAAGTTGTGATCTTTAAAATGCGACAAACATGATTCCTTCAACTCGGCTCTACCTACCTGACATACTTTTCTTAACATTTTTTCTTCATTTGGGTGAATTTACATTGGAAAACCCTTGACATTATTTTCTTTTGAAAGAAAGGAGATTATCTACTTCTATACTTATATCATCGAAAGGCTCGAATTAGGGTGATGAGCTCTTTTTATTCTCTACCTAATCTACTTATGTTAAGATTAAACATTTTACATATTTTTTCATTCTCTAATCTAAAGCGAAGTGTATGATCAAATCAAAGATTAAGCGAGTTTGATTTGTCGGGGTACATGGCATTTTAGACAACTTTGCACACGAGATTTTATTTTTGCAAAAAGTAAACTAGCAACAAAACTTGAGGGTTGTGATCGAAATTTATTCTTTATCCCTCCCTTTCTTTCTTGGTTCGAGATTTGAACATTGGAACCAATATCTTTTCCTAATCTAATCTCTTGATAAGCCAAGCTTAAACGAGTTTGGAAAATCTTCATTCAATAACCTATCAACAAAAAATTAAAACTTGTTCAATCATGATTAGGCGGTATGACCAGAGAGCAAGACTTCCTCTTCAAAAGTAGTGGCATTTGGACTTGCGCACTTTTCGAAATATTCTTTTGGTATGGGGCTTTACCTTTTCTTATTATACGCCTCTTTTATTATTTTTCTTTGTTTTTATGTTTTTTTTTTTTCTAATATTTTATTCAAGCAATGTTATATACAATGAGTGAAGCTTTAGTAGGATTTTCAACAAAAATAATGTGAGCATCCTGCCATTGATAGGACCTCCGAACAATTATGTTCCATCCATTTCTTGTAGGAAAAATGCATTATTACCTCTTGCGGAATGGATGATGTATGGACCTTTCCATAGATTTTCAAATTTTCCATGCTTTCCCTTGTCTTCTCTTCTTGAGTCCCACTTCGGCCACTTTTTCACCCATATTGAAATCATTTTCCTTGGTTCTTTTGTCAAACGGCGTCTTGATATTTTCCTGCACTTCTTGAGTTGTATTGTATACTTCTTCTCTAGTTTGTTGCAAGTGAAATGATCTGATTTATTCTTCTTAGCATGTCATTTTCTTCATAATGTACTTCTTGGATGAGCTTCATCAATTGTACTCCTAAACTTGTTGGAAAAATCGCATACGCTTTCCCAATACATTAGGTGATAGGGAGACATTCCAATTGAATTTTTATTTGTTAATATGTCTACATAGTAGTGCATGCACTAGTTTTATGTGCCATGATTTTTTGTTCTCTTCCGGCAATTTTTTGATGATGTTCACCAAACTTTTGTTTGAGGATTACTAGCAACCCATTACCTTGAGGGTAATTAGCTATTGAATGTCCTAATGTAATACGATATTTGTGGCAAAATTTCACCATTTTCTTAGATCTAAAAGTAGCATCATTGTCGGTGATAATATTTCTAGGACAACCAAATCTAGAAAAAATGTGGTTGTCTAGAAATTTGATGATTATGCGAGTACGTAGCGGTTCTAGAAGGGATGGCCTCTATCCATTTTTTGAAGTAGTTTGTTGGAGTGAGAATCCATTTGTGTTGGGAAAAGGAGGCAAGATGGATTTTTACACCCAATGAAATCTAGGCCCCATTGTTGAAGGAGCTTCAACGGGGAATGGGGTGCAAAGGTAATGGCATCATTTTTCTTTTGCCTTCAAGATTTGGAACTTATGATAGGCAATTACCATTTTATGGATGTTTTGAAAGAGGGTGGGCCAATAGTAACCGGCTCTAAGGATTTGTTGATAGTGTTTTTCCAATAGAGGTGGCCTCCACATTCTCCTTCATGTGAAACTCATACTTGATCTTATCTACATCATCCTCAAGCAAACATTTAAGCAATATACCACTAGCATTTTTCCAATATAAAATTTTATCTACAATGCGATGGTTACAACTTTCAACTTTAAAAATTTAGCCTTTGTTTTCGACAAACCGGGAGGAGCATTAATATTAAAAAGCACATATAAAATGTTAGCATGCAATATGAATTCGGAAATGATTCTTCAATGGGTGGGTGCCAACTCCTCTTTGTTCATCTAATGCATTAATCATGTTCCATGTGTCAGGTGCTTGGAAGTTTGTTTCGTATGATTTTATTAGTCCTTGTCCTTTGATTAGTTTATTGGGCTTGATTTCTAAATCATATTCTAATATAACAACAATCCACTTACCCCTTTTGCCATCAAGATCTTGTGTTAGGATGTCTTTTACCACTATGTGAGGCACAAATGCAATAATATTAGTGTAAAATGTAAACTCGAAATATTTCAATACCTTGATTAAGGCGAAAAGCTTGTTTTTCCATTATGTTCTATTTCGAGAGGTGCATCTCTTAATGCCTTGCTAAAAAATGCAATATGTTTTCTTTGCCCTTTTATGTTTTTTGTAGTAGGACGGCAACAAGCTTGTATGTTCGATGCAAAGAAGAAGATGAAGAAATCTTTGGTAAAATCGGGGCTAATTAGAGCTGGTGTTTGGATAAGTTATTCTTTTACCGGTTCAAAATATTGCTTTTTTTTCTACGGTCCACATTGACTCACTATTTCTCTTTTCGGCATGTTTGTAATGTTTCTTAGGAGTTTTGCAAGGTTTGGTATGAACCTTCTCAAGAAATGTATCTTTCCAATGAAAGATTGTAGTTCTTTGATATTCCTAGGATGGCTAATTTGCAACTTCAATCATTTTTGGGTCTATCTTAATCCCTTCTTTAGATATAATGTGGCCTAAAATTTTTTTCCTCTTGAAGACCAAACAAAGTTTTCTTGGGATTTAAAGACAAACCATACTTTTACATTTTCCAAATACTTTTCTTAAGTGAGCTAGGTGTTCTTCATTTTTTTTTTTTAGTAGGCTGTGATGTCATCAAGGTATATCACAATGAAGTAACCTATCTCTTCTAAGAAAGCAATGTCCATGACTCTCTTAAAGGTGGCACCGGCATTCATTAACCCAAAGGCATTTTTTGACATACATGAAGGTGCCCTAGGGTGTAGTGAAGGGTTGTCTTGTGTTGATCATCTGGTGTACCGGCTTTGGTTGTATTAGAAAAGCCATATAGCAAAGAAATTATTTTGAACCCTACTACCCTTTGTAAGATGTGATCCATTTTTGGTAAATGTTAGCTATCTTTTAAGGAGGCTTTGTTTAAATTTCTGAAGTCTATTCATAGCCTAATTTCTCCTTTGTTTTCACTATCACTAATACAAGATTTGAAACCCATTACGAGTACCTCGGAGGGACTATTATTCTGCATCATACATTTTCTTAATTTCTTTCTCAACTTCGGGGGTAGATGCAGGTTTTATTACGCAGTTTCTACTTAAAGGGCTTCGGTTTTCTTTGAGAGGTATCTTATCATGAATTATCTACTGTATCATATGACTTTATATCTTCATAACTCCAGGCAAAAACATCGAGTAAATTCTTTGAACAACTCAAGATATTTACATGTTTTATATGAGTTAGCGAGTGTTTTAGACGGTTGATCATTTTGAGTCTTTGTTCACTTTTGCCTATATTGCACTCTTATATTTCGGTTTCAATGGGCTCCATTTTTGGCTTCCTGGCAACATCATTAAAGTCAAATAATTCTTAGAAGGAGGTAGTCCCTTTGGAAAATTATCATTATTAGATTGGAGCACCTCAAAAGTTTTCTTTTTATAAATTAGTGCACAACTTTGTTTTTTGTGTGTGTTCTTTTGTTATGATTTATATCACCGTTATCGGGGAGGTTATTCTTTGTAATATTGTTCCCCAACAGACGACCTTCTTCATACTGCGAGTCTAAATTTGGCATTTCAAACTCATTTTACGGAATGCGGGAATTCTTATTTATTTATCTACTTCAAAAACTTGCCAATATTTATGTTGTCTAGAATTCTTGGTCTATATTTGACTCGGTGTTTGTATATTATTTGTATGATAAGGTTTTTGACATGTATTCAGCCGCAAATGCTAGACCATTGGCAAGGATGTTTTGGTTTAGGGACAAAGGCAAGCTCATATTCTGTGAAAGTTTTGAGAGGTCGATGGCATCATCCCTATATGCTTTTAATCTTGGATGCTTGGTTGTGTATTCTCCCTTAATCTTCCTAATAACTAACTCGAGTCTCCATGGAAAGTTATCCCTCTTGGCTCCTAATTTCTTCAATAATTGTAGACCTAGGAGGAGTGCTTAATATTGACTATGTTATTTGTGCATTGAAAATTTAGCTTGAATGGTATTGCTTTCATGATTGTTCTCTGTATTATGCACCCATATTCCTACTCCTAAACCAATTTTTCTACAAGATCCATCAAAGCTCATACTCCAAAGAGGTTCAATTTCGGATTTTTCATTGAGTTGATCATTATGGTCCTCATTTTGTTGTTTATAGTGGCTTGTACTATGTTGTTTATTATGATGTTCTTCGGGGGTACGCACTATGTTTTCCATTGTTTTGTTTCCTATGGTCGGCCCTATGTTGGTTATTTATGTTTGGGAAAACTACTTTGAGCATTTCCTCCTCTTTCCTCTTCTTCTACACTTGTTTTCCCATTTTCGGCTACTTGTTCATTAATATTTTCATCATTGTAAAGGATAAATGAATCAAGATCAGTGTGAATAGAATAAAGAGGAGAGTTATAACAACATTCTGAGTAAATAAGTATACACTATTACCTACTTTTTTTTTTGGTAGCATAGAAAAGCACCCGATTTTGAAAAGTGGTGATGCGGAATCACCTTTTTTGTTTTTTAGCACATTTTTGACACTCTAATATTTTTATTTATGAAGTATGAATATTTGTTTTAAAATGTTAGTGATTTTCATGCTAATTTTTGAAAGCATATTGATGCGGCATCGACTTTTTTTTTTAAGAGTGGTGATTTTCATGCTAATTTTGAAACGTATTGATGCGACATCAACCTTTTTTTTTTAGAGTGGTGATTTTATGTTGGTAATAAAACACAAAACTTAGATAAAAATATATATATAAAAACAATTAAAAAAACAATAAAAATGTAAAAAAACAAAATTAACTCGTAAAAATAAAAAACTTAAACAAAAATATTCGAAAATTATATCAAAAGAAATGACAAAATTTGAAAAAAAAACACATAATTTAAAGAAAAGAACAAAAATTAAACAAAAAAA